>BLKM01012201.1:2427414-2442161 GCA_013340265.1 Coptotermes formosanus | reverse complement strand
CCCCCCCCCCCCCCCCCCCCCCCCCCCCCCCCCCCCCCCCCCCCCCCCCCCCCCCCCTCAGAAAGGCTGGTTGTATTTCAGATTTTGCGTCATACATAATTTTTGGTATATTGACAGTGTCAGTTTAGGTCTTCGCGTAGGTAGGGCGCCTAAATTTATTTTTGAATTTGGCCCAGAAATGTCGTAACCCGCTGTGAGTATGATGTTCTGCGACTATGTATTTATCCAAATGTATGTGGTTTTGACAGAGAGCATTTCGTCCAATTCCAGTTACCGAAGCTGTTGTACACTCGCTTGTGCTAAGATTACTGTAGACACTCTCAAAATCTTCATAGTATAGAAGAGGACATTTTCCTCTTATTGACCATAAAAACGAGGACATCAGCGAAACAGAAAGTTAAGAGAGAGGACATACAGGATAAATAGTCACAGTTTCATTAAACAAAAGGCTCTGTGAACGTTTCTCTGCTGACGTTTCTTTAAAATTAATGGATATGAAATTCGGAGGGAAACGTCAATTCAGCATGTGTCTGAGTTAAAATTTTTCCTGAGTTTTGTATGTTTAACTTACAGAATATAGCTTCACGTGCAGTTGATATCGGCAGTACGATTTCCTTTCATTTAATAGTCACGTTTATCTGTAGTTTTCAGATGCTTCAGGTAAGCAAGTTCAAACTCCCTTTGTGCGTCATGAAGCCATATGGCGGAGTAGCGGTATATATCTACTTATGTTTAACCTCGGCTCTAAATGGACATAAATGGTAAGTGCACGTTTCTATCTCGTTACTCCGGTAAGGAACTCCGGTGCTCATTCTGTTGGCTTCAGAGTCGGTCTGGACGATTCGGAGAAGTGAAAAATCTCTCGCCGCTGCCGGTATTCGAACCCCGTATCATTCAGCGTGTAGCGCCAGTCACTGTACTGACAGCGCTATCCCGGCCCCTACTAGGTAGAGAGACATATAAAAGTAATAAACCGCCAACTAAATACTCAGTGTGTACATTGTGCATTCAGTTGATGGTGTTTTATGTGAACTAATGCCCGGACATGGAGCATATTAAATTTAAGTAGAGACAAGCCGAGAGTTACTTGTTTTGGAAAGGGAGCTAAGAAATTCAAGATGTCTTTGGGTGTGCTTCAGACACTGCTGACGCTGGGATTGTAATTCTTCTGCCTGCTTCCAATTGGCTCCTGATAGCTGCCCAGTCTCGAGCCTGCTGTGAATGTAAGCAGCTATTTATGAGTCACTCCTGCAACTTGGTCGAATAATAAAGTGCGCGCACACACAATAGAATGTTTATCTCTGAGTCGCACCAACAGTACTGCACGCTTTGAGACTGAAACCTTGCGTCTTTCCACTGTATCAGTAACGCCGCTCTGTAATCCGGCGTGTGCAAGGTTTTGTATTCCATGTTTCAGTGTGTGAGCCCAAAGGTTTCGGTGGAAGCAGGCGTTTAGGAGTGTCGAACCATCTCGTAGCTTAGCACGCCACATCGTAAGTAGCTTACGTATGAGCTTCGCCGGTAGTCTACCTCGTATTTAGTCCTTCAGGTGTATGTGCCTGTTTAATTTGCCTGAAAACATTTTAACGGTGCCAAGGTATCAGGCATTTAGAAATATGCACAGATCATACGACTGGGGCCAGTGGTTCCTTTATTGTATGTGGAGCATGGAACGCAAATTATGTTTGAACTTCTCATTTTCTGTGGTGTATCGAATGCACTGTGTTTCGCGAATTGGTTCTGCTACCCGCTGTAGCCCACTATTTGTCATGCATTGAGTCACAAGTATTTGTATTTATTTGTGTGCGGTATTAACGGCTGCTGGTCTGCTAGTTGTAATTAATGATTTGCGTTTTCAGGCTTGGCCATATGTCTTGAATTGTGGGAAGATCAGGCATTGTGAATGTTCATGTCAAAGGAAGTGGTCGTGGCCTGTTTGAAGGACGTTCTCATAGTTAGCTGGGAAAGAACACGAAAGTTGTCCCGTAGGATAGCGACTTTCGGCCGGATAATCCAATCTTGGACCACCGCAATGCGAAACAAGTTAGCTAAGGGTTTGACTTAACAGTTCGGGTTGGATTATATGCAGCTTGTTTTTCTAGGAATCAACTTCTAACGTGTAAAGATCATTCGTCGTCATCTTCGTGATCATCATCATCATCATCATCATCATCATCATCATGTCTGACCTGCATGGCGATGAACGCGTCATTATATAGCTGCATATCCTTCCCTAACCATTTAATTAATCGATACGTTACGGGCTGATGTTTATTCCATTAGTGGTTCACTGGATATTGTTGCTAGCCTTTAATTAGAATATGCCGATCTTGTAGATCTGTTATGAGACGTTATCACCGGTTTGTTGTGACCTGCCGGTGCTGCATGTGATACGAGTATTGTGTTGTGGCCACGCGATTGAGGCTGGTAGATAATGGAAGACTGGAAGGAGTGGCAGAATATCTTTGTTCTTCTTTTCCTTATTGTTGTTATTTGCCGTCTGTTTGAGACGTTCCCAGTAGGGGTTCCTGCAGCAGTTTCGTATGTCTTGATGTCACGTGGAAGATTATTTTTGTGGGGAGGGGGGGGGGGAGTGTAGAATTGCGGGTCCATAGACGAAAATGCAGGCATTGTCACTAAGGTCCAGCGTGTAACATGTCGTCACTCTTACAGGAGAACGTAACTGTCGCATTTGCAGAGAATTGAATAGTTGAATGCGTAGTGTGCGAAGACAGTTCGTCGCTGAGGGACTTGCTGACAGTTAAACAGTCCTGCGTTGTTACGGCGCTTTGTATATTGCTGGAATCGCAAACTTACCGCAGTGGAACAGCTGCTCTCATCCCCACATGCTAAAAACAAGACTCCTGAATACGATCGTAGTCGGTTTAGCGTCTGCGCTTTGGGCTGGACGATCCGGGATTCGATTCTCTGCAGGGGTAAAGAATTTTTTCTTTTCTAAAACTTTCGGAGTTGCTCCTGGGCCCACCCAGCCACGTGTTCGGTGGGTGCAGTGGGTTCCTTCCCGTGGTTAAGCAGCCGGAGCATGAAGCTGACTAGATCCGTTTAAAACATGACGCTGTGTTATCAGGTCACATCATTCGACTTTCTGGGACAAAAAAAGGTTCTGATAACTTGTAATGCCAGTTTGTTTCCGCATGGTAAACTAACTTCGAAGATACTTCCCTGTTTGTGTGTTTGGTATTGCGAGGAAGTTCCCTGAAAGGAAACTGGGGATATTTCGCGAGAGGAAGCTGAATGAGTTTGCTGTGTGATTCATGTGCTTTGAATGAGAGTTTAAAAATACAGCGCATGGCGGCGTAACGTCTTACAGCTTGCTGCAGTTTCTTATGGCTCGCCTGTTTTAAAAAATCTGTTTCCGAAGGCGGAAAGCTCTGGGTAGGTACATAATATGCCTGACCAATGAAATATTTCAGCTCAAAACCATGAGACGGTTGTGTTAGTTTTCCCAACAGATTTGTCACAGGCTGTCAGCCACGTGAGAGACGGGCCAGAGACCAACGTTCCGGCGACCTGCCCTTTCCCTGTGACCAGGGTCAGTGTGGTGACAGCAACTCACCACGTCGGGCCTGGTAGTAGGAACAGACAGGACCCGGCAGCGTTCGTTTGTGGCCCGTCATTGACGCGGCCGATAGCCCGAGAACGGTTAGGTGGATTTGTTCTTCGGATCTTACATGTCTGTACACAGTATGCGATTTCTATACCACAGTCTAATTTTATGCGGACACAACTCGGTGTTTTGCTGCGTTCGTATTGTAGTGTTAACAGGATATTGTAGTGTTAACAGGTCTGGACTTGGTATGATTCATCCCGTTGCGTTTTATAAGTAGTGTGCTTAACTGGAGCCGAAACATGTAGCCTTGGTTGGGTTTAGAGTTCTTGACGGCTGTTTATTGATATATTTTGTAACAGGTTTCATGTACGCCGCACTCATGGTGATTTATAATGCTAAGTTCATTTTATACTAAAATAGGACCGGATAGATCGGGAAACAGGCGGTGCAGTAAGTTTGTTGCCAGCAGGCTGAACAGTGAGAGGGCGGATGACATCACGGATGGAGAGGTATTGAGTCGTTAATTTTAAAGAAGTGCTCATTTCGCTCCAAGTGTTGATGAAAATTATCAGCCTTTGCATTAATAAGTGCGAACAGACTTACTAAACCCAGAAGAGAAATTCCCGTCCCAGACTGTAATTAGTCAAGAATAAGAGTCGCTGCCGATTTATGTTAGTTCGCTGGCGTCGAACAATATTGCCTCTTTTGTGTCTGGCATCTACAGGCTTCGAATCTCAGTTGGAAAGTTGATTTAATCTTGTACATCTTACTGTTCGTATGCCGTATTTTTTTCCGGGTCAGTTTCCGGTCTTTTTTTAAATAGGCAGATAACGCGTTTGTCTACAGTTATTGTGTACTTCAGTTGATAGGTCTGTCGCAGAAACTGAGCTGTGTCTTACGCAGAACTTCCAAGGAACAAAATCCTCCTTGATAAGTTAATTGTCGCATAGAACAGAGGCCCACAAGCTTTCCAAAAACCTAAGCGCCTTCTCAAAATTCTAAGCGGTAGAAGGGTGACATGGAGGTTCCATACTGAGGATCCACAGATATTAGGCGACACAGTGTCAAATTTAGTTGCCACGGCGACCTGGCGGCCGGAATTGACATCCCTCAGTCTTAGAAAGATGAGGCATTTTGTATTATGAGGGTAGTTTGTAGTTCTCACACTTTCCCAGGTAATGTTAGGACGAGGAAAAATCAGGATGAATGTGATGGCGGATCATTTGACACGCCTGGGGGGGGGGGGGATAAGATATGCGTACAGAATTTTAGTCGTGAACCTGATGGGAAGCCAAGGGAGATGTAGGCGGGGGTGGAAGGCGGATCGTTTCAAAATGAACCCTAAATAGGGAGGGTGTTACTGCGTGTTTCGGGGTTTTCTGGGTCAGGATAGGATCCAGGTTCATGCTGTCGTGAACGCATTAATGAAACTTAGGGTTCTAAAAATGCTGGAATTTCTTGACCTGTTGAAAGGTTATCAGCCTTTCAAAAAGACTGTGCTGTTTAGAGTTTGTTGGTTGTGCTGGTAACGGGATGGATAAAACGTACGACCACCGTGATGGTGTGAACTAATGAACTGATCACGGCTTCTGACAAACAAGTTTTTCTCCTTGCATTCCAAGAATATTTTTAGACTACGTGAAACTCATAACGCTCAGAGCATGGTGCGGCTCTCACCTACCCATTTCGTGCTTCTTGAATCGGCTAGGGATTTCGATTTTAGTGTCCCTCTCTGTCTTCATCACAAGTATATATTTATCTCTACTGATCAGACTTCGAAAGGTTTGGTGGCGCATTTTAGTGTTAAACGATTTTGTTTTTATTGTTAAGTGGTTTTATTTCGACCCGTCTCACTACCACATTTGAAAGTTTTTTTTTTTTGAGGTGTTGGTGTAACGTGTTCTTGCCGTTATTTCATTTATTCATAAAGAATTTTTACCCAAGTACCTCAGAATAATTCCATTGGCCAAGTGTGGACTCCGTGTTGCAGTGATAAAGGAATCATACATTTCTATCAGTCGTAATTCAGTGCGTTGAAAACGTTTTTCAGCAACTACGCTGTAACTCGCTTCCCCGCTGCTACTGTTATCTGACCGCACCGTCGTGCGTCCCCTCCTGTTCCTCCTTATTCTTATCTTCCCTTCTCTTCAGTGCCAGAAAGCCACCATAAATACAGTAAATGTAAAGGCTTAGTTACGGACTATACCGTGAAATCGTTTGGCAGTATGGTGGTATATCTTCTCGAATTTTCATTTCCCACAGCATGTCAGTGTCACGCTCCGGTTGTTCTATGCCTCCGCTACCCGTTCGATACGCCGAACATGTTGGGACCCCGAGCCCGTGCGGGCGTGGTGGCGACAAGAGAACCTTACCCAGGCTGAGAACCAAATTCTGGTCGTCCATCCAGTCAGCAGCCACTGTACACACTGAGCTATCCCGGCCCTTTTGGGGCCATGGCGTTCCGATTGTCAGGGCTTCGATTACAACAGTTTTGACGCGGAGAGGATGTCAGCCCGACGCCAATTGTTGCTGTTCATTAGGAGGACAGGGGTTTCGCTCGGGTCCAGCTTCAACAGATATGCCGAATTTCGCAGAAGTAACTCTGCGGGGATGATGTGTTCGTTCGGAATTAGCGCTGGCTGTGAGCAGCGACTGCTGATTGGCCGAAGCGGTCAGATAAGCCGGAGTTCGGGAATGGAACGCTGATTGCGTGTTATCCGATATTCAATATCAACCCCTTCCTCTGACCTTTAACTCGTTTCTTATCTGGCCATAGTCCAGGACCCCCACCTCCCGAGCGGCGCGGACATCATATAAACACGGATAGTCAAAGCTGTATGATACGGAGGTAAGCTGTTTACGGTGCAAGTTATCTGTTTTATTTACGGCACTGTCATCCATGCGCAAATTGCGCTCGATTGCCGGAAAAAGATGCGATTTTAAAAGTTTTATGTAACCAGCGTTTTTTATCTTCCACACTGATTGGAAAAGTCTCAAAAAGCTTAATCGCTTGTCACCGTTGATTTGTGTTTGTTTGTATGTTAGCAGCGCTCGTTCCAGACGTTTCAACATATGAATTGCGTTCACATGGGATCGTTCCGCGTTGTGATGCCGTAACATCAGTTACGTTTTTGCCAGAAGGCACTCGGTGGCTGAATAATTAAAGGGGGCAGCAAACTACTGCAGGATAACCAGCATTTTTTTTCGAATCCGTTCCTTCCGGGTGTGTCTGCTGCATCCTTCGCGTAAAATAATTGACCATCCGTGCCCATTCCTTGCAGAAGAGTTGAAACTTCGCGTCCTGGCTAGAAAGTTTTTCGCTCGAGAGTTGACCTGCCTAAGCGTGTAACTGGTACTTCCTCTCGCAGGATTTCCTCATAACGCAGTGCGAAGATACGCAGACCCTGTGTTAACCTGTCGTGGCGTATATAATCGGACGAAAACGTAAAATTTCTCCGTCGCCCTCCTCCGTGTTTCCTAACCTCCATGGGGCTGAAGGTTGTTCTAACTTCACACCATGAGTCTGACTTTCCCATTTTAAGTTGGGTTAAACGTTGTTAGGTGTCGCCTGTCTGCTGAGGAAATACTTAGTGTACTCCGAATATCATCTTTAGTCCCCCCCGGCCCCCTTTTCTGATCAGGTACGCTTGCATACTTGGATCCGTTGCAGAATGTTAATTTATGTTAATCCGTATTTTCTTCTTCGCCCAAGTTTCGCTTTTAGTTTTGAAGTGTGGAAGTACTCTCACTTGATAAAATTTTAATTTAGTGTATTTCCGCAGTGTAATATTTTTTGTACTAATGTTGATGTCTGTATTTGCTCATCCCATCATGCTAAGTTTATAAGATGCGTCACGTCTAGCAAAGTTCGTACGTGAAACTAGGTCGATAATTTAAGTTTAAAACCATATCCCAGCGGGTGGTTAGTTTCCTCTAAGAGCCACTATTTTCTTTCTGCTTAATTATACTTAATGCGAAACCATTCACCAGGGTTTTGCGTATTAAAAAGGAACTCGTATGTAGATCTCAGTTTTTAATACGAGTAATCTGGACATCGGCGAAGAATGCAGTATTAAGAAATATCACTTCACCGAATGTCTGACATGACTGGGTAGTTTTGTAAATGATTCTTGTTGGGTCTGCCATTGTAAGTACCGTTTTATTTCTTCATTTTGGGCACAAAGTGTATGAATTCAATATATTTATAAGTTGAGTCATCGTACAGAAGGCTGCATCTTCTTAACACCAGGGTTTCGCAGTTCGTAGCCAGAATATGTAGTTCTACGCTGTGTACCTCAAGCGCCTACTCTTATTTCAAATATTAAAAAAAATTTTCAAGCCTTGCAAACCAACTGTCGTTTCAAACGTTATCACGTAGCGCCGTTCTTCGTTCTTATTTTTTCTATGACGTTTAACTGTTGTGGTTATCATATTGAATTGTGTTCAAGTAGTCTTCTTGATAGAAATCTCCCATTTGTATAGTTCGTTAAGTAAACCATCTGCATCCGTGCGGAATGTGATAAACTGTTTCACACTTCAACTTCACGTGTGTCAACGACCAACTCGTACACAATTTAATAACAATTGGCATTCGACATTCGAGTCTTTATTTACCCCGACATGTTTCAACGCATCACAGCGTCATCCGCAGGGGGTGCGTGTTTAAAAAAAACACTTAAAAACTTTAAAAGTCTTAAAAGCACTGAACGCAGTTGTCGGGGTAAATAAAGATTTTGAATGTCAATTGTTATCGAATTGTGTGTACGAGTTGGTTGTTGACACACGTCAAGTTGAGTAGGTACGTACACGGTATGGACTATACAAAAACTGTTTCACACTTCGCTCTTACTCGCGTAAAACTGCAAAAATACAAACCAATTCCACCCTGATTATACCTGTAATTGAATGTGTCTGTAAAATGTACGAATTGCTCGCGGAATACCACCCGGCGGCCCCCGAATAGGCAAAGACAGCCTCCGTGTGGCCTGTTTGGCGTTCATGGGCAACAGTTCGGTCTGTTTCGCCTACTAAGATAGTTGTGAACGTCTTTGTGCTGGTGGCGTATATACGGATGCTTTTAGTAGTTCAGCCGTGTTCAGGCGGGCCCTGTCACCGCGGTGTCTGGCCTTCTCAGGTTTCCGAAAGAGGCGACGGCCTGTGGGTGTGTCAGGTAGCTGCAAATACGTATATTGAATAAGCGGTCCTGGGCAGAGGAAAAGTGGTAGTCCTCCCGCTTGGGGGTTGGGCGAACGGCTGGTACCTCGCCGTAAGAAATCCGCGTCTTACGAAACGATACACAGGGACTCGGACGTGGACAAATTCTTTGGATTCATCTGGATTAGAATGGGGACAAGTAGCGGGCTGTTGTGAACTCGGTAATGAACCTTCAAGTTTCCTGAAGTAAGGGGAATATCTTGCCTAGCTGAAGAACTATTGGCCTCTGAAGAAGAACTATGCTCCGTTGGGTTATGTAATAGTTCAGACTATACGTACAGTCAAATGGTCGAGATTTGAACCAAACGCCTCCAGAGCACGAAGCAGGAATGCCAAGCCACTCGATCGCGACATTCAGCCCTCATTCCATATAACCTCTGAAGCTGAAACGGCGTGGTTAAATAGAGTATAAACATTTCGGCACAATGCATTTTCCTGGAATTTAGTAGTAATTTACTCTTCGCCGTATTGATTTGTTCTAAAATAGATTGTTAGTTAGGTAAAATGTTATTTAGCTTTATGTATTAATGCAGTGTCCATAAATATTTTGGGTGGTTTTCCTACCACGTATTTTCTACAGTTAGAGGTCGGAGGTGATTTTATGGTTAGTTCCGGTTCCGGAGAAGTTCTCCGGTTGGCGGACAGTCCTGCTGTAGGCGTGTCAGGGGGCCAGCAGTGACAGCCAAATGGCCGTTCCTGTGCTGCCCAAGACTGATGTGTGTAATGGTTGGAAAACCGGACATAGACATACAGTTACCGAACTAGAAATTGACTAGTCTTGATTTGCTTGTCTCTTTGTGTGTTTTTTGTTTTGTTACAACAGTAACGTCACGTTTTCAGGAATGCTTACCGCTTGATTTTCTCATTCAACCGTAAAAATAAAATCTCACAATATAGGTTTTTTTTATAAGACGGTACGTTTAAACCCTTGTAAACATCAGAATGAACCCGTGCAGGCCCAAGACGCGTTAATCTGAAAGCTTTTCGTGATGGGATTGTGTAGTAGTATATGCTTTTGGAAGCAAAATGTAATAAACGACCTGTTTTGGCCTTCTCAGTGCCTGCTGTTTCTAGACATAGAATGATTCCTTGATAAATTTCTAGCGGAGGTGGTTTTCGTGTACTGGATATGAGTGTATAGTGTGTAACCCTACTGACCGAACACCCGTTTCTGTGCAAGTATGAAGCACCGTTTTGAAAGACGGGGCTTTTTGAATGTTTTAGTACGAAATTTCGGTGGGAAGTTATCAAGTAAAACGTCAAAAGTACCTGATCTCATTGACTTGGAAGGATCTGGAAAGACTACCAGCATGTGTTTATGCAGGGCACTGAACGCGATAGATTAACAATACTTCGAGCAATTTCTGTCGGCACGGGTGATACTGACACCAGCCTAGATCGGTTCCATATTCTGCCCATGTTGGCACCTGCTTGCCAGCATGCAGCCTTATCTCTATATTGATAGTCGGAGTATTTTTAATTACACCCGATTTATTAGAATGAAGAATCGATAGTATTTTATTTATATTAATTTAATACGGTTTTTAATTGTGTGGTGCTATTCAAAAAGTGTTGTTTTGTGGTATCCTGCTGTTGTATTTCCTTCCATTTCTCTGTTTCTCAAATTTCTGGTAGCCTCTTTCACCTTGTGTGGAATTTAGGCGTTTATGAGGGACGAGAACTTTTTTGAATTTGTAAATACTGAGAGATGTTTTCAGCTGTGTGTGTGTGTGTGAGAGAGAGAGGGAGAGAGGGAGGGAGAGAGATAGACAGACAGACAAAGACAGAAGGCAGTTTTGTTTCTCAGTAGCATCCATTTAAACTCCTTCACCAAGGGGATGCGGCCCATAGCATAGCCAGACGTCTGGTCGCTTGTATAACAAGCTGAGAAAGAGAGAAAGAAGGTTGCAGGGAAAGATGACAGGTCAAGCGGGAAGCTTGCCGCACTACCCACTGGAAATGGCACAGCGCTGAAGGATTTTGTTTATTGCAAACACGTTTTATTATTGAGGAAGCTGGTATTCTGGGTAACTGCGCCGCGTGATAGGGCAGTTGTTTCCCGACATTTTGAATGAATGCACCGCCTTCATCTGCAGGGTTACGAGTCCGTGAATTCACTGCACCTTTCTTCGAGACGTCGGTAACAAATACCCAACCACACGGCGCAACAACCCAGAAGATCTGGTTCCTCAACATTCATGCAGTGGAGACCTTTGGTCACTGTTTTCGTGTTGTTAAGTGTATGTTTCTGATTATTTCGTGTTCCTTGTTTACTGTGTTTCTTGTTAGTGCATGATTGATTTTCTATGAGAGAATGAAGCGATAAAGGTTTTCATAATATTTGGACGTCATTCTCCATGAATACATGACAGTAGCACTAAGAAAGTAAACGGAAGTGGGGATGTTGTTCAGTACTATATGTTGATACTAAGAATTCTAAGAATATGGCTGTTTTCACGGCAGGGTCATGGTGTTGCAGTACAGGTGCCGCACGACCCGGGATAGAGTACAGGCATATACTGCTGTTGTACATTTCTTATACTGAAACACTCCCGTCGTTTCCAAGTTGGAATTTGACGAAAGGAGTTTTGTCACGAACGTAGTGTAGTGTACGGCCTTAGTTCTGTTCCAAGGGGTCGCTGAAGTACAAACATCGCGAATCGTGTTGTAAGGTGTTACAGGATTGCAGTAGTGTGATGCAGGAAACTAATTTGAATTATTTTATTCTTATAACCCTTTCACTGAATAATGAATGTGTGCGGGAGTTGATAAAAATGTGGTTCAGACTTGCCAGAGATGCCATGTTCTGGAAGTAGTAGGTTATAGCAGAAAAATTTCGGATAGTGAAGGACGGACGACGCCGTCCCTCTGTAGCAGATTTAAAATGTGTAGACAAAGACAATAAGTGAGCCGAGTTTCATTTTAAATAACAAAAATATATCGGGTAAGGATTTTAGATTTCTGTCGTTTGCGGACAATGAAAGACTTGTGTTTGATCACATTTACCTTCCCGCTTATTATTATTATTATCGTTATTATTATTAGCCGTTCCCAGGGGCCACGCGGTCTAAGGCGTGGGTCTTCGGCCGAGCGCTTTCTGGGATCGTGGGTTCGAATCCCACCGGGAGCATGGATGTTTTTCTCTTGTGAGTGTCGTGTGTTGTCAGGTAGAGGTCTCTGCGACGGACTGATCACTCGTCCAGAGGAGTCCTATCGAGTGTGGTGTGTCTAAATGAGTGTGATCATGGAACCTCAAAAAAATGAGGCCTAAGCCCACAATAGGGCTTTTGAGCCACAAACATTATTATTATTATTATTATTATTATTATTATATTTTTGCTGTTGCTCCCTAGGACAATGCTGGGTGATTGACTTAATTCACTGGAGGGGAGGGAGGGGTAACAGGAAGGCCTTCTCTACTCCTCCACATGACCTGACCCCCGGATCACGATTCGCCACTGTCATGCACCCATCTCAATAATAATTTATGCCATGACAGGTTATCTGACACTTCTACTCAACTCGCTATCTGGTGGCAGAACCCGAAGGTTTGAGACGCTACTACCGATGCCCGCGAACGGACACGATCCTGAGCCAGTTCATTCACCTCACGCACTGTTTCTCAAAGAACATTTTAATTTTTCATTCCGTTTGCTCCTCGTTCTTCCAAGTGGGTGTTTTCGTGAAACTCTTTTACCCCCAGTGCGAATGTCATATCGTTTTCTTTTTGCTCAAGTATATCATTCAGTTTTGAACCATACCTGTTAACAGTGTCAGCTAGATAGATCGTTACAAATGGAGGAGGTGGGGTTATGTGTTACTAGTGACGTAGCGTTCCATATCGCTGTTGATTTAACGAATAAACTGTATTGAAACTATGTATTTGTAGTGAAAATCCTATGACCGTTTGTGGCATTGATCTGTGTTGTGTTACTGACCAATGTGATCGCTTCGTGAAACAAGGGTACATATCCAGTGGAGCCCAAGTTCAGTGGAGCGTGTTTGTACGATATTGCTTTGATACCGTACAGTATTATTCGCCCACCGTGACTCAACCGAACACGTCCCACTGGGTGCAGAATCTTGTGACTTCCAGTTTGCCGTTCTAAAATATAAAGATTCAAATATGCGGAACTATAATTGTGCCAGTTGTTTTATATGGGTGTGAAACTTGGTCTGTCACATTGAGAGAGGAACGTAGGCTGGGGGTGCTGGAGAGTAGGCTGCTGATGAAGATAGTGAAACCTGCCTGTAACGGAACGGCGGAGAAACGAATGGTTTCCGTTGCATGCAGATTCTGTTTAATACAGGTACTTTAAGTTTGGATCCTCGGAACTGTAAACATTTTCCGCTAAAGACGGGTTTTCGTTGTTCCCAGCTTCCGTGTATGACAGATTTTTCTGTTTTGGCCCAAAACGGACGAGGTAACCGTGAAGTGGAGAAGAGTGCGTAATGAGGAGTTTTATTATCTGTACTTCTCACCGTATATTATTCGAGTGATAAGATGAATGAGATGGTCAGGGCATGTAGCACGTATGGGAGAGAGGTGTGGTGCGTACAGGGATTTGGTGTGCAAACGGGAGGGAAAGAGACCACTTTGAAGACCTAGGCCTAGATGAGATAATATTAAAATGGGTCTTCAAGAAGTGGGATTGGGTGGCATAGCCTGGATTGATCTGTATCAGGATAGGGACATGTGTCAGGCTGTTCTGAATGCGATAATGAACTTCCTGTTTCCATAAAATTAGCTTCTCAAGAAGAGCTGTGCTCCATGGAGTTCGTTACGGTATTAATGGAAATACGGGAACGAGGCCGTCGTAGGTCAACCAGCAAAACTGTAGATACAGTAGCGATATTTATTTATGAACATGAGATTTGGTGAGGCACAGACGGGAGGTAAAGACACGAGAGGCAGAAATTTCGTGATAACAGTTGAGTTCGTACACTGCTGAGTAAAACAAACAAAGTTGCGTGTATGTTTTTTAAATGTACCGATATTTTTCATATGCTACTGCAGCGTTATTGCTGACGAATGTAACGGAATTTGTCGCGTTCGGAAAGTAGTTGTTTGCATTTATTTCCGCGTTGGAGGAGGGTTTACGTAGATATCAACTTTGTTCTTCCCGTTCCAGTGAAATCATATTACGCTGCGAGAAACTAAAGCTGAATAATTTTGTGTGTAATACGAGCGAGACTATAAATTCTGTGTGCTGGAGAAATATGTGGATTAGAATATTGTACTCTGCTGCCTCAGAGCCATTTAAAGTTAAATTGTCCCTTTTAATGCCTTGAAGGCTTGTGTGGGGAGTGGATGTTTAGCTTCATTCGTTCTTAGCTTCGGTACGAGATGTAGATGTGTAGTCAGCACCACGCCCCGGCCTCTTTGCCCCCCCGAGAGCGACCCCCCAGCGCCCATTGAATAGGATTTTGGCCGGGCCTCAAAGCCGGTGCGGACGCCACGGAGAAGAGAGGAACATCTTTATCCTGCCGGGAATCGAAGCGTGTTTTGTCGGTTGTTCAGTCCGTAGCCTACTGAAATACCGACTATGCCATTCCGGTTCCCACGGGTGATATGTACGGCCTGTCTGTTACCAGCCAAGGGGCTGAGGGACAGCCGAAGTCCAGAGCTCTCCAGTTTCTGCTCCGCGTTTCCCCAGCATAATACCCAAAGCCCTACATCAAGAAAATTGCCCACAGATTGACTTGTCAAGAAGCCACAAATACGACAATGACATAAGGAGAAGTCCGAATGTTGCAACGGTGTAACTTCCGTTGACACTACCAGTTGCACGCCACTTTCTCGTGGGTATTTTCCAACTCTGTTACATTAAAGGTCAGAATTTGCATAATAAAACTGTGTTAACCAAAATTTGTCTGTAAGGGCGTTACTGACGTAGGGGGTGACTCAGAACGAGTTTATATTGAAATGTTTTGTAGATAAGAACTGTTACAACTGTATTTC
>BLKM01012201.1:2393536-2427314 GCA_013340265.1 Coptotermes formosanus | reverse complement strand
CCCCCCCGTATTCATTGTTACTGCAACTTGTGGTGCAGCTTGACCAAACAAAAAGTCTCTACCATTGTGTCGATACGAGGTGTCATATGCGTGTCAGTCGAGTCCCCACTGATGAACAGGTGACAAAAGCCAAAATCGAAAAGTGACACAGTAGGGTGGTTTACCTGTGCCCCAGCATGTTCATATTTCATCTGTGCGCCGATCCCTTTGACCACTTGTGTCTTTAGGTAGTAGAAATCTCGAGACTGGTTTATATTTCTCAGCCGCATTTCGGTGAGACATCGTTTTCGGCCAGTTGAAGAAAGAAAGCTGCAATTTTTATAGTTGGATGTTAAAAGTGTTGTTGTGTGTCTTAAAAAGTGTGGTTAATCTCTGGGACAAGTCGCAACGGATTCGAACTTGCGCGGTGGCTGGCCATATGTCCGAAAGTATCTGCGCAGTTGTAGGGAAGACTGTCGAGTGTTTGGGCGCCCACTGAGGGCTATTAAGAGCAGTAGGCCAAAGAAAGTATCCGGGTTAGAGAGGAGGTGCTGGGGGGCTGGATAAAAATGCATAATTGGGAGGGGAATTTATAAGTTGTACTCCGCACCAAGTATTATTCTGGTGGTCGAGTCAGGGAAATAAAGCGGACGAAGCATGTGGCATTCGTGAGAGAGATGGAAAATGTATGCATAATTTTAATTACAAAACCATAAAGGAAGAGGTAACTTTGCTGAACTTGGCTGTAATGGGAGGATACTTGTAAGATTGGCTATACTGGAATAGAGTGCAACGGCCGAAGGCGATGATGAACTAGTGGCTCTGTAAAAGGCAGCGACTCGACTTCTTTGAGTATATGAGCGACTGTCAGCTTCCTAAAAGGCCTGTGTCCCATCGCGTTAGTACATTCTTCCTCTTTAAGGTCGCGTGTAGTATTTTAAGATTTTATCTCTAAGACTTCGTGAGTTTTTAACACGGTACGGGAACTTCAGTCGCTGGATGTCCCCTCTTGAGAGCAGCTGATGCTGCCGGCCACGCTGTAAGATGCCGTGAATTGCAGTTTCTTGCTGTTTGCGTACAGATTGTTAGGTCTGAGCTGAATAGCTGCTGCTGTCGGTACCACATTTAGCGGTAGCTCTTTTGTAGTGATTACAGAATCTTCGCTCTCTGTAGACAGTTGTGGTGGTGTTGTAGCTTGTAATAGTCTGTCCAAATCCTTGCATACTGACCACTCGTCTGTCGGCCGCACTCTGGCCCTGGGGTCGACTCAGCCTTTAACATAAATGAGTACCAGGAATATTTCCTTGGGGGGTAAAGGCGGCCGGTGCGTAGGGCTGACAACCTTACCACCTTCATGTGCCGATTGTCTAGAAATCTGGGAGCCTCAACCTCCTGGAACCCTGTGGGCCTGTCCAGGCCTGTAATGGGATTGCTTTTACCTTTTACTGACCACTCGTAGAAAACTGTAGCTAATGTAATGTAAAAAAAGTGGCTTCCCAACTTTTCCGTGATTTCAGGCTTCCGCCGCGATGTTCATGAGATCTGCGCTCTTCTGGGGTATTACGCAGCGTCGAGTGGTAAGCCTTTACCGACGTTTCGGGACAACGTTTCGGTCCCGTCTTATTGACCCTTGCAGATGGGACGGGTACGTTGCCCCGAAACGTCGGTGAAGGATTACCATTCGACGCTGCGTAATATCCCAGAAGAGCGCGGATCTTTCCAACCTTTGATGTTAAGTTGAAGCGACTTAGTGAAATACCTGCAGAATAAGCATAATGTGGCCGGCGTACCCCGTATTGAGGCTGTTCTTAGATTCCTTGACCCTGTCTAGGTGAATACCGGCTAGCAATTGAAATGAGCCACGACTGGGTTTTTTGTTTGATCACCAGCTTGTTCAGGATTGTTGTTTGAGCTCAGGTTGACGGTACGCGATCTCTGCAGCTGAAACAGCGTCTTGCAGTAGCTTGAGACTCGATTTAATCTCAGCTGGGTTTGTGCTGCGATTTTTTGCTTTTTCCTTTCTCGTCGGTCATGTCCAGATAGTGCAGTGAAACAGGCGACCATCGCGTAAATTCATATTTTAAGTTGCTTAACAGTGGCTAGCATCTTTAGGCGCGTTCGAAAAATTGCGAAAAGCGACCATTATTTCAGTCGTGTGTGTCTGTATGTCCGTCCGTCCGTCTGCACTTCCGTCCGCATGGAACAGCTCCGCTCCCACTGGACGAATTTTAATGAAATTTGATATTTGAGGAGTTTTCGAATACCTATTGAGAAAATGTAAGTTTCATTAAGATCTGGCACGAGTAGTGAAGACCTATGTTAAATTTCATGAGATTTGGTATTTGAAGATTTTTCGAAGATCTGTCGATGAAATTTAAAGTTTCATTAAAATCTGACAAGAATAACGGGTACTTTACATGAAGACCTGTGTGCGCTTATGACAGTATCTCACCGAATTCTCCCTAGAATGAGAAATGTTTCAGACAGAAGTTGCAGAGAAAATTAAAACACACGTCTTATACTCAATAAATATTTTTTCAAAAGTTGTGCCTTTCGTGAGATAATGTGGAAAAATGTGTTAGAGCCACACAGGCCACAGATGACAATATAATATGGCGCATGCGCTTTGCATGTCGAATAAATAAGACAAGATTACAGACACACACACCAAATTTAATGCGTATTTTTTTCGACGGCAACAGTGGTTACGCGAACGCGCCTTAATGTTGCGCTGAGTGTACATTGCCTGTCTTGTTCCCGTCCCTACTGAGACCTGCCAAACCTGTGGATGTGGGACTCCATCACCGAACTGCCTTGTGCAGAAAGTCCTGTCTGCGGCAGGCAGAGCCGTGGTGTGTGTCCTCTTGTGTGGGTATTTGGCATCATCCGTCTTGGAGCTGAATCAGAAGCTGTGCGGTGGGCATTGCCGCGTCTTCGTGCAGGCTGGCACTCAGTGCTGCCCCACTACATTCGCTTTGCAACAAACGTGAAATCGTTATCATGGTTTATAGTAAGATATACAGCTTGAAGTGTGACGAACTGAGGAGTGCAGAGGAATGAGTCATTGTTTGTTGAGCTTTTAAAATCTGGCGGTTGCTGTATGTACGCGTATTTTGTCTGCGTCGTACGTTTATGTGCCTATGCTGTTTACAACAAACATCCGATATGTCCCCATGCAGCATCCACCGATTGATCTTTCTAATGGTAGCACACTGTGTTCTCTTCGATGTGCAGACTGAATATTTATATAAATTATGGATTAATTTATGGTTAATTTTCTGTCTTTCTACACATCTCTCTCCCTCTCTTTTATTTTTTCTGTTCTCTCGCTTCTTTTGCCATTAGTGTTTTACCATTTTATTCCTTGCTTCTGCACAGCCGATACCAGTTACACTAACTATAGAAGTGTGCACTGTATCGTGACGCGTATTTGAGGTTGCTTCATGAAGAATGTCTCCTGTTATAACGCGGTTTACAAGCAGTACGTGTTCCGATTTGCCGTCTCCTGGGAGGGATTTAGGCGTAGGAGACATTGTGTACGGCTTTCCATTGTTCTGTAGCACAGGCTACCCTTTTGCGACGACCGTACGGTCATCCGTTGCGATGCTGGAAGTGTCAGGCTGCACGTAGGGTCTTCATTGTTACTTAGCAGTGCGCATGTATGGAAGCCTTTGCGCAGTTGCGTTAGAAATACATGTTGTGAAGTTGTGAGTTTCAGTGACGTCATCGGTATGGAACGTGTCGACAGATACGGTGGCGCGTTAGGCTATTTTTGTGCTAAGCATTTGAGTTCCCTTTACATTTTAAAATAGGACTAGCAGCAAAGTGGAAAATATTTAATTTCTGTATCCTTGAAGTCATTAAGTTTTAAATATTTTTCAGCTGGTATTACTGGAAGCCTGCTTACATTCGTAGGTGTATCTCGCGAAGCATTCACCTGGAAGACGTCTTGGATAGAAGATAGCGGAGTGTCTTCAATGTGACGTATCCAAACGCATAAATTGCACGTTATACGTAATGTAGTCAATTATTTGTATGCAACTAAACGGTTTTGAGGGGGGTTGATTTTTCAGTTGATAGTTTTAGTCCTTTATTTTAAGAATGCATGCAGGGTTTAGATGCATATCATGTTTCGGCTTGTTTTATTGAAGCCATCTTCAGGTTGTATTCGATTTGGAACTTAATGCCCGTGGGAAACAAAGCAGGACATTCCCTGGTAAGTGGTGTGCTCCTGCCCCGCAGCAAGGAACTGCCGGCCGGTAGCCACTTGTTGCACGTAGTAGCGAAACGGCGCGTCCTTGTCGTTAGCGCACAGCGGACAGGCAGGAGTGCGGCCGCGGTAACAGGCGTCTGAAATGTTGCGACCTTCACCATTAGGCATTGGTGTTTTAGGGCACTCACTAACGTCCAATGTCATCAGGTAGCTCCTTGTTGTAGACATTTCATTGTCTCCTTGACCCGCTAAAGGGAGAACACGTGTGAGTTACTGCAAGTTTAGAGTAGTTGTGTAATGGTGATTGTTTTGTACGTTGAGTTCATTCAGTAGTACTGGAAATGTCTTTCTGTGCAGCTCATAGCTTGTGTGCCTGCTTTAATTCAGCTGTTTCCTCACATAAACTGATGGCGGTGTTCGGGCTGAACGATTGCAAGAATGCAGGAACGTTCGTGTAGGTGGTTATTAATGTTTCGGAGAAACAAACTGGTGTCATCTTCAGAGCAGAGAATGTTCATGTATGTTCTTCCGAAACGTCATCCGACAGTGGTTTATCAGAATAATGCTGTCCTTAATATTACTTAATAGCAACAAGGGTATTGAGGTCTCACCTTCAGAACAGGATGACCGGGGGGGGGGGGGGATGAGAGAGCGTCGCTTTGGTAGAAGATCCCCAGGCCTCTGTGTGTCCTTCAGATGGCAGTAGAAACAAAATTGTATCGTTTGAATGGCGAAAACTAGTGACCTTACGTAAGGGCCGCCGAATTTTTGTTTACTGGTTAATGCAGAATTGCATAATTTGGGAAAAAAAAGATAGGTTGGTGGTCTTTAAAGCAGCATTATTATTTTTGACCAATTTTGTTCGGAACCGCTGCATGAGGAACTTCGAGTAGCAGGGGGAACTTGCGAGGCGTCTCAGAATTTGCTTGAAAACAAAGGAAACCAGCATCGATATGGCCAGTCGCAGGCTTTTTGAATTTAACATGCATTATATTTTAAGAGTCAGGTCGTACCGCGCAGTAAGCACACTCCGTCTCAATTACAAAAACCAGCGCGTCAGTTCTGCGCAAGGAAGTCATCTCACTTTATTGTGGGAACCATAGGAAACACATAAATCCATTCATACAGAGTTTTGAATTATGTAACCCCCATGGTACCCTAGAAACCACTAGGCTTTGAAGGGTTAAATCGCTCTAGAATCGATTGCAATAGCATAGAGTAGAGGGAATTCGTGGTCTGTCACTTGTTGAGAAGCTGCCGCGAGTTTATCATCTGCTTTAGCTCACTGAAGTGGCTGTTTACCCACATAGCATTTAGTGAACTATTTTATAGAAGAAAACTTGCCTGGAAGCGGGATTCTGTGAACTCAGTGACGCCCCTTCGGAGTTCGTAACAGAAGGGTAATTTGACTGTCGAAGCGGCAGTTGGCTTCTCAGGAAGGAGTTTTTTTTTAAATATTTATGTCAAAGATGATATTGGCAGTATTTACAGTATACGAAGAAGAATCGCCAATTTGTGCCTGTTACCAATTTAGCTAACTATGAGTACGTGAAACAAAAGTTCAAGATAGGAAAATGTAAATAACATTAGTGAAAAAAAGATTAAAAACACTGTGCCTGTTGGTGAGCTGGTTACAGCAGGCTATGTTTCCGTCGTTTATGTTGTAAGTTTTGTATAAATTAAACACTAACGGTGTCCTGTGAATGGGAGATGTAGTATCCCTGGGACAGTCGCCAGTCACTCGTAAGCGCTTCTTTTGGACGACTTGGGAGTTTGCGGTAGTTTGAATCACGTGTGGTATCCTAGACAGGGGCAGCGTAGGTAAGAAGGGGTCGGATGTGTAATTTATATAGGGTTAATTTGGAGGTTTGTTAGAGGGTGGAGTCTGGAGTGAGCAGGGGGAAGATATTACAAAGAATGTATGTGACTTGGTCTTTGACGGCACGCAGGTGCTTCGTGTAGAGCAGTTTTGGGGTGTAGAAGACGGCCTAAATATCAGCTAGGACTGCTGTGTGGAATTAAGTAGGTTAAGTGGCCGGTAGTCGATCTCTGGTCTTCCAGCTTGAAAACACATTGTTTATTGGGATACGCAGTAAACCGTATTTTCCTGTGGGCCTGCATTCTTCTCGAGGTCCTTACCTTTCCGGTACGCCACAGTTTTCAATTTGATAATTAAGTGAAATGTCTAGCTGTCGTTGGACGGGCGGAATTCAAATCCTGAAGGAGCATCGGACCGTCGTGCACTTCGAAACCATGTGTGTAGCGTGTGTAGCTGCTTGTGCCAAATGTAGGCTGTGATACGCCGTGTTCCGTACACACCTTCAAGGTAAGATGCCGGGCTATAGTGTACACGTTTACTTCGATTTGAAGGGGAAAGATGTTAACAGTGTGAACGTGGGATCGTTACGCATCAACTACTTCCGCCCAAAAAGTCTTTGAGGTTGGCATCATCATTGAAAGTAAATTGTTCGCTTATTTTTTACATTTCTTTTTAACTCTTCGTGGTTTCTATCTGTGTATGTATTATATTAAGTTAATATCGCTGTCGGTGTAGAGACTAGGCTGCTGCCTGGGCGATCCGGTGTTCGAATGTCTGCGGGGAAAATACTTTTTTCCCCTCTCGAAAATGTCCAAACCGACACTGGGGTCCACCCAGCCTGCTGTTTGTTATGTATCGGGGTTATTCCCCAGGGGTGGGTTAAAGCGGCAGGAGCGTGAATTTGACCACTCTCGTCTAGCGATTAGGTTGAGAATGAGTAAGGATAAGCATTACTCCCGTTATGTGCGATCGGGAGGTACACAGAAACAACTCCACCTTTTCCTTGACGGAAATACACAAGGAAGACGCTTGTTGTATAAACTAAACGTGGAAAATGGTTAACTGTAGTCTGGCGTGCGCATTGGACTTCAGTATCCCGGTATGACAACCCTATTGTGTTTGTTGGCGTGCCTCCAGCTGTTTGTTGATAAGATAACGTAGTGTTCGGTAGATGCTACGTGGTTGAATTGATCGCAGTGTTTCTGTTTGTTGCAGGTAAGTGGCTGCACCCCGTCGTCAGGTTGCTGTTCTTGGCGGTGTCCGGTTTTCCTGGTAACTGGCTGCCGTATGTTATTACTGACGCGCTCGTCACGATTACCTTAAGGAATGTAAATACAATTTTGCAATAGTGGTTTGCTTTTCAGTGCAATTAGCGGAGTTGGGAGAAGGGCGCCTTTAGTATCACGTTAGGCTGTTTTAAACAGACAGTCGCGTACTTTGAAGAGCTTTACCGTTCGCAGAGTGTTCTCAAGTTGCGCACTGTGCGAGATATGAGGTTCTCATAGTGGGGTTGGTGGTTAGTCAAGTCTTCTGCGACGTTAAACATCCCAGAACACGTGAATCGTCAAGTTACGCAAACGTGTAGTTGCTCGTGACTTCTGGAGACAAATATACTAAAATCTGTGAACATTCCCTTACTCGTTTTTCTGGGATAATTAATATACAGAGCCGGGAGAACGTAGGTCGGTGTAGCGACTAGGCTACGGGGTGGACATCAGAGGAACCCTAGTTCGATTCCCGGCAGAGGTAAGAGTTTCGTGTCTTCTCCAAAGCGTATAGACCGGCTCTGGCACCCACCCCGTCTCTCAGGGAATAACGCGGCCGGGGGGTGGAATTCACTCCGTCGAGTGCCGGGCATAAAACGTGTGGAGCGATATCTATCTCTGCTCCCGTAAATGCTTTTATGGCGTGCACCGGACTAGTATACACATCTTGTGTGCTGTGTTTGTCTTAATCATGCGTGCTTCATTCCTCGCATATCCCATTTAATGAGTCTAAGTGTATTTGATGCAGTGCAAATTTCGGGGCTATGCCGTATGCGATTACGTTTGTGCTCCCGTTATGTCCTGTCTTATGGAACCAAGTACCCTGCTCAGGCTTTTTTTCCCGTAACGTCTCGAGTCGTAACGCAGTGTCAGTGTTCGTTCATTTTGGTTCCGCATAGCACGGGCGTGATTCACGAACGATTGTGCTGGTTGTCCGTGGAGGATGCGCTTGTGCTGTTATCTCTGAATTCAAAGAACAAAACGCTTGTGGCGCCGTTATCTGCAGACAGTATCGGATGTAGAAATATAACAGTTGCCTAACACTACGCTGTTGTGCAAATAGATTTTTACGCACAAATTTCTAACTTGGTCACGTCATGTATCTGCTGATATTAATTAAACACTGTGTCAGCAGATCGTTAAAATTGTAGACCTGTTGAACCTTGCGGAAACTCAGAACACAATAGCTTCACTTGTAATGGGAGGGAAGTGTGCAGTTTATCGTCGAAGGGTCGTAAATTTGTTGGTTATGATCTCCAGTGGAGGGTTGGGGTGTTGTCCTGTCCACATTATTTAAAATGGAGGTCATTCTGGCTGTCTAACAATCCATATCGATTGCACGTTCTTTAACCCTTTGAACTCCGACTTTTATCTGCGTTGTACAGAGTGTCGCAGAGGTCACTTCACACTCGACGTTTAACAGAAAGGCCGTGTCAAGTGACTTTTGCGACACTCTGTGCGTAAACTAAGCTCGTACCTCACAGAAGTAACTGTCCATTCGCACACGCGGCCTTAAATACGCGCAACTACAATAAAATTGCTCTTATGTCACCTTAACGTCCTCAAATATATAATTCTTTGTCGTAAGTAGCCTGACACTTTTGCGTAAGACAGCCGAATTGTCTTCACCAGATAAATTCTCTTACCTTACGTTTCTTCTTCTATTCCGGATTTTGTAATTCTCAGAATTAGTCGATTGTGTTGAGTAACAATATATTGTCAACTAGTTTATGCCACGCTTACTGATAATTGCTTGCCAGGAAACGAAATTTCCAGTCCGCTGTTTCTAAAGCACTAACCCCCCCCCCCCGCCAATCAGAAGGGAAGTGTTATCATGTTGAATTTCAGTACCCAAGTAAAATTATATCTCTTGGTACAGCAGTTTCACAGATGGCATTGTTGCAGTATAGCTAGTTGTTTCCTAGATCCTTAACGCCAGTTCCTCCTTTCCCCTGGTGTAAACCTATCGTAAACTGAAGCATTTAATTCTCATGCTTTATTATGGTACTTGGATAATGTATAAGAGAATTTTGATCTGTAGCCATCTTAATCAGGCAGGCAGACTAGATGCGCTGTCCTGATTACAGACATGTCAAGATACTGTTCTCATTAACCGTTTGAGTTCGGTGGTCGCTGTATGTGCCAACAGGTTTCACACTCAAAGGCTATATCCGTATGATCCTCACAAATCTTCCTGGTTGGTCTTCGTAATGGAAGTGCATTGTGTTCTGTGCGAGATGTGTTGTTTATTTTTAACCTTTTGAAACGTTGGGGTTACTTTGTGTCGTCGATTCTGACATTAAGAAATTCCACATTTTCCTCACAGGGTACATTTATGTGTTTTGTATGGCTCGCAGTGCAGACAGCGGTTTCCCCATACAGCATTAACTGACTTGTTTTTGTAACCGACGCGGAGTTTGTTTACTGCGCGATGCGAACTGAATGTTTTTAAGTATAATTCAGGTTCATTTCAATATTCAGAGGTTAATTTTAATCTTAATTGTATTTGATAGGGAAGAGACGAGATTTTCGGAGAGAGACTTCGTATTCGTCCGTTCACATCGTTTCGTTTGAGTTGATCGCTTCATGACTGAAACATTTTAGAAACTACGTATATAACAATCCTTACAGTCAGGCGACCTCTTGGCCTAGAAACCTACTTTTTTTTTTGTCTGTCAGTGTTCTATCGCCGAAGTCTGTAGGCATGTGCTGAAGCATAGAAGTCTTGCTGGATTGCCTAAGCGAAACAGCGTGAGCGTTGCATGGCGGCTTGTGAGTTTTAGCGTAGGACGAAGTTTTATCTGCATCGTTCCTCTCGCCCACGCCAAGTCCATCAGCCTGCTAACAAAATCATTTGTGAATTCAGTATTCATGCTTCCTGCAGTTATATTTTCTTCGTGCCTTTAACGTGTAAGCTATGAGGATTTGTAGTGTAGTGGCTAAAGGTAACGTTCACGGACCTCTCACCGTTTTAACGGACCCAGTCAGCTTGTATGAAAGAAAGATAACGCACATCTGAGTATTCCGCTTCTTTGCTTTCATAGGCCAAAATGTAAAAGTTGCCTCTTTGCTTCGTTTAGCATCACGTTCGAAATGCGTATGGGAGAGAGGTGGTAAAGCATTGCGCATTCGTAACGTGTCTTAGATGGAGGCGAGTGATCAGCTTCACATGTTGGCCGCTTTATCCCTAGCAAGCCAGTGCACAGCCATAACATTGCCCGTATTGCTACGTAGAAACGGCTTCACACATCGTCTGCGTTGAACATTCAGAAGTGTACCTAACTGCATGCGTGGAGCCTGTTCCTCCCAGAGGAGCTCATAACCGCGGCGGGGTTGTGAAATTTCACGCGATTTTATTAAACTTGGATGTTTGCTACTTTTTTTTTTATCACAACCGGCCACTGGGCCGAATCCTGAGCTAACCGAACCCTTTGTGCATATTCTGTAGCAGTCATTTTAACCTTTTAAAGCCTAGCGGTAACTTTACATACCACCAGGTTTAACATTAAAAAATTCTACGTGGTGCCCACATTGCGTTTATGTGTTTTGTACGGATCTCAGAACAAACAGCAACTTTTGCCTTATAAAACATTAAGAGATTGGTTTTTATAACCGAAGTGGAGAGTGTTTACAGCGCGGTACGCGCTGAGTCCTTGAATAAAACAGATACGCTTCGTCTTTAAAGGGTTAATATTGTCTCCGTATCAGGCCTTTGTGCCCCCGCTTATATTTGCCGGCTTAAATATTGCCCGTGTTTCAGCTCCCTGCGTGTAGGCGTATGTCACGTGTCTAGTTACGTCAACATTTTGATGTCAGTGCGTTTTGAGTCATTAATCGCAATCGGTTAAACATTTGACCATGTATTTCGTAAAACTGTGGGCCTTATGAAATTTCAACTAATAGAGCTGCCTAGCTGCTCTCATTAACAATTGTCATTTTAGACTTGAAATTCAGCAGAAAATTTGTGAAGAGTAAAGGGCCTTTTTTATGTTATGAAAGCACGTCTTGTAGGTCTGTTTTCACACTTGATGCCAAAATAAGATTTAAGTGTGCAGTGCCCAAGTCTTGGACCCTGAGGCAGCCGTTTCTTACGATAAGTTGGTAACTGCCAATCGACGTCGCGTTACGTGCTGGAAGACCTGAATCTTCATCAAGGTCACTATGAAAACTTCACATCCCGCATTGGTAGAAATGTTTTGTGCACCGAATACTAGTGATATCTGAGTACAAGTCTGCCGCCACGATAGTTGGTTTTCAGTCGTGTGTTGACGTTATGTCATTCATTGATGCACTTCGGATTGGTAAACGAGGCTCTGAATGTAGGCTTTGGTGGTTATGTGTTAAGACGCTGTTGAAGTCTGCTTCTTGTTTTTCACTTGCCATTTCACATTAATAAGTCACACCTAGTGTTTTGTACGGGCTTGTGTGTTTAAAAAGGACAAGGGTTGAGTAGACGTACTTGTTCATTTGGCATAACAGGCCCGCTGTGCCCTGTTGCTGTACTGTACGCAGGCATTTCTTTTGTGATAGACACGGGAAAATTGAAAAGTAAAGACAGTTTTAATTTTCGTCATAAGTGTTGGTAGCACCGAAAATGATAGTGAATGTAAAATGTCTGATCCTTCGTCGTTAGCGCCTGATTTGTTTTCGTTGTGTTCTGTGTATTGGTAACAATGTGTCATGTCTAAAATGGCTGCCACATTGAAATGCACCAAGGAGAACAGCAACCCCTTGATCCAATTTTTGTTATCAAGTGGTGTGAAAACCGTGATGTATACGGAAGGCTGAAAGCCCGGTGTGTTTTACTATTGTATTCATGAGCGTCTAACATGCACTGCTAAGGTGCACTAATGAGGCTTTGGTTACAGCTCTAGGTAGATATTTAGACGAAGTTAGATGTAAGTGCTGTCATAAAGTAAAAGCAGTTAATGCTTTGTTTAACCCTTTAAATACGAAGCCCATCTGTTTTATGTAAGGACTCAGTGCGTACCGCACTGTAAACACTCTCCACTTTGGTGATAAAAACCAATTTCTTAGTGTTCTGTAAGGCAAAAGTTTGTTTGTTCTGGGATCCACACAAACCAAACAAACGCAATGTCAGAACCATGTAGAATTGTTGAATGTTAAACCGGGTGGTACGTAAAGTTAACGCTAGACTTTGAAAGGTTAACCCTTTAAAGACGAAGCGTGTTTGTTTTATATAAGGACTCAGTGCGTACCGCGCTGTAAACACTCTCCACTTCGGTTACAAAAACCAGTCTCTTAATGTTTTATAAGGCAAAAGTTGCTGTTTGTTCTGAGATCCGTACAAAACACATAAACGCAATGTGGGCACCACGTATAATTTTTTAATGTTAAACCTGGTCGTATGTAAAGTTACCGCTAGGCTTTAAAAGGTTAATGGAGAGGTGGGAACCACCGTGACAGCCTGGGATTGATCGGAATGGTATAGCCCGAAGAGAAGGAGGATGAACTCATTATTATTATTATTATTATTATTATTATTTGTACGGGGGTGAGTGAAGTGGAAAAAAAAATGTGTGAAAAAATGGAGACCCTACTGTGTGTAGCTCGAGAAGTGTGTACGGCGCGTGATGGATTTGGAAATGTGTTTAAAAATGACAGAAAGGTCTACAGAACCAGTTTGCACTAAATTAGTTGGTAACATTTTTAAACGTTTTCACGTGGCTGGCTGTACTTACGTATGTTGGTAACCGTGTGGATCATAGCGATCAGCGTATCGGAGGCAACCATATAATCAGCGCCGTTGAAATTTTATTTGAAACGAGTATGAGCGTGTAAAAATGTGGTGCTGTCAGAGGGCAGCGACCAACCACAACTGTTTTATTCTTATGGAAGCAGAAAATTTGTGAACTTTGGCTATGATGTTTCACTTCTGTTCGCTCTGAACTCTTTCAGAGCGCAGTGTTTATGATGCTTAGGCACAGGGACAGCTTCGCCCTTAGGAGGGCTTTATTTCCTGCTGGTAGCATCAGGTGTATTTTTTTTTAACTTTTGCACTCATAATTATTTTAGAAAATGGGCAAACCGTAAGCTCTAAAGCTTCTCGTGGCGTTTTGCGCCCAGACTAGGCAGCTAAAGCTGTTTAACCTTTTAAAGCCTAGCGGTAACTTTACGTACCACGAGGTTTAACGTTAAAGAATTCTACGTGGTGCCCACATTGCGTTTATGTGTTTTGTACGGATCTCAGAACAAACAGCAACTTTTGCCTTATAAAACATTAAGAGACTGGTTTTTATAACCGAAGTGGAGTGTTTACAGCGCGGTACGCACTGAGTCCTTATATAAAACATACGCTTCGTCTTTAAAGGATTAATACAACGAGGCCTCACCTGTGTGTACATTTCATTATACTGTTAATTACATTTGTACACAAGCATTTATTCCACCTTCAAATGAAAAGACAGCCTGTGTGTGATTTACTATTTACAATTGAGAATACGTGTTTTGAGTTAGGGTCCATCAGGATACACATAACCTTTCAGTTTACTACTACTACTACTACTACTACTACTACTACTACCACCACCACCACCGCCGCCGCCGCCGCCGCCGCCGCCGCCACTGTCACTACCAAGACAGATCGCATAGACCGGGCGGATGAGTGCACGTACGATCGTTGACTGCGTGAATAGTGGAGTCGCGTAATAGAATCCCGCTCAGTTCATGGATGTATTATACGCGGTTCTGTGTGGTTTGTAATCCAAAATTGAAATCTCTGGGAGAAATCGTGCCGAACATCTGAAAGTTTAAAAATTACTTCTGAATCGGAAAGGCGTCAGGTTCAAGCCTGTCATAGCTGCCGAAGTGGAACTAATAACGTGATAGTGTTCCACAGCAGCGTGTCACTACCGACTGTTTGTACTGCAATTCAGTTAAACGTGCCTCTGCTCTGCTGAAGATCCTTCTTAACTCCAGCGTGCTCCTGTCGTTACAGGAATGGTGCGTTAGTATTTGCTTTCGGAAATATACTATGTCACCACATCTGTGAAGCATACCGGGACCCAAATTACGGTGTTGGGGGCTCCGACTTGAATTTTAGATACATTTAACTGACCCATGGAGCAGAGTGTCTGTGAAGTTCATAGATGGACCGTTAGTCACGAAATCCCCTCCGAATTTTCATAACCGTGTGCGCAGGAGCCCGCCACTTGTCCTTAAGCTAAACCAGATGAGTCACGCCCACGCTCTGCCTATTTCTTTAAGGTTCATTTTAGTAATACCATCCTGTCTATGCCTGGGTCTTGCAGATGCTCCTTTTGCGTCACGTTTATCTACGAAAACGGTGCATTTCTTTTCTCCCCATGCCTGCCACATGCCCCGCTTATTACGCTCACCTTGATTTTGATGACCCTCATAATTTTTGGCGAGGATCACGAGTCATGGGGCTCCTCATTATGCGATTTTGTCCAGCGTCTGTTACTTCTTCCTCTTTTTGCTTAAATTGCTCCCTCAGCACCCTATTCACGAACACCCTCAGCCCGTATTCCCCGCTTTTAATGTGAGAGATCAAGTTTCACATCCATAGAAAACAACCGAACTCTCTTGGTTCACTATCGCCCGTACCTCATCTGATTTCTTATACTTTGTTGATTCTCTTACAACAGATTGCCGGCAGCCTGACGTGCAGCGGCTCGTGACATTTCAAGTTCTAAATCTTCCGCCTGTCTTCCACCTCGTAGGTCTTTCCGAAGAATCCCTCCACCCCGTGGCCCTGTGTAACATTTCGTAATATAGGCCTACACGTGTTTTTACGGTGAAGGATTTGTCAGCTTTTGGATATTTGTAGAGAACTAGGTGGCCTTCTGTAACATTTCGTAATATACAGGTGTTCTTACGGTGAGGGGTTGTTAGCGGTTTCGATATATGTAGCGAGCAAGGTGAATAATATACTGCCCGCGGAACATTCAGTGGAGCCCGCGATGATCGTCGGACATTATCGTCACTGCTGTTTTATACCGTCTGACCTCATCTGCATCAGAGTGCGAAACGCTGGGTGTAGTCAACTCCTGATGCGCATATTAATGCGTTGTGAACATTAATCCAAGTTGAGAATATCCAGTGGAAGTTAATCATCATAATGTAACTTTGTGGGTGTGTGTGCTCGCGCGCGCGCGCGCGCGTGTTCATGCGGGTGCACAATGTGCTGCATGTGCAGTGAGTGCGGAAAATTTACATCTCTTTAAGACAGATTTTTAACCGAAGATGAAAGGTTTCTGCGGTGTGATGCAGTATCGTTGGGTGAGTAGTTGCCGACGTGTGGAAAGATCCTGCTGCCTTCATCGTCAGGGTCAAGTCCAAGAAGACGCCTTCGGAACGTGAGGAACTACGTATCCAACGACACGGTATCACATCCAGAAGACCTTAATCTTCAGTAACACCACTGTGAGAACCTCACATTTTGCAGGCAGTTAACTGCCGTACGTAATTTATTTCGCGAATTATTCTGATCTCTAGCAGCTTTGAAATGGATCCATCCGACCCTAACGTGAAACATGCTTGTGTACACCTACCCTGTGATAAGTGGACAGATATGTGAATCGTCAGAGATTTACCGCTGACCTGTTCGGAACTCCAACAGTGTATAGTTGAACGGTCGAGACACCGACTTCATGCAGTGATCAGTCCGTTTGGGTGCAGGCCTGCTAGTTATGGCAACTGGAGTTCACTGAAACTCGCATCATGTTTACACGTCTCGGGAGTCAGTCCATTGACCTTTGGATTGCACGTACATCGTGACACTGCCTGTGTTGAATTAATGGAACTCGGCTCTGTAGAGCTCTCAATATTATGGTTCGTGGCTGAAACAGGATTCTTCCCACACCTCATCGCCGCCATGACTGACAACATATAATTCATATCAGCAGTGCATATCATAAAGTTTCGTTCTGAAACCAATCCGTCCCTGTGACCAGTTCATCGTCGCCATTACTGGGAACTTGTAGTTGGTATCAGCAATGCATATCATAAGGTCTTGTTCTGAAACCAGTCCCTGTGCCCAGTTCATCGTCGCAATTACTGGGGAACAGCAGTTGGTATCAGCAATGCATATCATAAGGTCTTGTTCTGAAACCGGTCCCTGTGACCAGTTGATCGTCGCCATTACTGGGAACTTGCAGTTGGTATCAGCAATGCATATCATAAGGTCTTGTTCTGAAACCAGTCCCTGTGACCAGTTGATCGTCGCCATTACTGGGAACTTGCAGTTGGTATCAGCAATGCATATCATAAGGTCTTGTTCTGAAACCAGTCCCTGTGACCAGTTCATCGTCGACATTACTGGGGAACTGCAGTTGCTATCAAGTTGGTTTCAGCAATGCATATCATAAGGTCTTGCTTCAAAACGCTGCCCCTGTGACCGCAAGCTATAAGAATGTAATGGCCGGGGTGCTGTAGCTGAACTGGTTGCAGTCGGGTCGCTGCCTGCAATATAGTTCTTAGTTCTGTAGTGACCCTCTGTGCTTCTAGTTCCGGTGGTTGCAAATCGTCTGTGTAGACAATGCAGCTCAAAGTACCTAGAGTGGAGATCTCTTCGCAGTGAGTGATATACGTGTGCACAGTCCGTACCAGATATGCTGCTAACGAACTGTTTCAGGTGTTTCTTGAATATCTCGTCACTTGTTAAACCTTTAAGCTTGAAACTGCTTTCTTTACAAGAAGTTTAGAAAGCCCGAGTTTCGTGAAAATCGGCTCAGTGGCAGTTATACTGGACTTAAGGGCGTGAGTGAGTTTTTACCCATACTTCAGAGCTTGACCGCTTTCGGTGAAATTCGTATAGAGCCCCATATTAACGGCATTGAGTAACCTGACTTAGGTGAAAATGGGTGCAGAGAAAGCCATACGTTGCGCATGTGCGTAAATTAAATTTTGTACGTTTTTTTGTACATTTTCGCCTAATTCGGATAAAATTCGGTGCAGAAGGTGACCACATACGTTTGTTGAGTGAATACGAGTTCTGTGAAAATCGAAACAGTGAAAGCCATGCTTTATTTATGGGCGTAAATTAATTTTTGTCCTTATTGATTGATATGGCCGAAATTTGGTGTAAGAAGTCTGTACATAATGCTCTGAAACCGCGTGTCACTTTTCAAGGTACATAACGCCCTGTTGGAGCGCATGTAGTACCTCATGCAGCAGTCTGTACCCTTCGCAGTCATGTTTAAATGTGTGCGGTTTTTGCTGTACCTTTAACTTAGCGCAGGAACCGCAACAAGGAAAGCGTTTCCGAAATTCGTTAGTTCTTGAGTTGGGGTATGTCCCCAACACTTCTGTCATTTTCCCGTTTTCCCGCTGTCCCTCCTGTTGTGAAACCGCTTGATTGTCACAGCCGACACATCAACATGACATAAAATATATGACGTCAGCGGGAGACTGCAATTTTACCTTGCCGATGTCGCCTATTCTGACAGTGTTTCTGTACTTGTGTGTCATATTATTTGACAAAGTTGTGCAGTACATGATACATGGATCTGAAAGGGTGAGCATGTTCTGTTTTAACACATTACACCCAGACGGTTCTACTTTATATTGTTTCAGTTTCATAATATCCGAACTGCATTCGATATTAACCCTTTAAAGACGAAGCGTATCTGCTTTATATAAGGACTCAGTGCGTACCGCGCTGTAAACATTCTCCACTTTGGTTATAAAAACCAGTCTCTTAATGTTTTATAAGGCAGAAGTTGCTGTTTGTTCTGAGATCCGTACAAAACACATAAACGCAATGTGGGCACCACGTAGAATTTTTTAATGTTAAACCTGGTGGTACGTAAAGTTACCGCTAGGCTTTAGAAGGTTAATCTGAATTTTTTTTTCCAGTGCCGTTCATTTCAGTGGTACTATTTTTTATTTCCAGCATTATCAGCATGATGAAGAATTTTACATTGTTATAAGGTGCCGAGCTGAGTGGTCCCAATGTATCTTGGCAGCATAATATATATTTTTTTTTTCTCGAGGGACGGGTAAAGCCACAAGATGTCCCTAGTTGGCCCATTGAAGGCTGAAAATATGAAAATACTCTTTGTGTGTTCAGTGCTTGTAGATATCCGATAGTGCATTGCTCTGTTCGAAGGTTTCTAAGCTTCGTCGGCTGGTTCTTCTGACAAGAGAAGCATTAAGGTGAAGACGAGCTGAATGCTGGTGGGATGATACGGATAGGACAAAAACCTGTCCTGGTGCCATCACAGCTCACATGGACTGGCGTGGGATTGAACCCAGTCTTCCGTGGTGAGAGGCCGTCGAGTAACCGCCTGACCCATGGCACGGTGTTCATTGACGATTAAAATGTAGCCTACGTACAGTGTATTAAAAATCAAGTTCGTACCTCGCAAGGAATAGTGTGCTTCAATTAGAAAGACTAGTCCAACACTTGGCTACACCGCGGGGACAAAATGCAATTCTTCGTGTTAAACCTACCGGTACGTAGGCTTATATTAACGAGTAGCCGCTAGACTGTGAGGTACACTTTTTCTGGGCAGGATTGGAACAGGTTGATTGCCTGCCAGCAGAAACCAGAAACAAATTTCCACATTTGTTATTCAGTTTTCCACCGTTCTCCTTAGTCGCTCGACGAGGTTGAAGTTGCACAGGATCGTGTCCAGTGTATGTATTGCGTTGGGGCAGGGGAGGTATTTTTCGTATTTGCGTTGCTGAAACCTCGGTTCTGCGATCGCATTTTTATAGTTTCCCAGTTATGACACATGCGGCTTGCAGTGTAGGTATATGTTGTCTGGATTTGTATGGTGTAAATGGTGTCGTACGTGACAGCACAGGTACTCCCTGGTTTACAGTTTCTAATAATTGCTTTCGTATGTACGTAAGTGTGGTTCGGGTACTAAACAATAAGAAGACACGAATTTGTCACTGTTCTTAACCACGCCGCCCTGAAGACGGTAGAGTGAAAGTAAGTCTATTTATTTTAATCTCGGCATTAAATGGAGGCGACAGATCGGTTTCACCTCCCGTCCGCTTTGCTTTGTCGCGAGATCCATCCGGTATCCATTGAACTAGGGCCCACAAACTCTTAATACCGATATTTTGGTATTTTTAATTTATGAAACCGGGATACCAAAGACAAACAGCGCACTGCTGTTCCAGGAAGGTGATCCGGTCCGTTGGTTGTTGCATCTTATCTTGGTGATAAGTATGTCATGACCCGCCATCACACATTGTTGTTATAAAACTACCTTGCTAACAGAAAAAATATTTTTAGATTGTTATAATACAACAGTCTGTGAAATTATTCATTAGTATGTAATATTTACTGTTTCTTTTGTGTGCAGCAAAGTGTCTAGTAAAAGAACTGTGTTTCGTGACGTTTTCACGTTTCCGTTACATTTGTATTGTGTGTAACAGTCCCTGCGTTGAAAATTCAGTAATATTAATGATTTATTTTTGTCAGTTTTATAACCTTTATGTGAATAATTCATGAACAGCTGTTTTCAAATTAGTACCAAAAAACCGGTCTTATTATATCAATACCGGTGGTTGAATACAGGAAAAAAAGTGGCCGGGATCCCGGTGTTCTGGATCCCGGGATCACGGTATTTTAAGCCCTACGTTGGACAAGATGTGAGACGGAGTTAGATTCTGTCTCTATGCGGTGGCAAGCAGAAACAGCCCTGCTTCTACCTGTTAGAACTCTTGCAGACAGTAGCAGGTTACAGAAGTGGTATTTCAGCAGTAACAATACACGCCCACAGCACATTCTGGCACTTCGATTATCGTACAGGCAGGCGTGGTATGAACTGATGCATTGTGTATGTGATTTTCTTTTGTGTGCCATGATTTTCTGTAGATCACATATTTTGAAAGCAGTATTTATCGTTACTGATCAGGTTGATTGAAACTGATTCGTTTTCCGATGGTTGTTGCTGTGAATATAGTAAGGCATAGAATTCTGACCGAGATAAGTGTGTATCATAACTCATGAACTGAGTGCGGCGCGGCGCATTCGAGGTAGACTGGTGCCATGACGTCGTAGCAATGTGAAAGTAGCAGTTCAACAGCGTGAACCTTCCTTTCGCTTCGCCATGCATGCGATTTCTCTCTGTTGCCTGAATCTTTAACGCCTCTGTAATGCAAGTAGGTCTTGCACCGCTTCTCCCCGTCAACTCAGACGGTGTAATTTATACTCACCGTGTCGGTGGTGTTCGGCTGTGAGAGCCACTCCACTCCATCTGACCGGACTGTGACGCGAAGTAGATCGCATTATTCGTAGTTTGTGTCTTTTCGTTAAATTTCTGCGTACTTGCGTTACTGCTGTTTAAAAACAAGCGAGTTTTTAAACAGTATTAATCAGTGGAACATTTTTGAGCACAGCACACTACCTTCACCAACCCTAATCTGTCCGTGCGAGGTTTAAGGTTTTCACAGCAATGTTGATGAACATCCAACGCTCTGGGATGTTAAAGATGTTAACGTAATGAAGATTGGTAAATAGTTAACTAACGTTTTGATGGACCATACATAGTGCCTTCATATGTTGGGTCAGCCGGTACCAGGAAGAGGCTAGGCTGCTTCGAAACGTCGGTATATCTATTTATCAATCGACATGACTAACATTCTAGAAGACGTGCATCATTCTAACTTGTGAAATTTTGAAGTCCAAAGTAGTTGTATATGACACTGTTTTATCTAATGACACTTAACGTTGAAATAAGTCATGTGTCATATCGCACGTACGTGTGCGCGCATGCGTTCTTCGATGAATTTCCTACGCGTGACACTTATAATTTACTGCAAGGAGCACCTACTCTGGATATTAGATTTAAATAACGTTTTGTTTTAGCAGTTTCGATGCGGCTGTTGAGATTTTTGGCGCCCTGGCAGTGAAAAGTAGGTAGTACAGTGGTTGATTTCGCCTTGTCTCTGTGCACACGTGACAACCCTCTTCGCCGTGTTCGTGTGTCCGCAAGTGACAATCCGCTTTGCCGTGTCTGTCCGTGACAACGCGCTGCGCCGTGTCTGTCTGTACGCACGTGACAACCCGCTTGGCCATGTCTGACTCTCCGCACGTGACAACCCGCCTAGCCGTGTGTGTTTCTTTGCGTGTGAGAACCCGCTTGGCCATGTCTGTCCGCGCGTGACAACTCGCTTGGCCATGTCTGTCCGCGCGTGACAACCCGCTTGGCCATGTCTGACTCTCCGCACGTGACAACCCGCCTAGCCGTGTGTGTTTCTTTGCATGTGAGAACCCGCTTGGCCATGTCTGTCCGCGCGTGACAACCCCCTTGGCCATGTCTGTCCGCGCGTGACAACCCGCTTGGCCATGTCTGACTCTCCGCACGTGACAACCCGCCTAGCCGTGTGTGTTTCTTTGCATGTGACAACCCGCTTCGCCGTGTCTCTACGCAGGGGCCACCCTTCTTCGCCGTCTCTCTCTGCGCATGTGGCAACCCGCTTCGCCGTGTCTGTCTGTCTGTCTGTCTGTCTCTTCGCACGTGACCGTCCAAGTACCGTTGAACTGATGTTCATGAAATTTTATATTGGCAAGTTTTACTATCGTCGTCACTTCATATCAGATTTGGTTAAACTCTAACAAGAGTAACGGACATTATGCATGAAGACTTCCGTGCGCCTGTTCGCGCATCCCGAGTGTTGATTCGCGCGCATTTGGGTAACTTAATCAGAGGCGATGGGTGTTTCGAACATAAGGTGTACAGAAGGCTATGGGAAGTATAGGTGTGATGTGACATTGAGGCATGTTCGGATCTTTGCGTCCTGATTTCTCTGCTTCGTTAGTACTGTTCTGATTCTAATAATTCTACGTACCTGTTTTGAAAGAAAAATCATGTTTCACGTAACTCTCACTCTTTTCATACAGTTAAATGTGCATCCTGCAGCAGCAGCAGCAGCAGCATGCACAGAATGGAAACCTTTGCATCGAAACAGTGAGTTCACCCGTTCGTGACCCAACACACCGTATGTGCGAGGTTAGACGGATCGTTTTGACCTTTATTTCGTTGCGTAATTTCTCGGTTTTTATACGTCTAGCCGCATATCAGATTACGTTTCGTATTTTTGCATTAATAACCTGCCGTAAAAATCACATGCATTAAGTGAGACGTCTAGATTGGCAACTGTTTCTTCGGCTTCTCTGACAGGCGAATTCATTGTAATTATTTCCTAAACGGAACCGGAAAAATGTGTTTGACATAAAAGGCTTGCTTTGGTTTTCTCTAAAGCTTTCTTTCTGGTGATATTTAAACCCAAAAGAATTGAACGAGACATAGTCATAATTTACACAAGTGTTAATGTAAAATCCTATTGTCTTGTCAGATTTTAATCAAACGACAGATATTAGTAAAAAAAAATCCCCGATATAAAATTTGACGAATATCCATTTAGTGCATGGGTCTCCAACCCGCGGCCCGCCAGATTGTGTTATGCGGCCCCGCGGCAACATTTGTAAATTATACATACACTATAAAAATTAAACAATAATGCAGTTGTCTTTAGTTAGAATAAATCCACACGACCCATCCACTTGGAAGTACAGCGTGACCTTGACAGAGCAACGAGAGAGATGCTTTTGTGTTTAAGATTTTCATCAAGATAATATTTCCTCTTGTTAAGGCATTTAACGTAGTATCATAATGTTACATTTTTGTAATAGAACTCCATAATATGTATACTTTTTCAATTTAGGCGGTTAGGAGTACCACATATTGTGATTTGTACACTGCTGCCCGCGAGCCAGTTCAGAATAACAGTTGTGGTCCTTTGCAAAAAAAAAAAAAGTTTGGAAACCCGTGATTAGTGGGAGCCGAGTTGTTCCGTACGGACAGACGGCGAGTTATGACAGAGCTGACAGTCTTTTTCGCATTTGCTTTGCGAACGCGCTGAAGACGAAACGAGCGGTGTGCTGCTCAATACACTTTACACTTTTAGACAAACTGTTTTTTTTTGGGGGGGGGGGGCTGTGTCATCCATATATCGTAACTCGGGGAAACAGTTCCAAATAACATAGGACTGGCACAGTGGAAGTGGCTGTGTGGGCCTGTAGGTACACCGGAGGGCCTACGTACGAATTCGTTCGTCACGCGGTCGGTGACTAGCAGGTCTGGTTACCAAAGTATTCATCTTAACTCTTCAGAGTAATAGTGGTTTGAGCAAACAAATTAAACCGGATTAATTGCCATGGGGAAAATCCTAATCCAGGTTTTCTGCATGGGAAGCCACGGCTTGCCTGATACAGTAGTCGGTTGTGAGAACGTACGAATGAGATGACAACGGTAGAATCCCGAGGGATTTTTGCACGTTTTTAACCGAAACGCAGCAGGCTTTAATGTCAAGTTTTCTTTCTGTCAATGAATAAGCATGTGGTAGAGGCGAGGCTGTTGGGACGTATCGTTTGATAAAGCGCACGACCTCATATTAGGAAGCATTTTTATTTATAGTTTGCGTGAAAGATGTATTTAAAATACTCAACAGGCTTATTTATGCATGCAATAATTATTTCACGCTATTTATACCAGAATTTAGCGTTCTTGAATTGAAAATCCGAGGCACTAACAGACTTGTTGCATTATACATACAATTTCCTGTAGTGTTTAATTACTACAGTGACGAATGTTTAGAAAAGTTACATGCAACTGGCGGCCTGCGGGCAACGTCCAGTCTGCGAATGTATTTTAATCGGCCCCGTGCCTGCTTAAAGTTTGCATGGTTTTCAAATCACACAGTATTCAGTCCACCAAAATGCACTGTATTTTTTTTTCAGATATTCTGTGTTACAGTGTCTTGTTAATCAATCCTACATACTTCGATCCCTCATGGGATCATCATCACGGATTCATATCAAAGTAGCATTTCACAAAACTGAACTAGCAATGTATATACATATTAAAGAGACATAAAAGGAGGATCAGTTTAGACGTAGGCGATTTTTGTAATGTATCTCTAGTATACTGTGCTGTTGGAGATTTTCTGCGTTTCTGTGGAAGGACAAGACGGACACAAATATGAGATCTGTGAACAGCACCCAATTAGTATGGTTTAACGCAAGTATCGTCGCGACGTCCTGACTGACATGATTAATGGAGCCGGTGGGCTACGGAATGCGAAGTTCAGTATGGTCCTAAGCCTGTGCCATCCAGCTTCTTCACTGTTTCCTGGACATTCACCTGCATGTTATTGTACTGCTACTTGTGTCTCTTCTAGTTGCGGGTTTTACACGATACCCACAAAATGTTTGTGATCATTCCTTGTCTCTTCTTATTGTAGCGGTCTTTGAGTTCAATAGCGTAACGGTGCTAGGTTGTGTGAGTTGCGTTAGTTATGAACTCCTTTTTAGTTGCGTAAGTTATGTATTTATCATTGGAGTAGAGGTTAATGTTGTATTGTAATTGGCCGTTTGTTAAGTGTTGTCTGAGGGACTGTGATCCTCCTATTGTTTGGAAACTGGTTTTGGTGTATGGTTTTAATTTTTTTGTGATTTTTGGAACCAGTTGCAAAATTTCGAAGTAAGTCGGTTCAAAGGACAGACTTCAGTAATTCTGTTGGATATGATAACACAGAACGTCGACCATTTCATGGTATTCAAACAAAGTGCTGTTAAGTAGGAAGCAGCGCATGGCTAGACTTCCCTGGCCACGCACCTACACGTGAGTAAGGGGTTAGTTCACCCTGAAGTACGTGAAATCCAAGCTGGGAAACCTGCTAACAGGCGCCGATCTGTACTGCCCTTCATCTGCTAACTTACTTCTACGGACATACGAGTGTGGCTCAGTATGTTCTAACAGCTGTCCTCCAAATGCAGATATCCGTATCAAAGTCTAGTGGCCTGCTGAGACGTCATAGATTTATTTCGGTAACTCTTTAGTGGCTGCTCGGCTGTAGATTCAGAAGAAAGCGATGTATGATACAAAAATCTGCTACCCAACGCTTGTGATCGATTGACCACTTTGCGTCAGGTTTTGCAGCTTTCTGCCGTCTGCTCCCAGCCTTTAAAACCATTAGCCTTTTTAGAATAATACCTGCAGCACTATCATCGCAGTGGTCAGAACGCGGTGCCTCAGCTGCCTTGGCTGAAACTTTCGTGCTAAACAGCCATATGGTGTTACAGCCTGTGTGATGTAACACAAACGTGACTGACCTGTGAATTTCTGAAGCTACACTATAATGGTATAACGCCACTTAATGCAATGTTCTGAAGTATCGGATACCGAAATGTATTAAAAATACTGATATTTTGTTTGGGTGATTTTTCGTAGAACGTGTAACATGATGGCCTTGCAAAATTTGTATTTAGCTTTTAATGTCACGACATTTTGAAATTATGTCTACGAACCAGTCGTGTCCACGTACAGGGGAACCTGATGACTACGCCGTTAGATAGTTCTGCTGACCACTGCAGTTGCGGGGAAAGTAGGCATTGTTTATTACTGATAGAATTTCCGCCCTATGTTTAATCCTACTTTAAATTATTAGAGGTATTAATGCTCTTGCTTTGTATGCATGAAGCCTGGGTCAGTATTTTTTTGGTTTCTGTATCATTTCTTTCACGTACGAGTGCGATATGCGTATTTCCTTAACATGGGTAGGCCTATGTGACGGTAATGTCACTATGTACGTAAGTCGTGGGGAAATTTTGGGGCTGTTAAGAACAGGAAAGAAATCGCCCTTTGCTTCTGTCAGTTTCTGCGACGAGTAAGAAAACTGAAGAAAAATTAGTGGTCGACAGTAGGAAATGGGAGAACTCTCAGAATCCCCACAGGTGCATGAAGCCCAAACAGTGAAGTGGAATTTCACTTTGTATTAGTTAAGCTGAGGTGGGTTGGGCATGTAGCTAAGATGGGGTGACACGGAATTCATGTAGAAGTTGGGCAGGCAATATGTTGGAAGGCGGCGCCTTAAAGGACCGTCGAGGGCCATGCCATGGCTCAGGCGGTTAGTCGCCGGCCTCCCACTGCAGAGACCCGGGTTCGATCCCGGGTCAGTCCATGTGGGATTTGTGGTGGACAAAGTGGTACTGGGACAGGTTTTTCCCTGAGTACTTCGGTTTTCCCCTGTCAATATCATTCCACCAGTGCTCCATTACTAGGGAAAGGACAATAATCACAATCATCTTCACCTTCATCAGGGTCGCACAATAAGCCTCAAGGCTGCGGTGCGTCCGTAGCGTCTGCTGCGGGGCCCTTCATCAATAAAAAAGAAAAGGACCGTCGAGGATGTGGAACGGGTGATGTTAAGATGAATGTTAGGGAGGTGGTGTTGGGGATAATGTGGATGGAGCTGCCACAGGGTCGCTTCCAGTTATGTGTTCTGCTACCATATTCTTGGTTGGTTGGTGTACCATACCGCAGATAATAAGGTACAGTCAGTAATAGCAAGCGGTTTAGTGAAAAGTTGCACTCCACGTTCTTCCGTACTTGGTAACTCACATGATCCCACTGAAGTGATCACATCGTGACGTTAAACCAACGTATCGGCTATGTGACTCATGGGATTCTTAAGGCTGTTTCGTATCGAAGTTATGGTATTGTGATATGTGACACCGTGTATTTTGACATGCAGATACCAACGTTTTAGAGGAGCCTGCTGCCTCAGTCTTTAAGATACCTTGAAGATACACGCAGCAGTTTCCTCTTAAACGTTGGTACGTATTTACCAAAGTACACGGCATCTTATTCAGAAGACGTAGTATGAACCCACTGATCGTGTTCCTGCCTCCTGTTTGAACAGTTAATGCAGCTGCGCTTCTTGCTTTGCTAATCAGGTCGGTAGCGTATGTTCGTTACGGCAGTGCTGGAATGAGAATCGATCGCATTGCCACATATGGAAACTAAACTTTTCTTTTGAACATTTTAACCATGTGTTAGTCCATTTTTATGTTGCAATTAATGTTTGCAGTTGACAGTTGCTGCTTCTTGCGCCGAATGTTAATCTGGCAGTCTCGGTAGGCATTAAAGGGGCCGATGTCAGTAGTTTACAGCGTGACGTCGAATCTTGATTTACGCAGCGTGTCAGATGAACGTCTGAGGTCAAAATAGTTACATTTAACAACCCTCCTATTTCGGTCTGTTTTCGATCGTCCTCAAGAGCGCATGGATATTAATACTTCGGCATAGTAATGTCATCCCAGTGCATTTACATTTTGAATGCTAACGTTTCAATAATTCAACCCTTTCTCATTCGAATACTTATCCTTTTAGCACGTGGTCTTATCTGTTACAACTCTTCATCCACTTTCCTTTTCTGTTGAGTGTTATTGGCCGAATTTTTTCAAAGTGACACGTGCGTCACATAGTCGTTTCTCCATTAGTCTCTACATTTTTTCAAGTAGTTTATTCGAAAATACTGGCATTATAGACACATTTAATTCTGTTTTATGCAATTTTTCGGCTTCTTGACCCTTGAAGATGGGACCGATAGGTTGTCCCGAAACGTCGGTACAGACCTACCACTCGACGCTGCGTAATATTCCAGAAGAGCGGACATCTCATCTGCATTGCGGCGGAAGCCTGAAATCACGCAAGGAATAATCTAACGATTTTTGGAATAAGTGGAGGGTATTCGGATACGTTGTGGAAGACTTGTACGAAATGAGTGTAAAAATTGAAGTTGCACGTTGCACATTTGTATGTAACCAGACTGTGAAGGAGAAATGGAGCATGTATGATTTTGGTGGGATTTATTTCTTGCTCTTGAGTACTGTAGATCACCAAAAGTTCAGTAGGGACGGATGTTTACGGAAGACGAGGGAAATTTGGAGAGAATTGATAACATGCATGCAGGTTGCTAAGGACAGGGTCTCGATGCCGTTGTAGAGGAGATAAACTGGCAGTAAACGTAAAACATTTGCACTAGATTATTTTCGTGAAAATATAAGATGCTGTTTGAAGTGCACTTTGTTGTACATGCAAGCTCTGCACGTGGAAGGCAACAGGAAGGGAACGCAGGAAATGCAACACGGCGAGTTTCGACCGTGCTGGCATTGGATGGAAGCGAGACGTGCAAAGCGGAGTTCAGTGAGCGTGGGGAAACAGCAGCAGTGAGGTGACAGTGGGAACTAGCGAAGAACTTCGCGGCGTAGGTCAGAGTCGGCGTCAGCTGAGGCAGATGCGGATGAAATTTGCTGTCATGACAGAAATAGGACTTTGGTTGGACAGAAGGACACAGATAATAGTGCATCCAAGATGGAAGTCCATAAATAAATAAATACAATGTGGCATGAAGGTCATTGGCGAATGAAAGTGAACTTGGGGCGGGGGTTCCAAGTTATAAAGACGTTGAGGGGGATGTTGAGGCTTCGGTGGAAATGAAAGGAATAAACGTGGAGTAGAAAGGTGGGGGTAGATTCACTGAAGGTTAGTTTCCAGAGTAGTGAAGGGATAAAGAAAGAAGGTAGGATCCCCATCCCGCCCTTCCTACACCATGTGCATTCTTGTTACATTTTTAGAAAGCTCTTGATTCCGTTAATAGGGATGTTGTGTGGTTTAAAATTAGAACAGTGTAAGCGAGAAAATGTTTTAGTGCAGTTATTAGGGGATTTTAAATTTGGTGTAATATATTGTGGTAACGAAGTAGCGGACTAAGCATGTGTTTGCTTGATGTTTTAAATATTGCAAGACTGGACGACGACGACGACAATGATGATGATGAGGAAGAGGAGGAGGAGAAGAAGAAGAAGAAGAGGGTGAAATACTGCGGAAACTCTAGACAAATGACTGTTACTCCCTTAATTAAAGCTTTAACCGTTGCAGTCAAGACAGCCATGGTCAGTGTACTTCGTGAGCTAGACAGATGTTGTGTGGCAGTTCTGAAAGGGGTGTAAATTATATACTTTTTTCAGGTCAAATTAGTTGTGGCTCGTACTCTCGCGGTATGAGGTAAGCCTGTTCGGTGTGGACGGTTTCGGAACAGTTCGCGTTACTTACAAGCAGCGAGTGTAAGGCGCGAGCCATTTCGCAATACCCCGTCTGGCTCCGAGGTGTATGGTCTTTCGTAAAACGTTGGTCCAGAAATTCCCCTCGTTTTGTAACAGAATGCACATTAATTGTCCCGCTACTGCTGCTGCTACTATTACTACTATTGCTGCCGCTGCTACTGCTACTACTATTGGTGCTGCTGCTACTACTATTACTATTGCTGCTACTACTGCTGCTGCTGCTGCTGCTACTACTATTACTACTATTGCTGCTGCTACTACTACTACTATTACTACTATTGCTGCTGCTACTACTACTACTTTACTACTAAGTCGTGGTGGTGGTGGTAGTAGTGCTGCTGCTGCTACTACTATTACTACTATTGCTGCTGCTGCTACTACTACTTTACTACTAAGTCGTGGTGGTGGTGGTGGTGGTAGTAATGCTGCTGCTGCTGATGATGATGATAATAACAGGGGCCGAGATATTCCAGTCATGTGGTGACTAGACAGCGGGCTGTACAACTGGGGGGTTGTAGTTTGACTTCCTGCAAGGTCAAATTTCTTTCTATCCCGAAGCACTTGGAACGGTTCTGGGTCTTAATCAGCCACCTGCGGCTCTTTCTCGGGCTAAATCAGCCAGTGCGTGAAGCTGCGTGAAGCTAATTTGACCCACATCTGTTGTCGAGGTTAAAATGAGGGGAGCTATACCTTTTCTCCTTCGCGTTCCTTCGTGGTGTGCACAGGAACAATACTTTTATTAGTAATGATGATGATGATAATAATAATAATAATAATAATAATAATAATAATTCGGTAGGTATTTATTAACGTGTAGGCTTAATAGCACAGGTGCCAATTATAAAGCCAACACAAAAACACCAGCAAGGACAACAACAAATATATTAATATGCCTGGCACAAACACGATGCAGCCAGTATGGGAAGTATCACAGAATCCGTGCAGTGTGCTAAATGGCAGTCTGCATTGTTTACCTTATTATGTGTCCTTGAAGCTGAAGGAACACTTCCGTTTGTTCAGTCTGGAAGCTAATTTAGAGGCGCCATGGCTGTCGGCAGGGTTCGAACTGTCGACAGTCAAGGCACTTGCCCCACGCTACAGTGGACGTGTCATGACAACGGCTCGTCTACCCTCAGGACACACTCAGTTATGGTTAATTTGTTATGCTGTACTAGAAACTGATTATTGGGGCTGAGCCCTGTGATGCACATTGGCAGCAAGGGTATCGCCGATAGCTAAGCCGAGAGGCTGCATTCACTGGTTGAAGCTCAGGGACTCTCCACATCGTATTAAATATGTTAGGTCTCGAAAACTCTTCATTCGTGCATTGACATACTAATTCATATTTTCTGTCAGTGGTGTACTTATGCTTGATAAAGGGAAAGTACTTTTCTGTTCGCTGCTGATTGGTTTCCGAAAGAGCATAGTCTTTTGGAAGGTTCCCAGGCTTCGCATTTACAGACTCAGGTTAACCTGAATTAGAGATGAATATTCAGTTCTTACCGCGCAGTAAACAGCGTCCGTCTCAGTTAACGTTGTGTAGGGAAATACTTGCTCTTTGCTTCTGAGAGCCATACAAAACCGTAAATACTCTCTGTCAGGAGAACGTAGAGTATTTTAATATTAAATCTGGTGGCACGTACAATAACCACAGAACCTTTAAATCAGAAAGCAATTCAACGACAAATCACTGAAAAACAACAGATATATGCTTCCCTCGCACTCCTAGCAAGTGCAGGACAAATAGCTTTTGAAGCGTATAGCTGAGTAATGTAAATGCACTTAAGTCAGAATGCCATTCAACAACAAATCACGGGAGACTAGCGGGTATGTGCTTCCCACGCACTTTTCAGCGAATGCGGCAGAACAGTTTGAAACATACAGTTGAGTTATGTAACTGCACGGTTTAAACGCATATTTGTGCAAATACAGTGCAACAACAGAAACATGCTTGTCCATTTTGCGGCCGACACATTTGACCCTGACATCAACACCAGTTTCCTACCCACTCGTGTGTCAGAGAACGCGGCTGTCCAATTCAGTAGTCTTCACCTTCGATTGGACTGGCAATCTAGTCGTGCGTCTAGGAAAAGTCATTAACGCCTCGCTTTGTTCAAATTCGGTAGACGAATTGACTTCTTTTTTTAAATATATATGTAGCGTAAATAATTACAACTGAGTGGGTTGTGCAGGTCCGGATACCGAATTGTTCACTGCTGGTTGCCGCGTCTTGTGGGTCTTGTCGGTAACGAAGATGCCGACTTTGCAGCCAGGGATGTAGCTATAAATGGATGCACAACTTCGTGTCAGGCTATCGGAGATCGTCAACGCCCGCACCTTTGCCGAGATGTTTTCTCAGATTGGCACGGTAAATAGACCAGAATACAGACGGAACCGTAAAGTGAGGGACCTAGAGCCCACTGCGTCTGTGGAAATGTTCTTTGCGACCCGTACGGAGAGGTGGATTGTTATAACAAGCCTCACATTAGACGCAAGCTGCTCACATGTTGCTTCATACAGCGGGCTTCAATAAGGACGTCTTGTGTTACTTGTGCGGGTTTTACTGCGTCACAGTTGTAGTATATTGCCCGTTGTGTGACAGTGCATGCCGACATTTCAGCATCTGTTTTTAGCCTCTCTATCGGACATTGCTGTTGGCCAAGTCTAAATTACTGTCCTTAACCGCAGCTTTAACGCAGTCTTAACAAAACTCACCGCTAAATAGTTTGTCGTGTCTCTCAACTGAATTTTCAGATCGTTGTAGTACACATCTTTAAAGTACGCTGCTGTAAGACCATTCATAAGGGGAAGTTTCTTGCACAGTCGCAAATAGCCAGAGGATCTGACGCGCTTTTAATCGTAACTACTGCTGTTGCTGCGGCTGCTGCTGCTGTTACTACTGCTACTACTACTAGTGGTGGTGGTGGTACTGCTCATATTACTACTGCCAGTACCACCACCCCCACCACCACGAAATTTAAACGGAGACAGACGACACATTTATCTCATGAGCTAACTTTCTGCCCTCTGGAGGGAACGGAGGCTAAAAGTGACATTTTCTAACCGCGCCACAACCGCCACAAACTGGTGCGGGCATACAATGTGTGCTAGTGAACGTTCTCTAGTGCGTACAAGTGCAGCGATATAAGGAGAGCGAGTCGCAGGTTCAAGTCTTCTGGGATGTTAACAACGTGTCGACTGGTAATAACGACGTGTCGACTGGTAATAACGACGTGTCGACTGGTAATAACGACGTTTCGGAAGACAGTGATGCCTTCATCTTTAGGGTCAAGCAGTCTTGGGCTGTTCACTAGTCGACATGGCGTAACTTCTCAGAAGACTTGACTGTTTATTACAAACACTGTGAGAACCTGAAATATCTGAGCGATGGTGCAAGTCGTTCCGGCATTACAGTAGATGGTATATATGTGCAGATGGAGACTGTCAGTTACAGCTGTGTTCTATGGTATACTATCGTGTCGCTCTGTGTTTGGGCTTACATGAAAAAAGCAATCATCGGTTGGATTAAAGACATCAAAGAAAAAGTATCATGTATACCGCATTAAAGCCTTTACATTATTATAGGGATTTCGACTTCAGAGTTTTGTAAATGTTAAATAAGCCGAAGCCATTGAACCTTAAGAAAATTATCGGTTTCAGAGCTAGTGAATTAAAAAATTAAAGAATTAGGAAGTTTAATAAGCTTTAAGAAGTCAACGTTCGGTACTTCAGGCGAAAGGGGAGATTCTCCAGTATTTTTGCCTTGAAGGAATCGATCTGTAACTGCAAAGCATGTTTGTATTCAGGGTGGTTGCCGTACAATATTTACCAAATAAACAAGTATTGTAAACAAGAAGTTAGGAAGCTTACTTCGCGATATTTTTTACTTGCACTGTCGATTAGGAATGTGGTTTTTAGGTATTGTCTTCTGTCTCGTTTCCCCTTATTATGTTGTTTACTCTTCGAAATGTTGTGCAGGCTGTAAACGAAACGCAGTCATAGTCATGTAGTTCCTGTGTCTACGCACGAGGCCGTGAAGGCATGTAGGGGACATTATGTTAAAGCAGCGCATTCTTGACTCCTGGAATAGGGGAAAGTTATGATGAGCTTCTCGCTTCGACTGCTTTACCTCTGGAAAGAGCTTCCGGTATTCCTGGCAAAGGAGACTGAAAGACTGAAGAGTTGCTGCCAGGCCAGTACATAAAATGTTTACGTGTCCGTTTTCAACCTGTTTCACAAGGTGAGATTTGGTTATGATGTCATGTCCGTGGATCCGCCTTTGTGTGTCTCCCTCAAACAGTCTGTGCGAAATAATGATGGATTGTCGTAGTATTTGGCATGAACGTCACGCCTCTTAAGGCGGTCTCGCTGTTCCTCTGTTTAATTTCGTAGAATATAAACAGGGATGCTGTGCAAAAGTGAGAGGCGGGAGTCCCATCAGCGTCTTGTAACGCAGGATCCCGAAATTTTGTGTGATGATAACCTTCGAAAAGTATTCAACTTCCCTGTGTGTGTGTGTGTGTGTGTGTGTGTGTGTGTGTGTGTGTGTGTGTGTGTGTGTGTGTGTGTGTGTGTGTGTGTGTGTGTGT
>BLKM01012201.1:2360286-2393483 GCA_013340265.1 Coptotermes formosanus | reverse complement strand
AAAGTGTGTGTGTGTGTGTGTGTGTGTGTGTGTGTGTGTGTGTGTGTGTGTGTGTGTGTGTGTGTGTGTGTGTGTGTGTGTGTGTGTGTGTGTGTGTGTGTGTGTGTGTGTGTGTGTGTGTGTGTGTGTGTGTGTGTGTGTGTGTGTGTGTGTGTGTGTGTGTGTGTGTGATTGTGTGATTGTGTGTGTGTGTGTGTGGGGGGGGGATATGAAAGCCAGATCTACGATTAGCTTTCTCTTTGCAGTAAGTAGTGAGGTATTTTAGGTACGCATGTGAAATTTTGTACTGGGAAGGATCCGTAATGCACCTGCAAAGTTTGTATGAACCGGTTTTGAGCTATATTCGTAGCTAAAAAATAAAATATGCTATTGAGATTGCCATGCATATATGCATAATTACTCTTCATGTATTTATGGTAGTACACTTCGAAACGTTTACATCTTTTGTTAAAGTAGTATTTGTTAGACGTGAAAAAAAATGCTGGTCTTGCAAAACTCTTTTTGGTTTGATGACGATAATCCCGCTTGCGAAATTAGTGCTGAAATAGACAGTAAACCATGGACCATCCAGAGTGGCTTAAAATTCACTTGGCACCCGATATTACACATGTTTGTTCCAGTGTCAAGTGACTTTTGCGGCGTTCCGTATATGAAGTGGTGCTTGTTAAGTCAACAGTTACACGGCGACTGTGCGAAACCTTGAGGTTACATCCGAGTGTAGTGTCAATAGAATCTGTACTTACGTGAAAACTGCGTCACAAATATAAGAAAACAATAATAATAAATATGTTGAACTACAAACCTGTGCAACAGGGAAGTGTGCTTTGTGAGTTTTGCCTGCAACTGCTTGGTTAAGCATCTAACATGTAGGCTTTTGACGTTTGAGGAATTAGTATCAATAGAATGAATGTATGCATAAAATGGTCACGAAATGTATAAACGTAATGTATATTTACAGTTTTTGCTGGTCGCTCTGTGTAGAGTGTGACGTTTGAAGGACGTGCCGTCTGAATTTATTCTCAGAACTCAGCTGGGAAAATTTATGTAATAGCCTGTGTTGAGTTTGACACGCATGCAACCGCCGATACGCGACAGAATCCACATTCACCAAGCTCGTGTGCTGTAAGCTGCTGGCAGCAGTTAGGCTGTAGTTGGGAACTCGCCGTTTACTGTTTTAAGCTATGCTGTTCTCTTTGGCTGGCGCAAACGTATCGGAACACGGGTTAGGTACACCTGTACCGAATTATTTGTCGCATACAGGCGTAAGAAAAGAGCATCAGTTCGTCGGTGCCTTGTTCTGTAGGGGTCACATTATCATATAGAGATACAGTGGGCACAGCCTACTGTGTTGGGTCCTTTAGAAAGAGCTAATCTCTGTCACAAAAGGTGAAAATCATGGCTGTCCGTGCCCTGAATGCATGTGTGGTGGAGTAGAGGTATAACGGTACTCACTCTTAACCTCAGCAGGAGGTGGAGGTGAGTGGTCAACTTCACGCCCCCGCCGCCTTACCCCCGATAAATAACTCCATTGTCCATTGAATAGGAGGCTGGACGGGGACTAGAACCGGTCTGGATGTGTTTGGAGAAAAAATCTTTCGCCTCTGCTAGGATTTGAACCCGGATCTTCCAGCCCTCAGCCTAAGCGACTACCCTGTCCCGGCTTCCTGTCACGGAGCTAGTCTGTTAAAACACACTGTCGTCAGAATCCTGTAACGTTGAAAAACATGTTGTGGAACTGGCTGCAACTATACAAAGGACTCGAAATTCTTTCAGCTGGAGAAGTAGTGACCCTGTGGCTTCTGGGTCTGGTATTAGCGAGTTTGCAAGCGTAAAAACGTATCTGGGGTTGCCTGGCAGGGGGGACAGTGCATGCATTGCCCCGAAATTAATACACCAGTCGAATTTCTTGCATCGTGTGACCCCTGTGTGGCTGGAAGACCTTAGTGCAGCATGGCAACACGCTGCAGAGGCGCCGGCCACCTGACCCGGATCGGCGTGCTAGTCTGCAGGTGCGTAGGAAAAGAGGCCAAAGTTGGACACGCCTCCGAGATAAAAATAAAACTAGAAACATACATGGGCTGCGGTATGATGTAATTCAGAGGGCGGAAGGTATTGGGAAGGGTTGTTTGACCCGGGAGTCTTCACGTTTCCTATTCGGCGAGGTGGCTAGTGCACCTGTTACCCCGCCGGGAGAACATTATGAAATAACCCCCCTTGCCTGAGCTTCAAGAATAAGTCTCCTACTGTTTTTCGAAATTGTAACGCATGGATTTGTTATAGATAGACCTAAACATATTTTGCAGTTTTGAAAACTTAATTGGGAGAAATGTAAAGTTTTCTACAGCAGTAACGTTTTCGGACATAAATACCAAATTGCAAAATTTTTATTGTCAGTAATTCTGAATGTTATGACTGCTGATGGTGCCGCACATTTCGAAACGGTCAGTTCACACACTGCGCCACGTTTGAAACGGTAACTTACGTCGATCACATGAAATTATAAATCTAATAGGCGCTAACAGAAATCGAATACATTGAGGCGTACATGCGCTGTCTGCATACAGGCTGCTGCCATAACATAATTCCATCAAGATGAAGCCCGAAGACTTGGACACTATTTCGTTTCCTTCTATTCAAACATTTCTTGAAACTCGCTGAAACCATGTTTATGAGAACGGAGAGATGCACGTTACTGTTGAGAATGAGTATGTTCGTTGGACCGCAGTTCCAGAGTGTCAAGGTAAAGATCGTGCCGCGTGCTTCTGTTTTTACACAGTAAACACGACACTTTGTTTTACGCGTAAATTGAAATTTGCGAAGATGCCTTCATTCATAACGGTCTGTGGAGTGACTAGGGTGCTACAGCGAAACATGCGCCCAGGAAGTCATTGATGCCTTCTGGGTTTGAATGTAACTTTTTAAAGAAATGTAGGTTATGTAGCTTGCTTGTCAGTGGAAACCATACAGCTGTGAATGAAGCTCTTTCTGTCGTTTTTTAATAATTTTTATACTATAATAATATACAATCTGTTGGCCAGTTGTGCAGGTTTTGTGTGTTCCAGCGTCCTTCAGTCGTGCGGTCTGAGTTCTGTAGCTCTAAGTAAAATTGACAGTAAAAGTCTTTTTTATATTGACTTCGGCTCTTTGCATTGAACTACGTGTTCAGGAATTATTTACATGCAGAGTTCTGTTAGAACAAGGTACTTTCATATTTTACAGCTACTCACTGAATTTAACAAGTATCAAGGCAACATGGGAGTTCGGTCGTATGCTGTGTATTGCGTACGGACTTATCAACAGTCATAGTCAATAATGAACTGTGTCATTGTGGCGCGTGGTGATAGGCTGCATTGCTCGAAGATCCAGCAAATTAATTTTAGAATACGCAGATAAACGTCTTTCGTCGAATGTGTACATTTTACCGCTCAGCTTGTGTCCGGAATTGATCACCCTACACTAGCGTGGGAGGGCATTAGCAGTTCGCCACTTTTATTAACCTGCTGAAGAGCTGGCGTGAAGGTTAGCGCTGACCCAGATTACAGTCAGATTATCGCCACATGTACTGGCGACCCGGCCATTTGATCATCATTTCATCGGATTTTTTGGCAACTTAACATCAGCGTTAGTCTGGGTGTATTGGCGACTTAACATTAGCGGTACTCTGGATGTACTGGCGACCCGACCTGTCGCTTAGCTTGTCATCAGATGTATTGGCGACTTAACATCAGCGATACTCTGGCTGTCCTGGCGACTTAACATTAGCGGTAATCGGGATGTATAGGCGACCCTACCTTTTGCTTGGCGTTTTGCCAGGTTTATTTGCAACTTAGCACTTCGCTGTGTTGGCGACCTGACGCTAAGATTTGCGAACTAACTGGCGTTGTGACCTTAAAATGTGCAGAGCACCAGACTTGCTAACATAGGTTTCGACCTGACAGTAAAGGTGCATTAACAGTGGGAAAGTTCGCTGCAAGCAAGTGGAAGTTCGAGTATTGTGTGTCCACTTTGTTGTCACGTGGCTGTACAGCTTGACATATGTTTTGTTCCTATCTAAACACACACTTGGCTACCTCAGCTGTACTTATGGATGCTTCTTGTTTACACCTTGAAGTACATAACATTGCAAATGCTTCTAAAATAAAAAGACAACGGTTGATTTGAAGAACAAAAAAACACGGAAACGGGAAGTGGAGCGGAAAATGAAGATTTGTACCGACCGAAAATATATTTTTTTTTTTGGCTGTTAAAATGGTCGTCATTGTTTGAATACTGTGATTAGTCCACGACAGTCCACCCCAAAATCCATGAATGAAGTAATTTACATAAAATAATGGAACGCGTGTAGTATGTAGCCTAAGAATACGCCATTATGTTTTTTTTTTAAGATTGTATTTTTCTTTATTTTCAGTACGGCTACAACCGACACCACACATAGGAAAACATAGTATTTCGTTATATAGAACGAGGTAATTTCAGTTGGCCTTGGTAAAGAACGTTTTTTCCGTGAAGTGGTCAGTGTACATACTAATGTTATACATTTCGTGTCTGATTTGTGTGATTATTGGATCCTGCATATTTCACTGACTGCAATCCGTTTTGCCCGTCACAAATCCCGTGTGGATTACCCATTACCACCAACCGGCACACAAGAATTGTGTCAACATACTTTGCCTGTAGTTAGTGTAGTGATGTGCGTGTAAGTGGCTGTGTGTCTTTCTGTGGATTACAGGGAATTGGTTACAACAGAGAGAAAACGGTTTTACTCGTTTTTCGTGTAACAACTTGCTTTTACGAGATCGTATATTTTTACGATCTTCGTAGATTCTTTATGGCCTGAATTTGTTGAGCAAGAAATACAATTAGACTGTAATATCAATACATCGTGGTATCTGAGTTGCCAAATCGACGTGTTAGTTTATTTGGTATTGTCTAAAGTACGGTGTGTTCGTGTATTTAGTTGTGGTTACTTGCAGGGTTGACGCTGAAGTACGAAGCGTAGAGTCCGTGAAAGAGAAATTGCGGTATAACGATCCCACCTAAACCTGGACCTTTATGTGTGCTTGATGCGTTGCGCTGTGTTTTTTTTTGTTACGAATTAATAAGTATAAAATCCAGCTCTCACAGTGTTTATTAACCCTTTAAAGATGAAACATGTCTGTTTTATATAAAGACTCAGTGCGTACCGCGCTGTAAACACTCCATTTCGGTTATAAAAACCAATCTCGTAATGTGTTATAAGGCAAAAGTTGCTGTTCGTTCTGAGATTCGTACAAAACACATAAACGCAATGTGGGCACCACGTAGAATTTTTGAAATTTAGATCTCGTAGTACGTAAAGTTACCGCTAGGCTTTAAAAGGTTGATAAGTACACTATCAAGGTAGCTTTATCAATGATGCAATATATGACTGCGCGTTTCGGCTTAAATTAGGCATTATAAAGTCAATTCCAGGCCTTTTCCTAGTTCCAAACACACCGACTGTGACGCATGTACCCTATGGCCTCCTTATGAATCTGTGTACGTGTTTGTGTTTTTCTTTCAAATTCTGTGGTCATGTGGCTCACTCGGGAATATATTGATTCGTAAAAAGGTTATGAGGTGGACGTGATAATTTAAATGTTTTATGATCAGTGTGTTCGGAGCCAGAAGAACGTCTGTAAGGGGCTTGATAGTGGCTAATTATATCCGCGACACGTAGTCATATTTTATACCAGTTAATAAAGATAACGTGATATTGTACTTGTTAATGTAGTAGTTACGGAAATGGGGTTTTTTACATTTAGTCACATAAACTTGGACCACATCTAATTGGATAAAGTTAAGGATTTAGTCATGCCCATGGTTCAGGCGGTTATTTTTGTGCCCGTCACCGCAGAGGCCCGAGTTCGATCCCAAACCAGTGCGTGTGGAATTTGCGGTGGAAAAGGTGGCACTGGTACAGGTTGTCTTCTGAGTACCTCGGTTTTCTCTTATCATTGTTATTCTGTCAACACTGCATATTCATTCGTCTCTCACTGACTCTGTATTATTCCAATAATCGACACCGTCAGCTTTAAGAATGACATCCCGTTGTGATATATAAGGAGGTACACACCGTCAGTCACAGCTACATTTATACCAGTGTTACTGCTTGCATCATGTTTCGACTTTCGTGAAAAGCCATCATCAGGCACTTAAAAACATAGGCGAAGAATGATAATTTAAATACGACCCATTAGAAGGATACTTTTTCAGATAGCTGGGATTTGTGTTGTACAAAATTTAGAGTTGCGTAAGCCGAAACTCGATAAATAACAAGATTGTATTTTAAAGTATTAAAATATAAATGTATATTATAGTAAATATTTAAAATGTCCAGTGCTTCGGGTTATTCGTGCACAGTTTCTCGTTAATTTTGTTTCTTAATTTTGATCAACGCAGGGGAGGTACAGTATACTGTATAGTTTTCCCCGTAGTTTTTGGTGCTTCGTATCTCATGCAGTAAATTAGTGGATTTTAGAGTAAAGTAGGTCGGATATATCTTCGTAAAGTAAGTAAACAAATCGATTAGGCCTTCCATATTATAAGGAGGCTATTTTTCTTTTCATTGTTATGCATGTACTTGCCTTTCACACCCAAAGTACTGGACAAGAATTTTAATATTTTGATATAATATATATTCATTATACATATATATAATAAAAAAGATCCGTCTAACGACCAACAAGTTTTATTATTTAGGTAAAATAATAAAATATAATGTGACAACCGGTTTCAGCATTTAAAATGCCATCATCAGGTCATACCATATTGAGAATCACAAAAACCATAGATCTTGGATAGTTAAAAATTATAATGGGGCGACAGTCTACAATTCTAAAAAGCAAGAAGGAAGACCTTCTTGTGTACAAGTATTGGGTAGGCGGGGAAATTAAAAATTAAATTAATGTAGATAATGTGGCGTTGGGAATTGTTGGTGGTCTTACTCATATGCGGTGTGTCGAAGTCCTGGAAGTAGCGGTGATTTCCTTGTTTGTTTGGTGTCTGTTCTTATATGGTGGTTGCTCAACGTGTGATGATGCTCTCGGAGAAATGTATTCATTATATTTTAACATTCTAATACTCAAGCTAGATTTTTATCTAGTTTCGGCTTATACAGCTCCAATTTTTGTAACGTTGAGATGTCAGCTATGTGAAAAAGTATCATTCTAGTTGGCCGTGTTTGAATTGTCTGTATGTACTTTTAATTGCCAGATGATGGCTTTTCCGAAGGCTGAAACATGTAGCAGGCAATAAGACTGATACAAATGTGGTTGTAATTGACAGTCTCTATTTCGTTTTTGCAATTGACAGTGTCGTTAAATAAACACGTTAAAAAGGTCTGGAAGTATTGATCTTCATATTTGCCGCCATGAGAACCTGAAACGTCACTCGTTAAAGTTAATTCGAATGATGCAGTAATGAGAGAATTCACGTTTTCTTGTCCGTGGCAGTAAGGACTGGATGTGATTTGGACAAGCCTCGATTTTGAATGCGGAGTAAATTCACATGGAAAGTAGAAGTAAGAACGGGAGTGGAATTTTATGAAAGTTTAGGTTTACATGACGAAGTCTGTTGTTCTTCGTTGGTTGTGTCTCGGTTGTGATGTGTCAAAATAACGTTGTGACATTATTTGACACATCTTTTGAACCATTCATGCGTCAACCCCGCCAAGCTGTTCTGCATGACAGTCACTTCTGAATCAATGAATCCTTTACATATTTGGTTGGACTCTTTGGACTGGGGATTATTTCGGATCTGATTTTAAGTCAGTGATCCCTTACAGTTTTCGAAGAAAAACAACACCTCACAATAAAACAAAAATCTTAGACCGAAGGAAAGTTTTTCGTTCATGGAGCTGACTATGCATGAGACCGTGTATCGGCAGGTAAAAGAAAAATTAATTCAGACTAAATATAGCTTATATCGGGCCTTTTTACCGGTAAAACCTGGTTATAAATAGCCATGGAGCAGCCGACAGATTGGTACAACAATGTCCCTTCAGTGCCTCATTGTGTACAAATGTCATCCTGCGGAGAGCTGACCTCTTATCATCGGGTCATAGCGGTCGCACGGGCAGTGGTTCAGTCCCACTCTGCCACATACTGCCATAGAAAGATGTAATCATAGTTTCAGTTCGATTGATATTTTTTTTCCGAACTAAGGTACTGGAATTCTTCGAGTGCCTTTATTTGACTAGTCCCTGTTCTGCGATTCGCATAGTATATGTAGGGTCCTGAAGGATGTGTCCTTTTTTAAGACCACTCCGGATAACGATAGATGTCTTGGTAGGGGTTAATGGGGCATCTTTAGCATGCGGGGTGAGTTTGTCAGCAGCATTTTGCTGGCTGTATGTAACTGTTCTTTTTAGAAGCGAGACATTTGAGCTAAAATGGCTGATGTCGGCGTATAGTTGGAGTGCGATGCCGTCCAGTATTTGCATTGTTGGTAGGTAATTGTTTTTTAGTGTTTCCTAACATCCTGCTCGTGATACGTAGTACAGACACCTGCAGAGAATCAGTTACTGTATGATATCTTGGTATCATGGAATGGAAAGACTAAAGTTCTGTACACCAGTGTGTTCGTTCGACCTGCTTTTAACCTCCACGAAGCCTGGCACTTAGTTGTTACCATGCTGTTTGAGTCAAGTTCATCATTGCAGCGGAACTTAACCGCAAAGTAACAATTTTAAAACCTGCAATGCGGAAGTGCCATTTATTCTGTCACCTGTCAAACTGTTCAGTGCAGTGCATTGTTGTTTGACAACTATTTGAAATAATTACCGTCGTGTGTTTTTAGCGAAATTTAAAGAATATACGTCAGTGCCTATGCCATTCTGTCTGATCGGATGTATTCATATTTTTTCTTGCAAATTTGTTGACCACTGCGTTACATATGTGTGCCCTAAGAAGGATTCGCCTGTTCTTTAAACTGACAGCAGCATGAGCATTGATCACTTAAGAGCTTTCAGCATGTGCCGTGACAGTGACAGTTATATGGTAACTCTGGCATCATATGCCAACAGCAGACTACTGCTAATGTATTGTGTTTGTGTGTGTGTGTGCGTGCGTGTCTCTCTCTCTCTCTCTCTCTCTCTCTCTCTCTCTGTGTTCTTGGCCTACTTGATGGAGCAATACGTGACGAATCATCCAGAAGAACTATCACAGACTGTTTATGTACATGAGGGCTTTACACCATACGATAGAATGGGAGATTTCAGCAGTCTGGTATTTGACCATACAGTCCGCATATGGCGACTCCTGGGTCCATGTGCTGTTGTTTCATTAAAATGTCCTAATCCATCTGCCATTGCACGGCATGGTCCCTCATACAGAGCCAGGCCCGACCTTGCTGCTGCAGTGGAAGGTCATACGTCACCATCTGCTGATTCACATCCTTTGCTGAACCTCTTCTCTCTTTTCCGAAGGTGATAAGGAAGTATTAGTGGTAGTAATAGTGAAAGTTGCGGACATAACCGATGTTTCCCGAACGGAACTAAAGATCTGCAAGAACTACCCGAAGAAAGTAATCGGTCCCAATACGTATCAGTGCTCGGAGTTGATGGTACCAGAATAATAAAGGGGGAAATCGTGTCAGAAAATCGTACGTAGCTTGGGCAGGTCTGAATCGTCGAAAAAACAAACGCTGCAATGACATTGAGATGCGAAGACAAAGCAGGGCGACGGTGAGAACGGTACCTTTGCGGCAATGGGAAATACGGACTTAACTGAGGAAGACGAATTGTGTGCCAGGAATGCACGCTGTGGGCACACGAGGAAGAGGATGGCGTGGGGCGGTTCACATGTCGGTGTGTAATAGGGTACTGTGAGGCAAAAAAATTGCGGAAGCATATATAGACGCCTGTCGTACATTATATTGTGTGGTTTGTTAACATGTGTCTGTACAGTTAGTGCATTTTATTTCTCTGCCGTATTAGTTACCTTATTGGGCCGTAGCGTGGAGCTAGCCACCCCACCCCCTTCTAGCGCCGAGGCTAACGAAAGGGTAGAGCTACACCTCTACTCCCCCTTGGCCCTTAGGCCTGTATAGGGATCCCTTTACCTTTACAGTAGACCGACTCGGTAGTTCAGCTAAAGTGTAAAACTACTGTCTTGCACATCTTAATGGCTTTTTCTTTCCTGGCTGTAGTTAAGTGTAAAGGAGGTTCCTGGTGATATATGTAGAAATGCTTCGGTGTCAGACTTGTTAAACTGGTTATACTTTTTGCAGGAAGTTCCGTTTTCTGTCATTGTTGGACTGGGCTTACTCGTACTCCTGGGGACAGAACATGAATACATTTTAATATTTTAATATTTTCGTCGTTCATATTTATGTCGTTGGTCCACTCTTAATTTCGTGATATAATGTGTAAAAGAAAATATTTTTTGGTGTGGGACAACAACAACACTGGTAATAATTGTCTTGTGAAGATACACTCTTTACGTGATCGTCATATTATTTTGAAAATATTAACATTTCTACGTCGTGCCTGCATATCAGGCATATGAGTAATTGCCATAAATAATTTTCATTTTGAACTGTTTTTTTGTCTGTTTATTCTTAAACATTTTTTTGTAACATGACTGACTTGCTCCGGCCTCAAATTTCAAAGGTCAAGGTACAGTGATCTGTGTTAGCATCCTCGCCTCAAAATACCTTGCGCAGCTGCCATGTTGGTATATTCTGGTTTCAGAAAAATATGATTTTATACAGGGTATACGTTTGCCAGAAATTGCCGTCATATAGGTCTAAAAATATTTAATCCTATGTTCAGTGGTGGCGATGGTGTGCTGCCATCTCTCTAGTTGAATCGGGAGACGGACGGACGGACTTGGGCGCCCACACGCCTATAAACCTTCGCGCGTGCAGTTTGGAAATGGGTTTCTGCGAAAGGAAATCAGAAACAATTACAGTTGTTGAGTGCTGTTGCAGAAAACGTACGGCAGACCACTTGCCGAAGGCGACAAGTGTGAGGTCCGAATAATTTTATTCAGAAGGTTCCGGTGGAGGGAAAGCGGTTACTGTTGTTACCAGGCGCGTTCGCAGAGCAGCTGCGAAAAACGACTATCAGCCTTGTCTTGTCGCTCCGCCCGCCCGCCCGCCCGCGTGGAACAGCGCCACTCACACCGGACGGATGTGAGTGAAACTTCGTATTTGGGGGCTTTACCAAAATTTGTATACATTGTCAGATCTTGTTTTTAATATAGCAAGAGTAGGAGACACTTTACATGAAGACCAGCGCACGTTTATGCGGTTAGTCTTTATAATGTGCACGAGTTGCGTTCTCTGTAAGGTACGAGCTGAGGCCGAAGAAACAGTTGAGTCTGTTCCTGCGTGTTACAGTTCGGTACTCCGCTTGGCCGTCCTGGATGCTGTGAAAATGTAGGAGAAATATTGTGGGGAGGGGGGGGGGGAGACGCGGAAAAGGCACACCCTATCGCTGCTGCAATAACTGCGCGTAATGTGGTGTATTGTTTGGTAACAGTTACTGTAACCATTAGGGAAGTGGAAGTGAGAACTCAGTGGCAACACAGCACTTTTAACTGGTTTGTGGTAGCTTGAATTACGCCAATTAGAGGAGGAGACGTGTTTTGGAAGTTCGTTCCCGAGACGCAGAGCTAATTCCTGGACTGTAATGTCTCATTTTGTTCTACGAAACCTCCAGTAATGAAGCATGTGTGCGAATGCTTGTCTTATTCATTGTTCAGTTGCTGTTTCTGTCTTTGCTGCGTAGTATTGTTATCATTTGTTCCTTTCTTAATTCTCGTATTGGCGTAGGTTTAAGGTTTCAGCCAACAACACATCTGAGTCCTGGGGTTGGTTCAGATTGTTCTGTGCATTTCCGGTGACATTTTGCTGTCGTCTTTCAGTGTGATTAAATGTGTGTTAAATTAGGGGGCTTAGACGACACTGGAGATGTGAAAAACAACATAAATTTCGAAGGACTAACAAATGGACTAACGATATGGACAAGTGAAACATGATGACTTGGAATTGCTTAGGCACGCGTGTTCCACATTGCACGGTAACAGAGCATCCGAACTTGAGAACATCGGGCTAGGAGTTACCAGTAGCTATCCGGTCCGTATGCGGTTACAGATGTGTTTCGTAATATTGTATCATCCTCTATAGTCAACACCGCATAAATGAAATATTGAATTCTGAGGGAATAATTATTTAAAATAAAACATTTTAAAAGAAATATATTGACCAGTATGTGTGATCCTGCTTGCGACAGGAAAGCGAGTAATTGATCATTACAGGGTGTTACAGAAGTCTCTATACATGGGGAAAGTGGCCTATCTATGTACAAAGGGTGCCGTGTATGGGCATCATTACGTTGATAGCACATACGAATGCGTCTCTTCCACTCATGGCGAACTTGCTGTAACACATCTGGTGTTACGCGCACATGCGTCTCTAATGCTCTCCTTTATGTGGTACGGATTTTATATTTTCACCTGGTACATCATGACCTTCAAATGTCCCTACAAGTAAAACGGAAGTGGGATGAGGCCTGGAGACCTCGGAGGCCACTCCACGGAACCACGGCGACCTGGCGACCGCCTATCTAACCAACGGCGCACGGAGGTACCGTGTAGTCCCTATGTATGGAGACTTTTGAATCGTATAATCCTATGTATGGAGACCTTTGAATCATCCTGTATTTTTCAAAAACCGCGATTAAGTTTAAATAGTCATTCAAACCCGACAACCTGCCAATGCATAAGAAAGCATGAATGTGGGTTCCATGTTAAGAACACCAGCATTTCGATGTTGTGTGGCTGTGAAATGGACCGCGGCCTCTCATCGCGAAACAAATGGGGGGGGGGGCGGGGCCCGACCTCACACGTGATATTTTCTGCAGTCATTAAGTTACCGTATTTCAATTTTTTCCCCCTTTTATGGCCCACATTAAAGTGTAGCTTCTGGAAATACTTCTATTAACAACAGATTAGTACGAACAATTTGTTGCCCAATGCTGCTAGGTCTGCCTAACTCTGCAGGCGGTCTCCCAGCAGCTCTCGTTTGTAATTACAGGCTTGCTGCGTGAACTGCATGGAAGCTGACAGCTTCGGTAATAGCTGCGGCAATATAAACGATTAAGGTAAGGCTTCCAGGATTCTAGTCGGCATATGTGAAGGTACCATTTGGAATACCTAGACGTACACTTGCGAGGATAATATTAATATGGATCTTAATGAAATAGGATGTGTGGACGTGGAATGCATGTATGTGTTCCACGATACGATTCAGTTCTGTAAAAGCGGAGAATTCTTTTAGCCAGTTCATAGGTTGTGCGCTATCGAGTTACAAATAGCGTGTGGGTCTTAGATCGAGCGGCTGATGAATGCGTGTGGTGTGTTATGGTCATTCATGCTTTTGTGTCACGTAAACACACTCCTCGTGTTCGGCGTCCGTGTGCTGTTGACGCGATATCCATTTGTGTAAACTCCTCTCGCCATGGCCATATTGGTTACGGGCAGTAGACCGCCGTGTTTCATTATATAACTTGCTTGCATTTAAAGTCAGAGATCTGAAGAGACGAGAGTTACAATGTGCATAAACTTACTTTCAGCCTCTTATCATTAAGGAAGTAAGCAAACCGGAATCAAAAGTGTCTGATCTTTTTTGGGCAGAACACGCGCACGCGTAAACCAATTCGAAACTCGGTCGTCGAGAACGACTGGCGTTCGTGCTCGTGCAGGGACGACATCCCCCCCCCGCAAAGCCTGTGCTCCATATTAAACCACGGAAATTGTTGTTTCTCGGTGCTGAACTTTCCTCTTTGACACGTTTAACGGAACGTAACGTAACTAAATACACTGTGGCAACGTTCCCTCTAATTTATTTTATAGCTACGCGGACCTGCTGCTGCTGCTCTGAGCGGAAAATTTCTACACCACCTGACAACTGCGCAGCACGTTAAAAGTTTTTTTTTTGGTAATGTGCATAATACGAACTTTTGCAATAAAAACTGAAAAATTCCAGCTGCGGGGCAACAATTCAGTGTGCGCGGGAGCGTTTCAGTTACTGCGCACCCGCGCAGCTTAGAGGGAACATTGCACTGTGGCCACTGTGACCTTTGCTGTAAAACTTTGCCAACGGTGAATGAATAATTAGAGGTACATAATCTTAAATTTGGTTTGTTTTTGTTTTAATACAAGAGAAGTGGCTTCTTCTGTGATTGATTGACGGAATGCTTATACCGTCTTCATTTGGTCGCCAGAAACTCTCCTTCAGTTCTCAGGATGCTCGACATGAGTGCGAGATTATTGTAGGAGGGTTTTACTAACAATTCCAAATATCCGTGAAATAAAAGACGCGTGAAGCGTTTTTCAACCTTGACGTTTTACAAGTGTTTTGTGAATTCGTGCTTGGAGGTTCCTACAGTCGCGTAATGTCATTCCTGTTTATGCCACGAGGGCGTACAGAGAGGTGGAGAGGTACCTCCACTCATTCTTAACCTCTGGACTAGACGGAAATGAGTGGTAAGCCTTACTCCTCGGCCGCTTTACCCCGAGAGTAGCGTCCCTTGTATCTGTTGGAGGTTGGGGTGTGGACGCTGTGGAGAGTGATAACATCTGTTTCTGTCACCAATCGAACCACCATTCCTCGACTGTCCAGCCCGTATTGTGTTCACTAGACCGACTGCGCTGTCTCGGCTGATTCTGTTTTGCATTCCGTTCTATTCAGGTAACATTCCTGCGGAACGTGACTTGAAGTTTTACTTCCGTTTCCACTTGCAGCGAATGCGAAAATGTGCACAATCTTACACGCATGTTGCACAGAATTGTACAGGTCTTATTTTATAGCTTAAGATGCCTATAACGTGGCAGTTTTCTGCGTGTTGTTCGTGATACCAGAAACTAAACTACTACTACTTCTCCTCCCGCTTCTCTTTCTCCTCCTTTTTCTTGGGCACGCGGTCCTTGCAGTTAGCCAGTGCCTCCTTCAGAATGGTAGTCGTACGAGTCTGTCTTCTGCTTTCTTCCTTCAGCTTTTGACACCCATGGATTTCAGATCATTCTCACTTCAGTCCAGCCACCTCAATTTTGGTATTCCTGCTTTTCTTCTTGCATCGAAAACTGAAATTAATTTATTTTAATATCCTGCGTTTGATATTGGGCTGTTTTCTAAGTCGTTGGAGAAACTAACAGTCGGTCAGCTGTTGACGAATATTCTCGCCATTTAAAAAACAAAGGTTAGTGCCGTGCTCACAAGAGCCCGCCACTGGGCCCTATCCCGATCTACACTATAAACTGTAGAACTGCTGATTATGTAATGTTTTCTGTCCTCCTCCCACTTTCCCACAGCTCCAGATATTTTTCTGACAGCCCGTCAGATGCGTTTATCGGAGTTGCCACGTTTCATACCTATACAGTGAGGTAAAAATGACAATGTTGTGTTGCAGTTTACAACACTATGATTTTACGTGTTTTTAGGCGCGCTCGCAAAATTTCGAAAAATGACTAATAGCTTAGTCCTGTCTGGCCTTCCGCCCGTCTGCATGGAACAACTTGGCTCCGACTGGATGGATTTTCATGAAAGTTCATATTTGAATGTTTTTCGAATATCTGTCGATAGAATTCACGTTTGGTTAAAATGTGACAAGAATAACGGGAACTCGACTTGAACACTTACGTATATTTAATGCCGCTGAATTCGTCTTAGTATGAGAAATATTTCAAACAGAATTTGTAGAGAAAATCAAAACACACATATTGTGTTTAGTAATTTTTTCCTCGAAAGTGGTGCCTTTTGTGAAATAGTGCGGGAAAAATATGGTAGAGCCAGACAGGCCACAGAAGACAGAATGATACGGTGCATGCGATTTGCGTGCTGGGAACTGAGGCTGCAGGCGCAAACTCAGAATATGTATCCTAATACTCATTGCTTTTTCGCAGTAACAGTGGTTACGCGAACGCCCCTTAATGCTACGTTTATAGGTACATTGCCTGTCTTGTTATCTTTTAATAGGAAAACAGAAGGGAAAAAGAATTTCAAATGATTGGTAGCAGGTATTCCTCGAATTCAGTCTGCCCCTTATTTCCTAACTTTGATTTGTTTCTGTGGTTCTGTACTGTTTGATCTTTGCTGCTTACTCCAGTGATTTATTGCCATATCTTTAGATGAATATTTTATTTTGCCCTGCTTTCTAAAGACGAGACATAAACCTGTACGTAGTTTCTTATTATTTATTCGCTGTATTTTATTTCTTACAAGTATTTTTGTTTCGCGTGTGAATTTGACGTTGAATCTATAAATCCGGACAGTAATGTCCATGGTTTTATTTTCTGTTGTAGCAACGTTGTGGGACCTAAAGTTATGGTTTTCACTTCTCAGTGACTTCTTTAAACACAGTCCTGCAGTGCTTCATATGCCATTCCGTATTTCATTGATTGTGTGTTTCTGTGACATTAAGCTTGCTCCTAGCATGTCGCTGCATGTGCTCAAGGTTGCGACCTTGACGGAGCTATTTATGCTGGTTTCCGGAAATAGAGCCCCCTCCCGGGTATGGTTACGGCGGAATTAGAAGGCGCCGGATTTCTCGTACGTATTGTTTGTTCAGCGTCTTTATTTCGCATTACAGCTTTGCTGTGTAGATTCGCAACTGATCATGATGAATAATTATTTTTAATCATCGTCTGAAGTAAGGATACAACCATATTGAAGGGAAGTTTGACTTATTGGCTGCGGCGGTGATAAATTATACTAAAGGGAAGTTCGAACTTACCGGCTGAAGTAAGGATATAATTAATCATACTAGCGGGAGGTTTGGATGTTACACTTCCAATATTTTCGTGATGTTATTTACCAGACGTCGCGGTCATATTCGCAGAACTTGTACTAAGTATTCGGACGGCCCCGGATTAGGGCCGCTGCCCAGAGACCGGCTGTGCAGACAGAGTGTGGGTTTCATCAGTGTGTCCAAGCAGGTGCCGGGATAACCCAGAATTAAGCCACTATTGCTACCTACCACATTCTGTCCAGTAATTCTCGTACGCTGTTACCACTCGACGCCATATTGTCGGAAGTACAGGCGACATCTTCAAATAAACCACATAAATAAAATATACGTACGTGAATAAGTGTAATTAAATAAGGAAATTGTTTAACCCTTTAAAGACGACGCATATCTGTTTTATATAAGAACTCGGTGCGTACCGCGCTGTAAACACTCCACTTCGGTTATAAAAACCAGTCTCTTAATGTTTTATAAGGCAAAAGTTGCTGTTTGTTCTGAGATCCGTACAAAACACATAAACGCAATGTGGGCACCACGTAGAATTTTTTAATGTTAAACCTGGTCGTATGTAAAGTTACCGCTAGGCTTTAAAAGGTTAATTTGACTTACTCGTTGTGCCAAACTAATGCAGAGGTCCGCAAATTTTTAAGTAATCTTGAAGAAACCTCCAAATTTTAGGCGCCAGGAGGGTTGCGTGAAGGAATTTCCATACTGGGGACCCACAATTCTGTAATGGCGCGGAAAGAAAACTGCAGCAGTGGTATAGAAAACGTCAGGCGCCACCGTACGAAATTCCTCGCCCGGTATTTATGCACCCCTGCGGTAGTACGTAATCATTACATCCTGTCTCGTAAGACACGTTATGGCTAACACTTGCTTCTTCCACATCGTGTTTTGGTCCTCACGCCATCATTCGGGTGCTGTTTTAGTCCGACGATGTCCGCAGTACAAACACGTACCGACTGATTTGAACCCCACTTACCAAAAACTGAATACCAAATTTTATCATTACTTTAACCTTTTAAAGCCTAGCGGTAACTTTACGTACGACCAGGTTTAACATTAAAAAATTCTACGTGGTGCCCACATTGCGTTTATGTGTTTTGTACGGATCTCAGAACAAACAGCAACTTTTGCCTTATAAAACATTAAGAGACTGGTGTTTATAACCGAAGTGGAGAGTGTTTACAGCGCGGTACGCACTGAGTCCTTATATAAAACAGATACGCTTCGTCTTTAAAGGGTTAATCACATGATCTTATCGTATGTATAAAATTACATATTCACGGTGTGAAGCGTGCGTTTCTTCTGTTAAACTCAGCTTCTTCAAAACGCGTTTGCTTTGAACTTAGTGCTATGCATCCCGTTGTGTTTATGTTTCAAGGAGAGAACTATTTGTTTCCGTCTCCAAAATGTTTATTAACTTTTAGATATGAAGTGTGTCCACTCTTGTAGGGCTACATGCTTCAACCGTCAAGCGGTCATCTTCAGGCCACCCTGTGTTAGAGAGATGTACGTTAGAGTGTAGTTACATGAATCATTTTTATGGGATTGGGATCTCAATCAGAAAATCACGAGTTACTTTGAGTATATTGTTAAGATTAAGTGATTAAAGTGGTAAAAAATTAAAACATTGGTGAGACTTCCCAAAAAATGTTTCGTCTTACGTTATGGCGACTCGTGATATGTGGAAGAAATGAGTTACTTGTCTGCGGGTCGTGAAATCTGGAATGGGTGAAGTCATAATACGGTATAATTACATATGAAAATGTGGAAGTATTAAAAGATTGTGAAAATATTAATATCCTTTCTTTGGCTTTCACTTACTCAGTTTTATCGTCCTATAGTCGTCTTTCTTCTATATAACGCGCGTCGCCATAAACTAAGAAGATGCGTTTTATCGAAATGTTACAATGTTTTAAAATTTTTACAATTTTAATTATTGAAGTTACAAGTATGTTAACGTGTATCCGTGATTTTAAGGTGGAACTCTCAATCCCGTGACAGTGATCTGTGTAACTACACTCTAATAAACATTTCTGTAAGAGTCGGTGGCTTGAAGATGACCGTTTGACGGTTGAAACATGTAGCGCTACAAGAAAGGACGCATTTAATATCTAAGGTTAATAAAATTTGTGGAGACGGAAACAAATATGTTGTTTCATGTTTATTTTCTCAGTAACTCTGTAAGTGTTCGTGTCCCCATATAGATCCGCAGACCACTTCATTCCCACTTAACTTTCTGCGTTTGAGACGTTAAGTAACAGCATTTTTTCTCTCCCTCTCCACCCTTTGTGTAGAGACAGACTCCAAAATTGATGTTGGCAGTGGCAGCCTCATAGCTGTTTTCTTACATTTTTAAATAAACATAAGACGATAGCATGTTTGACGAATTTCGTACGTCGTGAATATGTGAAATTATACCACCAGTCATGATGGCGTGCATCTCAAGCTGCCTTTTAGTTTAATCGCTGTAAAGATGCTGCCGTAGTACTTTGTAATTACCAGCGTTCGCGTTCGCTATTTCCTTGTGTTGTCATAATCCATTATAGCTGGTAAATATTGAATTTGTAACACTGTACGTAGACGACAGCGGAGTGGAGAAGACTGCATAGCGAGGAACTTAATGACCTGTACTCATCACCGAATATTATTCGGGTAATCTAATCGAAAAGAATGAGTTGGGCGGGGCATGTAGCACGTATGGGGAAAAGAGAGGTGCATACAGGATTTTGGTGGGGAGACCTGAGGGAAGGCGGCCACTTGGGAGACCCAGGCGTACATGGGAGGATAATATTAAAATGGATCTTCAAGCAGTGGGATGGGGCATCGACTGGATTGAGCTGGCTTGAGGATAGGGACATGTGTTGGGCCCTTGTGAATGAGGTGATGAACCTCCGAGTTCCATAAAATGCGGGGAATTTCTTGACTAGCTTCTCAAGAAGGATTCTGCTCCATGGAGTTAAGTCAGACAGTCAGTCAGTCAGTGAGTTAGTTAGTTAGTTAGTTAGTTAGTTAGTTAGTTAGTTAGTACGTAAACATCGCTCATTACGCGCAGTATGTGCGCAAGTCCTAGTGTTACCCACACTTAATTCACGGGTGGTCGGTATAGAGGCATGCCGCAGTGGTAAGTTTATAGTTTCCGGTTTGATCCCATTCGCTGTTGTTAATTTGGAAAGTAACAAAAATGTTTCTTACTATCACAGTCTCCTGAAAACGGCAGTGCAGCCAACTACCGAAATATCGTGCGTAGCCCATATCTCTGATAATGGACAGTGTTCAGCATGTCCCGAGACACAAACTGTCCCACACGTGTAGGGAAAATTTGAGCCTGGCGCCTGTATAGCCTAATCACAGGTGACAGTTGAACTGATGGTGAGACTGTGACTATTCTGAGAATCCAAAATCCGCTGATACGGTTATAAAGTTACGATATTTTGTGGATTCAGTACCGGTCCCATTTGACACCGTTGCTACACTCAATTCTGAAGGAGAGGAGCCCACTGCACTTCCTCACACCAAGTTTCATGATCATATATTTTCGCATAGCCACGTCCAGGCTTAGCTATCCCAAGTGGTACTTTCGTTATGTTTTCCGACTAAAACTTTAGTAGGGATTTTTCGTATCTCCCATCCCTGTTACATGTCTCACCAATATCTTCTTTCATTTTAGCAGTCCGATGGAAGATTTCGTGTCGTACAGCTCCTCACTACGTAGTTTCACCATCCGTCTGCTGCCTCCTTTTAGATCATATATTTTCAGCGTCTTGTGCTCAGGCGTCCTGGTTGTTTCCGTAGGGCTGGAGACCCAATCTCATAACCGTATGAAATGGCAGGTGAAAGTACATGTTAATTTACGTTGTGAAAGTAAACGGGCGTACGTAATATCTAAATTAACATGCGTAGAGGCCTATTGTCACTGCTAAACCCGTCCGTTGCTGATCCTAAGCAGTTGATTGTACATTGTTCCTGAGAAAGCAAATTACGTGCGAATTGTTTATAACATGCCGATGACACGTGGGTTGTGCTGTAGGAATCAAACTGATAATATCGCAATACGTAAGTCACAGAGAAGCTGGTTGGAAATGAGTTGTATATCAGAAATCAAGTTGTTTGTGTAAGGAGCCGGTATTTCATACAATAACAATAGGCAGGCAGGTTAGAAGCGGGGTTTGTTTCAGAATTAAGATTGTTAAATGTGGGCCTGATTTGAAACCTGTGGACAGGCGGCTGAAAAAGAGTTGTGTGGCAGGTTCTTAGTACAGGCCGTAGAAAACTGATCTTCAGTAGAAAACGGCGGACAGACAAGTTACGAGCGGGGTTGTTCAGATGGCAGATTGTTAATACAAGCAAATGTAGCTTAATATGCAGAGCAGATAGCGAAGTTGCAGCGTGTGTTAATATTTTGTTATCATTCCCTGCAATTTTCGTGTCAAAAGTATTAGAGTGTTTCTTAAACTCTACGAATTTTTACCGTGCAAATTGACACAATCTGTAACGTTGCTTGCTTGTATTCGGGACGTGCGCGGTTTGAATATCTGCCCAGGCATCGGTTCTTCTGACAGGTTTCTCGTGATTTTCTTCCGTCTCGCAGTAAATGCCGGCATAGTATATCTGATGGGCTGTGAGCTCTTCCTTCCAAATACTGACAGCGTCGTTATATAAATCTTGAATAAACCTACACACGTCTTTAGAATTAAACTGTAGAAGCTTCTCACAATAACGTACTTAAAACTGTAGAAGGTTCTCACAATAACGTACTTAAAAAAACTGTAGAAGCTTCTCACAATAACGTACTTAAAACTGCAGGTGCTTCTCGCGGGAAAGTACGTAAAAGTGTACAAGCTTCTCATAACGTAAATTAAATTGCAAATGTCTCTCACGGTAGCGTACATAGAACTGCACAAGCTACTCATAATAACGTACAATCAAACTGTACAGGCTTCTCATAGTAACGTACATTAAACTGTACAAACTCATAAGAACGTACCTAAAACTGTACAGACGTCCCATAACAACGTACATAGAACTGCACAAGCTTCTCATAATAACATACCTGAAAGGCTGTACGCATGTGCTTCGGCCTTGGAGGATTCGTGAATCGATCCCCGCGGTAGGCGATCCTGTCTGCTTGCAGTCTGTTAGAAGAATGCTGGGGGAACCTGAGAATCGATCATCAGTTTCACAGCGGAATTGCAGGATGTGTGTCTAAAGAAACAAGCCAGACGTACCTTAAAGCGAGCGAGGTTGTGATAGGCGGTGAGTGTTCTTGCTTCCAATTTTAGAACCATTCGGGTGTGACCTTCGAGGCCAGCTCTCCTCCTCCAGGTTTATCGCTGAAGTCGTCACATCGAGCACACTCAGGGAATTTATCCGTACTATTTTACCCCAGCAGGCTAACTGCCACATTGTATTACCCTGAAAACATAATAATGTTTTAAGCACCATAATATGTGGCCTTGCTCATGGTTATTTTGATGATATATTCTTCCCATTGTTATTAGTATGAAGATAAAAGTTATTTTTCATTTTATTTCTTTCACGTCTCTCTGTCTCTGTCCCTGCTTTTCGTCTTTCTGTTCTCCGTCCCCCTTCTCTCTAATTTCTGCCTTTCTTCTTTCTTTCTTCCACTTTCCGGTCTCATTTTATGTCTGTTTCTTCCCTTTTTCATCTTCTGCCCCTGTTTCTTTTCTTCGTTGTCTTTTATTCAGTCAGTAAACGATTCCATGTTTCTGTAGTCATGTGCTGTACGTAATTATTAATCACCTGTTCCACGTATCCGAACGAGTTCTTTTGCTGTACTGGGAGCGGCTGTTCATGAATTCCGTCCGGCTGTTGTACTGCAGGACACAAATCACACAGTGGTTCTTCCGCACTTAATTAATGGATTGAGATAACACGAGACGGTAGTTATGCCACCATCATGTACTACAGAGTACATCGCTTTTCAGATATCCACGTGTGTTCATTATGTAACAACAGGTGTGGCAAATTAGAAGGAGCGATTTCTTTCAGATGTTGGGTGCCAGCCAGTCTATAATTATCGTGAAACAAATGTGATGTATTATCTTGTGTCTAATTCATGTTTTTTTCTGTCATATTAAATGGGAACCATACATCACAGTGTAAAATTCGCATAATGTGTTACGTGAGCCCTCCTTCATCGCGGGGGAAGGGGGGATTGATCGTGGCTTGTCGGGCAAAACCGCATAGATTGAACTTCTTATGGGAAGAAGTAGCATTAGGTGAACGCGGACGCGTATGGACCCTTCATCGCGTAAAGTAGATGTTTTGACAATTGCGCAATGCTTGTGTAGCTGATACATCTAGATTCCTTAGGAGTTGCATGAGTAACCGCCTGCGTTAATCCGCCTGTGTGTTTATTTTTTCGGCGTTCGATAAATTGTCTCCTCTTATATTTAATTATTTTCAATCGCGCTTGACAAAACCGCGTTGAGCGAGGGGTTACTTTCGTTGTTGCAGTGCGTAGTGTATTAAGCTAAAGTGGCTGAAATAGCTGGAGCTTTTACGTGACGCGTCCCTTCGCACTGTGTAACGTGGAATAATATTTTAAGTACTTCATCTGTACAACTACTGGTTTACAACCAGAATAGATATGTGTGTGTGTGTGCGTGCGTGCGTGTGGGGAGGTACACAGATTTGCCACAAATCTAGGAGCCGCCTCAAACTTGTAGGCGCCGGAAATGTTGACACGAAGCATCTTCCATACCGAGGACCCACAAATATTGGGCGCCACCGACCAAAATGAAGTCGGGACCGCGACCTGGCCACCGGGATGTATGCATCCCTGTACATACTGGGCCAAGCGGTAACGCTTCTCGCCTGTATTTGTATCTCGCAGGTGCCCTGTGCCGATCCCAGTGGCCACGCGGTCTAAGGCGTAGGTCTGCGGCAGAGCGCTTGCTGTGATCGTGGGTTCGAGTCCCACCGGGGGCATGGTTGTGAGTGTTTGTGTTGTCAGGTAGAGGTCTCTGCGACGGGCCGATCCCTCGTCCAGAGGAGTCCTACCGACTGTGGTGTGTGTCTGAGTGTGATCTAGTGAAAACAACCAACCTCGACACCTACTGTCAGTAGGTAGAAGAGGTAATAAGGACTGCGAGGTGCCTTGTTTGAATCGCAGCCGGTGTACCAGCTGTCTTCACTGCGAATTCCCATCGGTCACCTCAGTCCCTGCATGTAAATTACGGTATGATTAATTTACGTCACAGCTATTTCCTTCCAGTTCCTTGCAGTTCACAGTTTACCAACCGCCGTTCGATTAAACGCTGTATAATTTGAGGTAGCCTCGGCTTTGGTAAATAAACTATGAATAAATTAAGTAAGCACGCGATTGACAATCGTAGTGTGTAGTTGTCCTTAGCCTCACAGTATAGGCAGAACATTTAGCCGTCGAAATTTCTTACCATCTTTTTGTGTGACGTGCCTAGCATCTTACGTATTATGTTTATAGAGGAGCTTCGGAATTCGATTTTAAGACATTCTTTCCTAATGTGCCGGCCATTTCGTTTGACAGTGTTGGTTGTGTCCTACTCACTCAGTGGTCCCTTTACCGATACGGTTATGGCCAGAGACCACTCTGAGCAAACGCCTTTCTCTGTGCTTCTCATTTATTCTTACGTTCATGTCCAACAAAGGAGCAGCATAAGCAGATGGAATGGCCCTCACTGTTCACAGTTTTAGTAAGATTTGCCCTTGTGTTTTTCAAATAATGTGTACTCCCTAGTTCCCAGAAACTGTTTAAATCTGTTTACTATTTTGTGAACACCGGATAGAACCACTTTAAAGACCCAAGTATATTTGGGAGGATAATATTAAAACGAATCTGAGATAATTGTGATCGGAGGGCGTAGACTGGATTAATTTGACTCAGGACAAGAGGCTGTTATGAACACGCAATGAACCGTCCGGTTCCGTAGAATACGGGGCATTTCTTGACTTGGTGAGAAGCCGTTAGATTCTCAAGGACTCTCTGCTTTGTGGAGTTAGTTTGTTAGCGTATATTAACATCGTTACGTCTCTCTTATATACTGCAGTCTAAGTACTAAAATTATTCATTTAAGGAAGTGCTTGTCTGCAGCAGTTTTGGGCCTCATAAGTTTGTTTCATAAAAGCCGTGCAGCTCTGAAACCTTAGCGTAAAGCTACTACGTGTGTTGATTTCGTTAGTTGACACAGCTTTGTCAGAAGTTCTACGAACTGACGCTGTGTAAGTAAAGGCGTATGATTTTGATGGACAGGGGTACCTACCAACTTGCCTCATCCGTGAGGGAAGGGTTAAAGGAAAGTGGGAGGCGGATCAGATCTTCGTGAGAAAAACCGAGCAGCTGTGTTGTAACGGTTTGCCTCGCAGTTGTAGTAGAGTGTGGATGACGTTGTTTTGGAAGATAAGTGGATTTTGATGTCCTTATTTCCACAAAACAACATACGTGTAGTGCTGGCTGTAAGAGTACACATTTTGTACTAGTCACGGGAAGCAGTCAAGGAAGATTTGGTCTGTCCGTCTGTACCAGTAAATGGCAATGCCATCTCCTTTCAGGCTCTTTTCTTCCAGCAGTAGCAGCACCAGCAGTGTGCTCTAAAATCTCTTCCCGTTTGGAAACCAGTTTCCTGGTTATACAGACTGCGCTGCCTACAACAACGAACGAGTTTGCTGCTGCTGCCTTGGCCAACGTGAGTTGTCTTTAGTCCTCCATCACGTGATGCGGAAGTGACACAGCCTAACTGTAAGTTGCACCATCTCTGATCACATCGTAGCGCCGGGTTAACACAACTAACCATTGCAGAAGCAACAGCACGGAAGAAAGGAGGTCTTAATTTTGATCACTAGATCTGAAGTCTGTAGGCCCATTGCAACAGAACGGAAATCGTACAGTACAAATATCAGTGTACACAGAATTATGGCAGCTGCGTATAAATATGTATGCTTGTAATATGAGATTATTCCGTTTGTGTGATATTACAATTTAAGTGTCACATCAGCCATACTGAACGTTCGCATTTAAGTTATGCATGAAGGCGTAGGGAATGAATTTTGAGGCATTTATTGCCGGCTTAGGGGTCTTTGAGTAAGATGGAGGTATCTTTCCGTTGAGACTATGTATAAAATGTAGCCTGTTCATTGCAAACCGGACTGAAAACCTGATACGTATTTTGTTATAAAATATAAAATTTCCTGCGCTTGTCGTGACCGACCAACCGACCGACCAACCGACCGACCGACCGACCGACCAACCAACCAACCAACCAACCAACCAACCAACCAACCAACCACGTGAAGCATAGTCCTTCTTATGAAGGTAACACTTCCCTCAGTCAACACATTCCCAACAGTTTATGAAACCCGAACGTTCATTACTGTGCTTATAACTGCCCGCCAGGTCCGAGGTTTTTCATTCCACCTCGTAAGGTATTAACTGTTTTACGGTGAGTAGTTGTTAGCCCCTCGCCCAACCCCTAAGCTGGGGGACCATCCATTGTCGGCTGTCCATGACTGCCCATTCAGTATATTCGCGGTTCCCCGCCGTGTCTGTAGACAGTCTTCTCCATCTGCAACCTGAAGACGCGCCATGCCCTGCTGACAGGCATCCACTTGTCATGGGTCTTAAGACGGTTAGGTCTATAACTTGCGGGTTACCGTTCCAGAAACTCGGAGCTGAGAGATCTGTTTGAAGACGGTACAAACAAGTGGGCCTGTAGTACGGGGTTGTAGGATTATTACGATGGGGTATGACATTTGGAATTATTTAATCTTTGGAATTTGCTCATGTTCCCGGAACACGCGTCACGTGCTTATATAAAGAGTGTGGCCTGGCCGTGCGCGGGGGCGGTGGACGAAGTGCAGTGAGTATATGGTTCCAGGAATGTACGTACGCCAAATACGTGACAGCGATCATTGCTTTCCAGCGTCGCACTTAAACTTGCATGTCCGGCATTGCACCTGGTCTTTTCGTTTCAAGTAGGCCAACTGAATCGTAAGTCGAAGTAGGAAGTCGTTCACACTGTGGCAGAGAGGCAACGAGACTCAGCAAGTAACTAATAAATGCAGCGATTAAAAGAGATTATGAGCAGAAGGGAACGTATACTCTGAACAAATTATTTGGTCGTGGAGTTCGTGCCTTGGACCTCCCAAGTGTGAAACAGGATTGCCGGACATTGACATCAGCACCTTGTGGGATGTCCCTTAGACAGGAAACAAAGAATGGACCTTAAGAAATCCAAGGAATCCAGGAACCAGCTGTCAACCCACTCTACATATTCCTTGCGCTTATGCATTGTTTCGTGTACTTCAGTAGGATAAAAGCAGGACACATCGTCTTACACATTCGGCTCCCATTGCTTCAGGTCTGTTTGTCGTTACTGTTTTCAGGCTGTACGTGCTTTCGTATGTACTGTTACGCTGCTGTGTGAAGGGCCTTGGATTGAGGATGACATCTGGTGTGAATGACCTGGTTTTTCCGCTGTAGGATTTTGGAAGTTCAGTTAACTTGTTGGCCTACTTTCCTTAATTTATAAGGAAAGATGAACTTACGGCATTATGTCTATGAACCTGACATGTCGGCCTCCGAATAAATTTTGAACACGTTAAGCGATGCGTATATTATGTACTTCATTCCAACAGACGTCATCGCACCTTTGTACTGTTTTTAGTCTGTTGCTTCCAGTTGTAAAAGCATTGCGGTCGTGCAAACCTCCAAGGCGACACTAATGCAGTTGCTGTTGTAGGATCCGGAAATGCTGTGTGGTAGGCTGAATTGATCCTCCACAGTTCCGCAGTTTTTTTTTAAGAAACTTTTTTGCGAAGTAGTGAACATAAGCGTGGCGATCTCATGAAATTTACTGCATCTTGACGTGCGAAAAACACGCAAGCATCGGTCAGAGTATGCGGTAACACGGCGTAACCACTACTCTCAGTGCTTCAAATTGTTCGTTATGGCTCGGGCAGCGGAATTTGCGTCCTGGGTCTGTCCCAGTGTTTGCCGGAGGTACCGGCGACAATTGCGGAACATCGAGGTACGTTAGGGGTCCTGTTGTCCCATGGTCGAAACAGGGCCGTCCCAAATGCAAGTCAGACGAGTTGCCATTCGATTCTGTTTGGTACAGAAGTCAGCTTTTGGGGTGCGTTTGCAGAGCCATTTGTAAAACTGAGATGCGCGGTTCGTTAACGCGACGTCCGTCTGTCCGTCTGTCTGTGTGTATGTAACATATCGAATTGCAAAACGTATTTTATGAAATTTGATACTGTTGAATGTTACTAAAATATGTCGACACATTGCAGTCATTTTTAAAATCGACCTGTACAGTAACGGATGTTACGTCGGAACTGAACACTTGTTCCAGCGCTCGTACCGAGCCTCATTCGGTAAGTATTTGTCGAAGGAAAATATAAATTGTAAGCAGCCTTGCAGAGGAAAATGAAATACATGTTTTGTGTCTTATATAGTTGTTAAAGTCTTAATGTTTCCTAGTTGACAAAAGGCGTCTTTCTGCTGTGTCATTTCAGCACTGGGGTATGGGAGGTCCTCGTCTGTTCGTCCTGCTATTGTCACATTATGCTGTGTTACGGTACAGAACGTCTGAAGTTGGAGTCACGAATTGTAGCAGAGTAAGTTGGTTCCAGCGGTCAAACATCTGGCTCGTATTCCGCAGGTAGACGTACGCTGCTCGAATCCTGGGATATCAGCTACCCAAGTTGATGTTTTTCATGGTTTTCGCCATTCCCTTCAGACGAGTGTCGAAGTGAGACCCTAAAGTGGGCCACGGCCGCATATTTCGACGTAATTTCAAGGTCACATAATGCCATCGTCGCGTAGACTCATTCGGTGCTAAGTAACGCCCGGACCTGATACAGCGTCGCCGAATGGCTTACAATTTGCCAGTGTTTAAGTGTAGGTGAAATAACAGAGTGAACGCGCCATAAGTGTTACGCTGTGCATACTCTTCCTGTCTTGTGAAGATCCATAAGAGTTGCCGGCTACGAAAATCTGTTCCGGTTGGTTATGTTCTGAAGAGTTAAGTGTTTTTGGCCGTCCCTGCGGTGAGTAGTTTTTCTTCTACTCGAGGGTTGGTTGTCTCAGGATTTGCTCTTGGCCGTCGAATGTAACAAGGAAATGGTCTCAGTCAACTGCAGCGACTGCAAAGTGTAAGGATTGCTTTTCGATATGAAATAGACCCGGGAAATCTGTGACTGGAGTTCGCTCGAAGATGGTGCAAGCTGTGCTGTCTAGAAAACGTGTGCAAGGTTATTGTCTGTGCCAAGTTACGGATCCTTACTTGCCAACGTGTCCTTACGTATATTATTGATAAGTTGGTAACTAAAAATGGCAGAGTTTGTAGTAATTGCGATCAGGAAAAAGAATAGGTAGCAGCACTAAACGGAACTCGAAGCTGTGCTTGAGTCGTCGATGTTGCAGTAAGTGTAATGTCACAATGCGCGCGCGCGTGTGTGTGTGTGTGTGAGTGAGTGAGTGAGTGAGTGAGGTATTAACTTCTTCCTCTCCACTGGCACTACGGTCCATGCAGGACCTTAGCCTCCTTCAGGACCTATTTGAATTGAATACTTCGTCTCTCAGTGTATTTATTGTTCAGAAATGTCCCGTTGAAATTACTTAAATCGCTTTTCTCTGTTCTGGGATGTTAAGTCACGATGTGAATCAGTGGTCGTGTTCTGGGATAGCAGGCCGTTTCTTCTTGGTCTTCCTGACCCTTGAAGATGGGACCGATACTTTGTTCCGAAACGTCGGTAAAGGATTACCACTGAACGCTGCGTAGTATTCCAGAAGAGCACAGATCTCACCAACATCGCGGCGGAAACCTGAATATATGGCAGCCTGTGTTTGAACAGGACATCTTCATTAGGTTGCAACAAGGACATGATCATAGAAGAAGTTTAGAAGGCGTCAGTCCCTCCGGCTTTGCTGTTTGAACGTGAGTGTTGCACTGTTAAAACAAGAGACGTAAATAGAATACAGTGATATATTAGATATTTTGGGAAAAGCTAAAGGGGTTGCTCTGCTAGACTGTATTTTTTGGTGGTTTGTTTAACGACGCTATGAATGTCTGCAGTTATATATCGTCTGTGGCAGATGAATGAATACGAACATGGCGCATTGGTGGAGTGTTAAATTAACGATGAAGATAGTAAGAAATAGTAGAAAATATTTTCAGTATAGAATTGTGTACATGAACACAAATTTGGATAGAATGACAAACGAAAGGAAAGGATTGCATTTTATCGCTCCCCTTAACACAGAATGTGCACTTTTCTTTGCCCGATCCATTCCATTCCATGTAGGCCTTTCTGATGCTGAGCCGCGAAGGACGTCGAGGGTCTCTTATTAGAGCACCGATTCTTTGTCTTCTGATCTTGCCTCCCAGTGATTGCTTTGCACATAAACCATAGTCCGGCCGTAACAAAGCAAAGCTTCCCTTGTTCTGTTTTCACAGTTATGTACATTTTGGGGTTGTGGTAATCATTGTTGCAAGTCCTTATTTTCTTGACGTCCGGTCCGGTCCCATCCCAGCAGACCAAGTGCCACCAGTGGGACGCGTTTCACTGGTTGAGAACCTGCTGTCGCTCAGATTCACCGTCCGTGACTATGGAGAAATATCAGAGGAAGTTCAGATAGGGTCTTTGACCTTGCAGTAGCCCACATTAACGTTATTCTTGCATACATCCAGAGCATTGGATTTTTCAGCGTGGTAAGTGAAGTCATCCTCGTGGATACTGATAAACCCTTTAAGATACCTTCGAATGGAAACGTGTAAACGATAAGAGGGCACTTACAGAGCGGCAGACTGTGGATTTGCCGTGATAGAGCGGAAAATGGAAGTAGTAAGATGAAACTGCGGAACCAGATTTGTCTGAATTACAAATGGGGCTCATGAAATTACGGAATGGGAAATGGACAGTCGTTCTGTTGTTGTGCTGCTTTCTGCAGCTGTCATAATTTAAATAGATTGGAAATAAGGGAAGAAGTTTTCGATATTGAAAGTGATTAGAACACGGTGTGTTGACTTGTGTGACACGTTTTTCGTTGTTGGGTATTTTGGAGAGAGAGGCAGCCCTGTTCGAGAGAACCGATCGTATGGTTCTTATGCGCGTTTACAAAGCGAATAGGGACTTACAGCCTCATCATGTCCGTCCGTCCGTCCGTCCGTCCGCATGAACAACGCGGCTACGACCAGACAGATTTTTGTGGAATTTCATATTTTGGATTTCTACTAAAATTTTTCCAAGGCATTCCGATTTTAGTTAATATCTGACGAAGATAACGCATTTTACATTAGAAACTACATTCACTTACGTGATGGGTCTCTGAAATGGGATCAGACTGCGTTCTGAATGAGGTACGAACTGAGACCTAAGATGCTGTAACGATCTAAACATCTCCCTTTCTACTGCACAAGCACAGGAAATAGGATATCTCGCTTTTTACGAGATAAGTACAGGAAACATGACAGCTCCCCCTTGACAGGAGAAGTACAAAGAAATGCGATGTCTCGGCGTTGACGGATATTAGACGGATATAAGTACAAGAATTAAGGCAACGCCAGAGAGGCCAGGAAAACAGTTGATAATCTAAACTCGTCGTCCCGCGCGAAAACCAAAACAAGGTAATAACTGCGTTTAGACTGCATTGAAAATTCACATTGCGAATAATAGGGACTGTAATAGCAAACACGCCAGGACTGTTGCGCCTTGTGGACACCTCTTGTTTTCAAAATGGTTACAGTATTAGGCTACCTGTAGTACATCCATTTGACCTGCAAGGAAGAGGAAAGACTGGATTCATTCGTTCATTCATTCATTCATTCATTCATTCATGGCCCACTGACTATGTTAGCTCAGTAGTAACGCCTGTTTCGGGAGTACCCAGATGTAATCGTGAAGGAACTGACGGTCCGAACTGCGTGTTCTGATTTTTATCTCTTTCCATTCGAGATGAACTTCCACTTTGGCTTGCTGGAACGCGTAGGACTGCCATTAAAGTTGCAGCCCTGAAATAGATGTGTGATAAACTGTCAGTTTTGTAATGAAGCACTCGATAGATGCAACGGAAAAGATGGAGGGACAGTATTAAAATTGTGATTGACTGATGGTGGAGTTGATCAAACTTCTGTAGAGGCGGAAAGTCGGGTTACGTGTAGCAGGAAGTTAGTATGCCTAAAATGCGTTGTAGAATTTGTTGCATAATAGTAGTAGGCTCATTTTGTGTGGCGTACTGAACTTCCGCGGAGATCGTAGTATAACTCCGCGCAGATACGGATACTCGTGATAATTGTGTAAAATGCTAACGATTGTTTGGTAGCAATAAGGAAGGAAACGGAGAACTTGCGTGTTTTATTATGTCACGGTAAAAAAAGCCGCACCTTCTTGAATTGTATTTTGTTTGCCAAATACGCCTTTTCTTGTAGCACTTGTAATTTTTGATAAATTAATGTTTGTCATTATTCGTTGCAAATGTCGTTTTGCGCATGGCGTCATTTCATTAAAACGAGCTATTTTACGTTGTGGAAGGAAGTTTTGTTTGTTGGTGGCCCTGCGCCTAACAGCGCCATCTTTGATGCAAAATGGTGACTTCCAGCCTTAACAGTTTTTAGGAGGGGCGTATGATTATGACGTTCGTATGATTCGTATAGGAGATACGTTGCACTATAGACGTTGTGAAGAAGGTGCATGAAACATATATACACGTAGTCTAACATAAGAGCTTTGTGGTTATAGTACTGAATGTAGCTACCTGCTGATACCTCCTGAAAGAGACATTTCCAGTATTTGGTCGTTTCCCTCTTATTTATATACTCGTATTCGTTTACCGCCGCTTCTCTGCTCTGTTATGTCGTGCTGCTGTGTTAATACGTGTAGTGAGCTTTGCTACATTTGTGTTCAGTTCACACACTCGGGGGTCAAATATAACAACAATAACGCCCGTGATAAATAAGCCACATGGACTATTATTTCGAAAGTAAGATCAGTAACAAGACAAAATTTGGACCCCGTTTATTTGTTGTTCAACGTGTGATGTGGGCCTGGCTGCATGTAACACGATATGCATTGTTTGGGGTCATGGAAAGGCCGTATCTTCGACTGCTACGGCTGTTTGGCTGATGTTCCGAACACACATACAAATAAATGCTCTATCGAATTTCCAAATCTGTCGTCAGCTTTGCGGCCGGTGGCACAAACTGGGGAGTCTTTCCCTCAGATACCAGAGGTGCGGAACCATGAGGTTGATGTAGATGTGCGTAACAAAGAAATGGATGTAGATTACATGGATCGTGAACCCTATTTAATAACCCCTGCTAGTTAGACGATCTTGTACGAGACTCTATGAATCAAGCAGACGTTCCTGGTTCCGGATTAGAAAGTTGAAATCTTCTCTCTCTCTCTGTGTGTGTGTGTGTGTGTG
>BLKM01012201.1:2217646-2360250 GCA_013340265.1 Coptotermes formosanus | reverse complement strand
CCCCCGCCCCCCCCCCCCCCCCCGCCCCGCCCCCCCCCCCCCCCCCCCCCCCCCCCCCCCCCCCCCCCCCCCCCCCCCCCCCCCCCCCCCCCCCCCCCCCCCCCAAAGTTTGTAGAAACTGTGACAGTATTTGTTGCCAGATTCGGTGTCAGTGGCGCATTTCTCAAGAGCACTAAATGTCATTCAGGAAGCAAAAACAAATGTAGAGTTTGTTATTGAGCATATTTAGAGCATACGCCATTTTGAGATAACTTTTGTACTTCAGTCTTCATTACGAGCATGTAACATTGTTAATGTTACATGTACGAAAACATCATTTTACTTGCTGTCTTGTATGGGTTCGAAACTTGACCTCACATTCAGCAAAGAACGTAGATTTGAGGATATCTGAGAAGGGGGCGCTGGGAATAATGTGTGGGTCTGAGAGAGTGGGGAAATGACGGGCGGTGGGAGGAAATGACTTAATATGGAGCACAATGATTTGTACTGTTTATCTCGTAGGTCAAGGGTGATTATATGTGCAAGGCATGTTGCACGCCTTGGGGGAGAGTAAAAAATGCATTCAAAGTTTTAGTCGGTAAACATGAAAAGAGAGAACTTGGGAGACATAGGCGTAGATGGAAGGGTAGCATTAAATGGAACTTCAAGCAACTGGGGCTTGTTGTGAAGATCGTAATGAACGGTTGGGTTCCGTAAAAGGCGGGGAATTCGCACTGGCTGCTCGACCTTCAGTTTTTCAAGAAATAGTTTGTCCCATGTAGTTGGTAAGTTAAATGTGATACTTGCCCTAAGAAACCCGAATCTTTGTACGTGCACTCGAGTGCCTTACTCTCTAAAAGCAAACAGCACTAATTCTAGGTATCCTTAGGTGGGAATAGGTTTGAATTTTTGTACTTTAATGCCGGTAAGATGGAAATGTAAAATATTTTATTGAACTTTAGCAGTATGCATATGAACTGTTGACGAATTGGACGAATATGAAATGTTATTAAGAATATTAATGTAATAGAATTGAAGATAACAAAGAAGATAGCCGACGGTTCTTGAGAGGATAAGAATGTGATTATAACGTTTTATGCGATACTCGGTGTATAGGGCGTGGAGGGATGTTTTTTAATATTGGTAAATACGGGTGGTAGAAAGAGGTTTCGATGTATAAACTAGAGGTGGTTGCAGTGAACTAAAAAATAACGGTGTTACCGGATGGAGCCTTCTTCTGTGCATTTGGACTCAGCTAATAAATATTTAATTACTTACTAAAAGTAAAATTCCGAACATCGCCGAACAGAGGGCAGCACTCCTGTTTCGTACTCGGTAGACCCGGTTTCAAATCTTCGCTGTGAGACTGGCGTTTCTCATGGTTTTTCTCAGTTCAGGCAAAAAGCGGCCAAGTACCTCAATCTCACGACTATTTCCTTGCACATCCTTTCGAGGTGATTATTCACTAATCTCGTCGTCTGAAGTTTTTTGTTCAGTGCTACTGACAGCGTCGTTGAGATATAGCTCCACTGGCTCTTAACCGCGGCACTAGATGGAGTGGTCAGTTTCATGTCACAGCCACTTTAACCCCGTGGAAATACACCCCTGACACCGTTTCCCGTCGGATAAGAAGCTGAGTGGGCCCCATAGGCGCTCCTGGCAATGTCGAGAAGAGTGAAGTTTCTTGTCGCCATCGGGAGTCGAATACGTGCCCCTAGGCACTCACTGTATTGAGTTATGTCAGGTAATGTAAATACCCTCTTTAAGATTTGATTTTTGGAGGGCCTGGTCTGGTCGTCCCACCGCCTCCCAACAACCCCGAAGGTTTGTCCACTTTCATCCCTATGGCAGGGGTGAACAAATTATCCAAAAGTGTAGGAGCCACCTGAAAGTTCTAGGCGCCAGAAAGGTAACACAGAACAGTTTACTTACGAAGGACTCATAAATATTAGGCGTCACCGTACAAAATTTAGTCACCTGAGCAACCTGGCGACCGGGTGCTGTGCAGCACAGCCGTGCGGGATTCGATCAGCAAATTTAAAAGCGTACTCGTTAACTCAGTTGCGACTGCTGATTGCATCTAAAATGTTTACACTGCGTTGCAGTATAATTTGGCAGCACTGTCAGATCTTCAGTAATATATCTCGAACAGTGGCTTATCTTTCATTGAAGGTTATCATCGATGTGCTTGCGTATCGTAAGTGCTATTTATGCTGGTGTCTGTGATAAGTGGTTATCACCCTGGAACGTGTACAGTAAACTATTGGCATGTTCTAATATGGAGACAGTCACGAGTGATCGTGTCGACTTCGAGATAGAGCTGTGGGGCAGAGGTAGTCGATTTAATTACGGTGTTCTTAAGTTATCTTTCATGCACAATTTGGACAGAAAATAAGTTAGCTTTCTTTTATATATCCGGCCTGTGTTTTAATCGGCATCCCACTTCCTGAATCTGTTGTATTAGTGAAGTTACGGAAAGATGTGGGTTTTAATTTGCTTCGAAGTGTACTCTAAGAGGAATGACGTCAGATCGGCGGGTGATGAGTTTAGGTTAAGGAAGCTGCATATACACTCGTATCTGTACTTACAGATCATCATACTGTGGCGCTTTGTCGTCGCAGTGCGTCTACCGAAGGAAATCGTATAGAGAGCGTTGTGCGGACATACATACATACCGGTTCCCGTGCAGGGCATTTTTGCATTGGTAAGCGTATTCGCGTGACTACAGGCACCAGCACTTGTAGTGTAGTCATGGATCCTGCCGGGCGTTATATGTTGCAGAAAATAGTATATTAAAATTTATTTTCGGAAGAAAATATAGACAAAGTTTATTCAAAAAATCAGTTATGAATTTCTATATAATATTTTTTTCGTAACATGGCAGATATTTGAAGATAGGAAACATTAGCATTTGTATACATTTAATTGTACACGTTGTTTTTGTAGTATCAGCTGACTCTGAGCTCAGCTGCTGTAGACGTAAAATAGTATGACTTGTGATTAGCACAAGCACTGTATGCAGTGGAAGTGGTTGCATAGCAACACTTTGCACTGCTACCCATGCTGTAGCTTTCTTTGAAGGTTTGGGCCGTGCTCGCTTACTGTATATAGTGTTCTAGTTTGATGAAAGGACGGGTTAAACGCAACTGCGTGAGATCTGACATTGTCATGGAAATATGCTAAGTGAAGGTGGGTTTAAATGAAACTCAGCATGTATATGGTTAAAGAGCCCAACATCATGTGTTCCAGGTTATTACCAGCCTGCAGGCCCACTGATCTCGACCCACCACCACCACCATCATAGTTCCAGCAGCAGCAGCACTAGCAGCAATACAGGCAAAATTCCACCAGCAGTGCTGCCCACTCTTGAGGCGTCACCCAATCCAACACCACCACCGTCAGCTACAGGCCACAGTGGCCCAGGGTCAGTGCCAACAGCAACCACAACAGCGATTGTACCTCCAGCACCCCAGCAGATTGTCTCAGCGACATCAAGTGGAAGTGGTGTGGGTGGTGCTCGTAGTGGTGGGGACGAGTCAGACAACGACGTGATCATCACGGCAACATCATGCTCTGGGGGTGGGGAAGTCGCTCCTCCACCTCCAGTACCCCAGCCCTTGCCACTTCAGCAGCATCCTCATCAAGCTGGCTATCGATATGCCCAGCCTTACCCCCCGCCTCCTACACCATCCACTCCCCAGCATATTCACCATCAGTCCTACACCTACAACTACCCTCATACCCAGTACTACCCGTCTCCCCCTGCTTCGGCTAGCATTCAGTACTCAGCAGTTGCCACGAACCCTCCGTCCCTTCAGCAGCACCATACGCATTATCATAATCAGGATCTCTGTTACTCGGCTACAGCGAACTACCCTCCCGCCTCGTACTTTCACCACAAATCCTACTCGACACCACCCCCATCAGGCTATCACAGGCGTTACATTCCTCCACCCCACCAGTATTACACTTCAGATCTCTACTCAAGCCCAGCGTCCAACGCAAGTCAGAATTCCGGCCAGAGTCAGCAGAGCCAACAGATGGTGGTGACCGGTACGTCGGCAGGCTCGGCAAGCAGTTACCAGCCTCCAGGAGCACCTCCACCACCACTGGTTGGGGTATCAACCAATCCTCCTCCACTGGTGGATACATATCCACCACCCGTGTCAATTGTTGACCCCTATCCACCACCACCTGGGTACTACACTGGATACAGCACAGGTCCTGGGGCAGGAGGCTGTTACACTCACTCCCCACCCACTAGGAGCCTGTTCATCGGTAAGCAACTCACTGCTACTATATGAAATGCGCCAGTATTTCCCGCGTCATGAGAGGCGTTTTTCCGCCTGACAAATTACTCCAGAAATCACCCAGCGTCTTAACGCCGGATGATGAATTGTTACGTAAGCAGGCTATTAAAATCCGCAAAAATACCCTGCTAATTATGTGGCACTTAGCACTTGCAGGCCTTACGAGGCGGGAAAGTACTACATGTTGTAGAATTGTTAAAGCAGGCAGTATACATTGTTGATGAGCGTATTTACGAGTATAAGCGTACTGGAAATGGGCCTGCAGTATGGTGGGGTAGCAGTGTTCACGCGGCAATCCATGGCTTCTTTCATCAGCAGTTTCGTGATCCTGACGATAGATGAGTTCATTACAATAATATGTATCAAGTTATTTTATTTTTAACGTACCTGTCACCATCATTTTGGACGGGAGAAAAGCACAACATGTCTCTTGAAACAAAAAGTCATATTTAACTTCAGTCACTGAATGATGATGCCTTTAAACGGCTTTTGTTAATGTTCGATCACTGTGCTAAATGGTGGTGATGTTGCCTTCCGCCTCTGTCAGTTCGGGATCAAGTTTCACTTGCTTGCCGCTATTGGCGCCAGCGTCCCCGGCTGTGAGTATCCACTTGAATTTCAGCGAATGTGTCGTTTTTAATAATAAAGGGGTAACCTGCAGCACGTGATTGACGTACTGATTCATTTGCTGGCTGAGGATGGCGCCATTGCCTCATTTCTTCCTTTGCACATCGTGAAGCTGCCTCTAGGGGCGTTTCATTTGCTTGCCGTAATCGTTTTCCTGGTTTTTGGCTGGCGAAATTTCAAGCGAAACGCTAAGAACGGATCAGTTACGCATTGATGGCGGCAGTGGATTGGTGCATGAAACAAAAGAAAACAAACCCAATTACATAAGCATTTCACAACCAACAGACAAGCCACGATACCAGTATAATATTGATGATACACATAAAAACGGGAAATGATATGAAACATTGACTCCTATCTTGGATAGCCTTCACACACACCACGTGTGCTGTCTTCTCAGAATCACGTCTGTGAGGGTGATTCATATGGGAAAGACTGAAAAGAACAACAGTAAATTTTAATAAACAGAATATACACGGTAATGCATACATACACACACACACGCGCGCACGCAAGCACACCATGAATGAGGTATGCAGACTGTTCAGATTTTGTAAATAAATATTAACATCTGCAGTTGCTGTGTTTTGACGAAACAAGAAGTCTTATTGGGGTATTAATCTTTATCATAAATTCCAAAGTATAAGGACACAACCATATATTTTATAACGCAAAAATGTAGGTCATGTGTGTGATATTTTTATTGGATACGGCTCTAGAATGAGTACGTGTTGATATTTGTAAAAGCCTGAGGTTTCAAGCGCGCGCGCGCACAGACGGTAAACATATATAAACGCAATATCCTTGTGCAGGCGCCGACTCAAAGGGGGGCTGCCGGCCTACCTCACCCCCCACCCTCCACCAATAGAAGTTTTTTTAACATTGATTTTGTGGATACGATTTCAGACTTCTACGTGATTTGCCCTTCAGCCAAAATCAGCCACTGAAATCGGCTGAGGATTAGTACATTGAAATGTTGAAAAATAAAATCGTAGTAAGTCTTAGATGAACCTAAAAACCCAGGATTAGACCTTGTGATTTAGATTAGGTGAGTGGGCTATGGAACAACTATATGTGAATGTATATAAATGCAGTTGCAAATATTGTTACGTTACACTTATATTTATGGTATAATTTTTATAACATATTTTTTAAATCAAACAAATTATGTATAGTCTCAGGGTCAGCAACCCCCCCTCCCCTCCCCCCGGATGAAAGTTCTGAGTGTACATATCTCCTTACGTATTCTTACAAGTCGACCTGAGGACAGATTAACCAACATAAATCGAAAAATGCCGTTGTAGTGTCCCTATGAACTTACACTAAATACAGGAACAAAGGTCTGTCGGCTGAAAGAAGTGTCTTTAGTAACCATCCTGCCTTTTGCACGTGTCGTATAGTGTCGGCCTGTCCGCCAATTGCTTCTTTGGCCAAGAACTAACAAGTGGGCTATACCAGTGCTTTTCAAACGGTGATGCTCATATCATTGGTGTTATGCGGGCGGTTGCCTGGTGGTACGCGAAGAAATTTAGGATTTTTTTCAGTAATTAAAATTTATAAACGTTAATTATTAAAACTGTTGTAAATGTGTTGGAATGTAGAGAAAAACATTTATAAAGTGTATACCAAGATACAAATACAGACTCCCCTCTGTCGTCTGATCGCGTTAAATTAGAAAAGTAGCAAGTGCGAAATTTGAGCTTTTACAGCGTTGTTTTTCCGCTGGGTGGCAGCTTTGAAGCCTCCAAACCAGCGAATCAGCGAAGCATCCCTGAAGACCAGTACCCTACAAGTAGGCATTGATATTTGCAGTACCACGTCACACGCGTACATGTTTTGTATCGTGATAGTGGCACATGTACATGTTTTGTATTGTGACAGTCGTACGCGAGAGAAAAGTCAAAAAGTCAAAAAGACAGAAAAGCGCAGATTTATATATCTGCCTCACTTTTTCAAGCATGCTGTTCGCTTCGTGCAGCTGCCTCGTGAAGCGTTTCATTTCCTTGCCGTGAATGGCGCCAGTGTCACTTCCTTTCTGCGTTTCGGGAACGTCTCGATGAATCTTCAGTTTGAGATTCACTAAGCTGAACCTGTAATGATTAATCCCTCCCCCCGTGATGTTTCCTTGGGGGGGGGGGGTGGTCATTGTGTTTGAGTCTTCCTACATCATTATCAGAATTTATCATCATCATTATTATTCACTAATCCATTAATTAAAACACTTTTTAGAAACGATGCACTTACCAAAGTAGGGAATTTCGAAATGGTTCACGCTGAAAGTGTGTGCATTTTTAATATAACTTTAAACTTTTAACACACACTGTTAGATCTCTCCAAATCTGATCAACAGATTTACAATCGATCCTAACTCGATCGCTTTCTTTCTTTTATCCCCCCCCCCCCCCTTCTGTGCGCGAGACGTTTTCTCCATACCTTAGCAACATTTCTCATATGCTGAAGTGTTAGTTTGCAGCTACAGGGGCAAACATATTTGTGACACTATAATCGCATACAGTTTGGATGTGAAATTTGAGTTCTTTAGATGAGTGGACAAATAGGCAGAAATTTCTGCTTGCCTTCTTTAAGCAACAAGACTGCATCTGTACCTGAAAATCATAAATTATGGATGTATCATAAATTATGCTTGTAAACACAGTAATGAGTATTTTAAGCATACATTGCTACTAGAATTTTTGCCTAGAATAAAAGTATCATACCTTCAGTTACATTTGTACCATAATTAAATTTGAAGTGTTCAGGTGCAGAATTAGTGCTTGTAATAAACACTGCTGTAAACGCGGTGCATTATAATTAATTCCATGAAGCATAGGCCTTCTTGAGAGGCAAGTCAAGAAATCCGCTCCATTTTATGGCACTTTTTTTTTGTGCCCATGTTCGCATCAGCCCAACAACACTCATCCAGATTAACCCAGTCCACACCCTCCCATCATATTTCTTGAAGATGTATCTTAATATTTTCCTTCCATCTACCCCTGTGCCTTGTGAACTGTCTCTTTCCGTCAGATTTGCCGACCAAAACACTGTATGCATTTCTGTTCTCCTCCATAACTGCCACATGCTCTGCCCTTCTCATTCTCCTGGATTTCATCATCATAATATTTAGTGATGAGTACAAATCATTTCCTGTTACTTCCCTCCTCTCATGCCCAAATGTATTCCTCAGCACCCTATTTTTGAACACCCTCAGCCTGTGTTCTTCTTTTAACGTGAGGGGAAGTTTCAGACCCATATAAATGAAACGTAAAATTATAGTTTTCTGTTTTGAGTAGTTGTGAACCAATACAGTACACAAATTAAATATGGGCACAAACTAAGCTATTTCTTTCTCCTATATATTTGGCCCTGTAGGACCTTATTGACAGAGACCAGAGTTTGTTGATAATTATTCAAAAGACACACTACATTCATGTTAATGATGCAATAATACACTATAATTCTGTGTGTTTTAATCTTGATGTTCTTATATATCAGGTGGGAAGACATGATTCTGGACCATTTGGTAGCAGGCATTCCCTGAGTTTAATCTGATCTTAATTCCTTCAGGCATGCTGTTTTGATTTGTTAGTGTCTTTCCCAAGTACTTGAACTTTGCCACATTTTGTAAGGATTCCACATATTATTTCTCAGCAAACTGTGTTTACCTTAGACAATATATTTATTGTATACGGTAAATCACAATTTTCTTGTTGCTGTTGTACACGGCAATGGAGAGTAATATGAATCAGGTTCTTTTGCAGATGCAGCATATCAGAGTTGTCCCTGTCCTATGCAGTCGTGTCCAAAAAACGTCCATACTGGGCCTCTTACTGGTGATGGTAAGGGGCCACACATCACTACAAAACAACAGCAGCAGCCTGTGCAGGAGTCTGGAGCCTCCTTCCATCAGCTCCCTCTGCCACCTGTAGCACTGGCATTGCCACTTGAGCCACCAGGAGCTTTGGGACCCCCTAGCCCAGCCCGTGGAAGTGCTGGAATGCCTCCACCTCCATCACCAGCCACTGCTTCTGTTCGAAACCATAGCCAAACCCAAGAAGAAGCTGCTTTTCAACAAAGAGGTTGGGAGCTGGGTGCAACAGGTACTGAACCGCAGTCTAAGCTGGAGGCAAGCAAGCAGGAGCCATTGGGTCAAGTTTTGGTAGGAGAAACAAAGTTGACTCCTACACTGAAGGTTGCCCAAGATCTGCACAGCAAGCCAGATCCAGAATTTGGCAGTGACAGAACAACCATACCAAGTGATGATGCTGTGGGTAACACAGACGTTTCAAGGCATCGTCTGTTAGCAATAAGCAAGACTGTGGCAAATCCAGACATGCTTGTGTGTAGGACAAAGGCCAAGAAAAAGTCACCACCAGTTCGTAACAACACACCTTTATTGATGTGTAAGCTTGAAGTCCAGAAAGAAAGACAGAATTCATCTGAAGTGGTACTGACAAAACTAGAAGATAAAAAGACAGTTGTGGATCCAGTGGCAGTGTGTAATAGTGTGAAAACAGAGGTGAGGAACTTAGAGAAAGAAGTGTGCATAGAAAATAACAAATCTGCAGGACTGAGTCAGACTGGCAGTAAAGTCATATGTAGGAATGTTGCATCTCGGAAGAGGAACTGTCAGCCTGCAAACAGCAGCACTACAAAGGCTGAAACTGAAATATCAGTGTCAAAAAAGCATAAGCTCTCCACTTCGAATGTTGACATAAGTAGACTGTCAGTGTCACATACAGGACCCCAGAAAAGTAATAACAGAGCAAGTGAACCACAGGATAAAGTGAGTGGTGTTCCTACTGAAACACAAGCAAAGTGCAGAAATGGACAGAAGCCTCAGCCACTTTCTTCTAACATCTGTAGTTTACACAAGACAAAGCACAGTGTGCGAAAGCGGAAGCTTGATGATGCTAAAAATTTGACAGAAAATAAGGAACCTGTCTCTATCACATCAAAGAAAAAACGAGAAACTAAAGTTAAGAGATCAGAAACTAAGATATATCCATCACGTGTGAAACAAGTTAAGAAAGTGACAGATCATGAAGCCATGAAAAGGATCGATGAAGTATTGGACAGTGTTATATCTAAAGGTCGGATAATGTTGGAACCTCTTGTAACCACAAGGAGGAGCAGTAGTTCAAATGTCACTCCTGTAACTAAGAAGACATCAGCGAATAAAAGTGTGGAGCACAAGAAGCTGGCAACCAAGATCAATGGCATACTTTCTCGCCAGAGGAAACTGTCCTTGAGACATCAAGGAGGTAAACAGCGGAAGGATTCCTCCTCATGTTGGAATGGTGCTGTTGCAAGGGGTCATGTTTCTCAAACAAATGCCAGTCATGTATGTGCAGAAGGAAAGAAAGTTCTCCAATGTAGGAAGTCTGAAAACAATTCAGTGTCTGTAGAGACAGCATGCACCAGTGGGAAGAGAGCAAGAGTTAGCCACATGCTGCGTAGTTATGGCTTGCGTGATTCGTTGTCTGATCTGTCATCTGGTGATGATACCGACACTAACGCTTCTAGGGGAAAGGTGTCCAGTTGTCCATCCTCAGTTTGTGGTGTTAGGAGAACATCCACAGGAAACAGGAAGGACCAATCAAAGAAGTCTGCATCTCTGGTTGTTCGAAATGATGGTGTGTCAGCACTCAAAAAGCAGGTCCCACAGCAGCAAGACATAACAGTTGCTGCTATCACTGCTGTCTCTAGGAAGGCTAGTCCAAAGAAACTGTTACAGGTGCCCAAGTGGTCCAATGGCTGGAAATTTGAAGGGGTTCCATTTGAAAGCAAAGTCTTTGTCTCGGTATGTAATTCTTCTCTGGTCATAATGCAGAGCATCTCTTTTATCATATCCCTGAACATGGCAGCTGTCACAGGATGCCCCAGCAGATGCAGGTGCCATGATCAGGGACACCATATGTCATTCAGTGTTTTTCCCCCCAGTTTTTATGGGAGTCTGAAAAGTTAAATTTGAGTTTGTGGGATTATATGCTTGTTGATTCTTGAAAGTATAACATACTGTCTAATACAATACACGCAGCAGAAAAAACTTTCGGCCAAACTCAGAGAACAGACATTTTTATTGCTGTACAATGCGTAAAACCCATTTGTGAGGAGTTTAAATATTACAATCTAGTTCTGTGTGTCTGAATTCCTTGTATTGTGAACATGTATGTAAAATTGTCTTGTCTGTACAGCTAAAAAATTATTGTTGTGCTGTATTTTATAACTAATTAGCTACATTGTACTGAAAAATTATCCAGCATTAATTGTTCTTATGACAGGTAATTTACATGTTCAGTGTTGGCAGTCATTATATGAAACATAAACAGTGGAAAATTTTAGTTAAAATGTGAGGTTGCAAACATATATGCATAAGGTGTAGAATTGAACGTTCATCTATTTATTGACTTATAAATATGCCCTGCACAATATTTGTAGGACTGAATTCAGCGGACGACAAATGTAACCTTTATGAGTTCTGCCCAGAACTGCTTATTTCTTTGTGTGAAGATTCTTGGACTAGAGGTGTTGATAATGCATTGTCATGTACTGTTGTACATTATTTAGAGTGACGATGAGCTGAAGCCACGGAAATGTTACCCTCTGATGCGTCATGAAGAAGGAGATGTGATCTGCCCCCGTGACTGTGTCTTGCTGAAGTCAGGACCCCGAAAGATGGACCTGCCATTTGTTGCAAAAGTTGCTGCTCTCTGGGAGAATCCTGATGATGGTAACTGTAGTTATTGTGTGCTAGCTGCATGCCTGGTATTTTCACCTGGGACAGCATTGAATAATTCTGCATATAGTAACAACATTTAACACATCTACAGATATTTAAAAGATTAATAAAGAACTGGATCTGTTTAACTAATTTTATTGTTGAGCACAGTAAAACTTTGATATTGTGTGCTTTTGCTGTTACCTGCTCCACAGAGAGTACACCCAGTAACCATGTCAACTGTGCTGAATTGCGTCAGCGTGCACCACAATGGGAGCACAGTAAGAGTTTACTATTGCAGCCCACTAGTCCAGGAACAAATGAGTGAAGAGATAAACCAAACTCATTTTACATAATATATATATATGTATGTATATATATATATATAGATACATAAAATGTGCTACAATTTTACCTCCTTGCCAGGGTGATTGTACAAGAGGAGATGGAAAATTAAGCACAAACTGTACTCCATATAGCCATAATGTACGCATACAATCCACAGCAACACGGCATGTTCAGAATTACTGTTCTTTCACCTTTCCTGTAGTTATAGTATGCCCCATTATATCAGTTTTCATTTTAAAACAGCCGCTGCAGTTATTCGATATACCATCAGTAGTTGTGATACATCCTTGCCCACATGCCATTTAGTATCCTGTTCTACACTAATCTGTGGAATATGCAGTACAATTTGTGAAGCAAAAGCTGCTCGCTCACCATACATACATTGTCATAATGACTTCTGATGATCACTGGCCTCTGGAATGTTACACCATGTAGTGTGGTACAAGGTACACCTCCTAAAGGAATCTTTGCTAGGGAGTATGACTGTAGCAATTTCGTTCAAAGCATCTGTACCTATGTACCAAACTACACAGTATCACACTGCAAGAAGACAGATCTTTGGTCATTGCCGTGAGGACCTTAGATCTCACATAATTACTGCTATATGCTTCAGTCCAGGATGTTTATTAAATACTACAATTGTGTTACATACACACACCACATGTTTACATGACTGTATGATCTTCAGGGATGTTGGCAAAATTGTTTGTCAAGGCATTGCACTAGTGTTAAGCATAGAAATGTTTCTTTCAAAACTGTAGGTTATTTGTGTATGTTAAAATGGTTGGCCTTATGACCTTTTCCCAAATCTGCAAAAAAGAATGGTGTTAGAAACTGCATTGCACTGACAGTAATCTTGCCCACATGCCTGAGGATGACATGATTTGTCTAAACATGTACCATGTATGTAATTTAATTATATTAGGTAATAAAGTTGTATCTTAAACTGAAAGTTATAGTATTAATGAAAAGTACGACTTTACATGGCGGTGGCCAGGATGTAGTAAATCACTGCAGGCTGGACTGTGTGGGGATCAAATCACGGTGGGGGCAAGATTTTCTATGATTGTGAGACCAGGCCCGAGACCCACCCAGCCTTCTGTACAATGGGTACTGGGTCTTTCCTGGGGGTAAGGCAGCTGGAGCATGGTGCTGACCACCAACCTCCTTCTAGTGCAAAGTTGCAAATGGGTAGAATATATACGTCCACTTTTCCTCTGTGCCTGCACAGGCATGTCATGGGGTGACACTTACCTTTACAACTTGATACAGAAATATTGAACTTACATAATTACCTTACTTTATCTCTGGCATTAAGATGACATTATAGCCATGCCATGCTTATGTGTGATTTCTTCCAGAATTTGATCAGATAATGTGACTGCATGCCCTTCTTTAGTGCTCTGGGTGGGCATATAAATTTAGGAGTGATACAGTAGCAGTGTAGTGTATGCGTGTGTGATTAATATAACAACATATTTGTTTTTGCAGTAAGTCAGTGAGCTGTGTAAAATTGCAGCATACATCTTTGGCAGTATGTTTACTCAATTGTAGTACACCTTTTTGCTCTTGTAATGTAAATGGAGACAGGTAGCAATCCTAGTCGCAGAACACAACATTACACCTGAATGTATGTATGTCTAGTGTTGACAGTGGTCTGCAGTGATTGGGCTCTTTATGAAGAAATTTTAATTTTTTCAAGTATTGTAAGCAGTTATATTAAGGTTGGTCATAAAACCGTTTTACATGGCATATAATTTAATAACTGAAAAACCTTGAGTCATCCCATATACAGCTCAGATCTGACGTCAAGGGATTGTCATCTCTTTCCAATGCTAAAGCAGTCTTGGTGGCCACAGATGTAAAGATGAGGTGGCAGCAGTTGTGACATGATGGCTAATAACACAGGACATGAACTTTGTCATTGGAAAGCTGGTCCCACAATATAATAACTACATCATTTGTGGCAGCGAATGTGTGGGAAAGTAGTGGGATAGCAGTATACTTAAATCCAAACCAGTCTTGTTGGAGCAAAAAATAAGGAACCCAAAATATATGCATTATAAACTTACTTTGTGACAGCTTCTCATAATTGTTCCATCTTGCTCTGTGTAGGAGAGATGATGGTATCTTTGCTGTGGTACTATCGCCCAGAACACACAGATCATGGCCGCAGACCAGGGGACATGGAAGATGAGATCTTTGCTTCAAAACACAAGGACATCAACAGTGTTGCTTGCATTGAGGACAAGTGCTATGTTCTCACATTCAATGAGTACTGCAGGTATGTCACAGTTCTTAGCGTTGGAGACTGTTTCTGCAATCATTTTCCTGATCTTGTTGAGTTGTATACCTTTCACGAGTCTTAGTCATTCTTGGTTTGTGTGAAGGTTCTTTCAGATTTTGTTAGGGCATCAAATGTTATGATAATTAGTGAATGTTGAATATGAAAATGATTTGAGGAATAAGCTACCCCAGCATTTGCTTGTAGAACCTGTGAAAACCCACCAAAAATGTCATTTCATGGTAGCCATATGCAGTCAAGATTTGCATGTGGGACCTGCCACATACACAACAGGCTTGCTGACTAAAATACTGTTGTCTGTGAAATCAGCAATGCTTGATGTAGGGAGTGTTTGTTCTATCATGTCGCTGTGCATGGCATCTGTCACAGAAGCTTCATCACATGGGAAGCCTACATTATGTGGGAACAGAGTTTCAAAGTGCCAACCTCCAGGTTCTAAGGAGGCGTTGCATCTTCTGAAAATATTTCTCAGATCTTGCCTTAAGAGTATTAGCAGTTTCTCTTCTTATATTCAGTTTCAGTCTTTCCAAAGAATGTGCAGTGTTGACATAAACCATATTGTGCACCATTCCCTATAGGAAACAGTTGCAGCAATTCAGATGTGGAGCTCCACAGACTATAGTCTACAAGTGACCAGCCATTTACCAAATCTCTGCTAGTGCAGTCAGTGACAGATTTACTGTCTGTTGCATGGCATTGTCCTGTCTGAACTGTCTGAAGTACTTCTACCATTTGTATTAATACCCTGAAGAACAGTATGAGAATTCATTGACTGTAACAGTTGGAATATGTTTGACAAAGGTGCACCTTCTGCTTTTGTGTTCACCCACAGCACTTTATTGCAAGGTCGTGCAAAGGAACTTCATGAACTGAATGGGGATTTTGGAGCAGCAGTGTCTGCTATTCTGGCTGCTTATATTCCTACATAACGTAAGCCATGCTGTATATAAGGACACAGATTTCTATATTTCTGTTCTGTCAGGCTTTGAACCCATTCAGAATTTTTCCATCATTTTGTGTGTTGTTCTTTTATACAGCAATGTTCATGCAGCATACTTTTTGAAAAACTTCCAGTGACATTTTTTCCATGACACCTAACTTTCAAATGAATGTGCTTTGCTCAGCTGAGTTCATTGCACAAATGCACTGAGGCAGTGAGTAATACAGCCCGATGAGGCGCCCATTCCAGCAACTTTGGTGTCAGTGATGGCAGTACAGCAGTAGTGTTAGGTGACTTGCCCACGAAAGGTGAGACTGTGTTTTCCTGTGTTCAGGGACACAACACTTCTGCCACTCTGTGCAAGTACCTTAGTGATTTGTTATCATATTTTAACTCCATAAAGCCTAGTGGTTAATTCCCACCATGTTTAACATTCAGAAACCCTAGACTGTGCACATGTTTATATGCTTCATATGGTTCTGAGAACAAACGGTGATTACTTCCACATACAGCATTAACTGATTGGCTTTTATAATGGAGGAGGAGTGTGTTTACTGTGTGATATGAACTGAATCTTTAAATAAAATTCAGGTTAATTTTTTTCCTTAAAGGGTTAAAGATACATATGGGTCCAGTAATGAATGTGTAGTAGATTATGTAAGAAACAAATTTTTTGAGTATCTGAGCCACTACTTTCTTCTCAGAAGGGACGCTTTTCTTTGGGGCTTATTGGTTAGCTACAATGTGCACACTGATTTTATGTAATGAATGTACCTGACATCGAATCAGTTACACTTCTATAAAGTTAAATTTTATGCTCATATTTTCACCCATTTTATATCATAACTTCTGCATTCCAAGCTGTGAAACTGAGTCATAAAATAGATTTTCTTGGATTCTCTACACAGGGCTGTCTAATGTCGTCATCAGTTGACTCTGATATATGTTATCTGTCAGCTGACTGCATTTTTAACGAACTGCTTATATCAGCAGATGCTTCATGATCAGGAGTCTCTCTTGCACATTCATGAGGAAAGTTTTTGCTACGTGAGAGATGATTTCTTCAAGCACTGTGCTTATTGCAATAAATAATAATTTTTAACTGTGTTCAGTTCAAGCTGATGACAGATTGAATTGCTTCTGTGTCAGTGCCACAGCGGAATAAAAGGAATGTATCCTTTTCAGAGGTGGTTGTTTTGATTGTGTAGTTTGTTTATTGTATCTAAAATATAACTTTATATACTGTAAATGTAATTATTTATGCTGTGAGCTTTCTTCTTCTGTCATGTGGCATGTGGATTTAAATGTGGAAGCATGTAAAAATCTTCGTATCTTTCCAGCAAATGTTGACACACAAGTTTTTGTTTCGGATGTTTCATTGTATAATTCTATGCTATTAATTCTCTTAATAGGGAATTCACAGAAAAAGGGGCATGGTGATGTAGAGTGATGTGAGGGCCTGTCACTGAAAAGTTGATGTTGCCAGGCGGGATGAATTTCAGCATGTACCATGTTAACCTGCATGCTCTTTACAGTCACCACTGTAAGGTTTGTTCTGTTTTATTACAAACTAAAATACCTGTGATCCTTTACAGGTATCGTAAGTGTGTGCGTCGATTGGAGGATGGTGTGAGGGAACCTTGTCTGGTGGTACCACAACATGAGGAATATCCCAGAGAGAAGAGACAACCACCTGGATGTGTTGCTCCTGAATTAGTGTTCTTCTGTCGCCGTGTCTATGATTTCCGACAGCGTCGTATTCTGAAGAATCCTGGCTGAAATTCACTGAGAGACTTGGAATAGAGTCAGTGCATGTATACAGTAATACAGTAAATGCAAGTCATGTGTCAGTGTTGACACTTACAAAGTGATAAATATTAGTTCACAGTTGGGTCTTGGCAGGTGGTAGTGCTTTCAGAAACATCAAACTTCTACACTCTGCCTTACAATAATTTTTACTTACAATGTGAATATATATGTCTGAAATGAGTCTTCAAAACATTTTCCATCATGAGCATATAGGCAGGGGTGGGGCTTCATGTTTAAGAAGTATTAAATTTGTCAGATAGGAGTGATGCAGGGTGGCAGGCCCACATGTTGACTGAGAGATAGTAGGGGCAAGATTTGAAAGCCAGTTTATACCTAAATCCAACCATTTCTTTGTGAAAGGTGGTTGAATGACTTTAATTGTATTAAAATATTTGTTTCCACTTCAAAATCATTATTGTTTATAATCAGGGCTGATTAGAAAATGTGATATGTTAAGTAACATAATTAGTTTTATATAAACAGCCCTGCATTTTAATGTCTGCTTAATAATTGTCTTGTTGTTCTTTTTGCATTTTTTCTGCACCTTGAAAAGGGACTTCCTGCAACTGGAATGGTCGTTCATGTCTGCAACACTGACTTTGCAGGCTGGTACATGATGGTGACTACATGTTTGTCAAGATTTTAAAAAATTTTTTTTTTAATCGAAGACATGGCAGCCAGTAGTTCGCAGAAAGAGAAGTATCATTAACGCCTTACTGAAACAAAATGTTTTAATGAGGAGACCAAGTTTGTTGAAACTATGTATGAAACATTTACGGACAACAAAAGGTAGAACAGTGTAACATTTTGTGAAAGTCTTCTAAAAGGAACAGTAAGATCAACATTTTTGTGTTTAACAAAAATGCTTATCATCCTAGCATTTGTACCATAACTTGTAAAGAGAATAGATATTACATATTATTATTATTATTATTATTATTATTATTAACAACATAGAGTCAGATTATATATAATATATTTAATTTAAAGAGCTAAATTCGATATTTATAAAAACTGAACAAAAATGGTTTGTGTGGTCACTCAGGTAGGATCTTTTTCAAATGCTGTTTTATAAAAACTTTTTTTTTTTTGTTTAGATATGTTTCTTAGAAGTGCTTAGCATGAGACATACAGACCCAAGGTACACAGCATCCCCTTTGTAACCTAGTTTATGCTTACAGAGTTGGTAGTTGTTCCTTTCAAAGTCCTCATTCCATTGGTCTCTGGGGAGCAGAATCATTTTGTCCATTGTTCCCCATTTCTGGTGCTAAATTATGACAGTTCAGTTATTCATTTTAACAACCTGGTGTGAGTAATAGAAACCAAGCAATTTAGTGGGGTCTGAAGGCATCAGGATTTATTAGATTCTATGTCCCTGGTTCATACAAACACATGATCAAGGGCATACTGTGAGCAATTATATTCATTTTGAAGCTTCAACACAACTATAGTTCCCATCCAGTGTTATACTCTGTAGGGGTACTTCTTTCTCAGATTCTTAGGAAGTATCTGTGGTCTGTCACCTTATTCTTTTTCGTGTCTTCAAGCAATACATGTGTGATAATGTCTGTCATTTGATAAATCTGAAAAATAGCATAGGAAGAGGTGGTGATTGTACAATATAAGAATGTAGACCAAAACTGTATAATGGGTCTTCCAGGCTACACTGTTAGTCATTTTCATCATAGCCCTGCATCAAGATGGCTTACAGTTTTTAGTATCACACTGTGGGGGAAGACTTGATGTATAGTTGGTTGGATGGACTGATACAAACTAATTATGGTAGGCAAGCCTGAGATAAATTATTTTCCGTACTCGTAAAACACTAGCAAAAACCAGAGGGGTGAGCAAATTTGCACTCTAGCAAGCTGTATGCCATAACTTCATAGTTCACTTATTTGAGTTGCTTGGTGCTTTGATATCATGGGAAGGTGTAATTCTGCAGATTGTAATAAGCAGACCTTATTGATGGAACAGAATTACTGTAAACAAGAGGGAAACAGTGAATGTGTGGGAACAACTTTGATCTGTAATAATATGAAGGTGGTGGGTTGGAATGCCTAGGGATAGCACATTACCACATAGTCAAAGAAATTTGTCTTGCTAGAAATGTGGAGAACGTTTTTAAACATACAGTGAAATAACCTTTTAAAGTCAGTGCTGTATGTATCATTATTTTAAATGATCCCAGTCACTAGCCACTGCCTGTTGGGTCACTTATGCTCTACACCAAGCCCACTCACCAGCATATATCCACACTATCTGTCAGTGAGGTTGCAAGGTCTGACTCATCTGCAGTCTGTTTACAGATTTCTGTGTGATACATTCGTTAAGTATGGTTGCTACATGAAATGCCATAATAAATTGAGACAGAAGTTTCTGGATGCGCTGTTCCCACACAGGAATAAGTTACAAATAAGTATCAAGATTATGAGCAACATGTCACATTGTAGACAGTAAGAGATCATGCAGAAAGTATATGCTGGGGAAAAACTGTATGAACTTGATGTTACAGTGGAGACGGCTCCAAAAAGAGCATTGGCATAACTTGCACAGCAAAGTGGCATGTCTGTGCTATTAGCATGAAGTACAATAAAGGTGCTGTTTGCATTCATATGAGTCACCTGTGCTGCACAGACTGTGTCATATGAATTGAAAATGAATTTGGTACACTCGTATCTTCAGGGGCATCTGTTGGAGAAATTGACGCAAGCTTCTTCTGTTTAGCAATGGTGCTTGATGTCATCTGTGTGGATATGTGAACTCTCAGAATAACGGGTACTGATCTGCATAAAATCCCACATTAGTCGGCATAGTAACATTCCATGACGTTTTTCACCTGTTATGAGTGCAGCTAGTGTTATTGAGGCCTTTTTTTTTTCATATGAGACTCTAAATTTATACTGATATGTTAGCGTACAATCTGGCACCATTTCTTGAACACCCGTGTGATGATGAGAGAAGACATGCCTTTTTTCAGCAAGAAAATGCAACAACCTGACCATGAATCATTTCCAGCACCTATAGATATGGTGAGTAAAATCCTATTATTAACTGCAATGCATTGAACTAAAATGTGGGGACCCCAGCTCACAGAAGATTGGAATAGCAGCAGTCACTGTCATGTGAAATGGTCTGAGTGTAGAGTGATGGTTTGGGCAATTTAAAAAAAGTGTTGCTGTGTGTGTATAGTTTCCAATCTTTCAGCTCATTATTTCCTTAAATAATAGACTGAAAACAGAATAAGTACAAATTTTAAAGTGGGCATCACAGATGCAATATTGTTGAGGTGAAATGTTACATTTCATGTTTTTAAAAGCTTTCTTCATGTCTTTCATAATTTAATGTATATCCGTAAAGTTATTGAACTCAAAAAGAAACCTTTGTGAAATTGTTGTAAAAGAGAAGTGTCAAACCATGTGGTAGTGGAACACAACTTCTGACATGCATACACATCTGACAGCATTTGTTGTTGTTTCTACCATACTGCCTTATGGCTTGAAGTTAGTGTTAACAGAATGCTACTTCAGTACTTATGTTACGTCTTGTGTCATATGTTACCACTGCACCAGGGTCTGTTACTACCTTATATTATGCTAAAATGTGGTTAACAGAGCAGAACTATTAGCAAGATATTGAAGGAACTGTGACTGTTAGTGAATATTTGTGTAATCATGGTATTTATTGTAAAGGTCTGTGTGAACCTATTATACATACAGTGTATGACACGCTGTATGTTAATTTTACCAATGTTTTCATGTTAGTGTAATATTGACTAGTTTTCCAAATTCGGGTATCAAGTCCTTTTGTTGGACAGTAGAAAGGCTGAAGAAGGCAGTAGGAAGTTCGAAAAATTATTTCTGCGTTGTGTATATTGCTATAATCCTAAGTGTATTTAACAGGATGATACTGCTTAGTTATGCCTTTTCTTATTGATACATAATCAGATTTTATCTTATTTTGTAGCAACTTCCAATAAATTTACATATATGGTGCTTCCATCTGACACAGTAATCAAATTTCATATAAGTTTAAACTTGGATCTTGCATGTGCCAGATTAGTAGTGCATCTGTGTTGAAAAATGAACTGTATTTGGGAATTTTAGGTCTGTGTTTTAGCAAACAAGTTTGGTTTATACTGTCTGTCTGCAATGTGGTGGGAGCAGTAAATTCTTTAAGAGTGTTTTAATTAATTCAGTTAATATTATTATTAGTGTTTTTGTTTCAAATGTCTTCAGGGATGTGGTTTGTATGCTGGATGAGCCTTAGTTAAATCCATAGGGCATGCAGTGCCTTATCCCAACCAGGGATGATTGGGTCAGGATAGCATAAAATAGTGTCTTGCCTGGGATTGAAATCTAGGTATTGGCAGTTGCAGACCCCTATGCTGTGTATATTAACAGTATTGCGAAGTGTATGGTAATTTAGCACCAGTGAAATGGGACGTTAGAATCCTAACTGTTGATTTTAATGTGCATGCTCTGGGGGTTCCACTTTGCTGTGTTACTGCTTCGTGGTGAGAGCATTGTTGAAATAATATGTGAAATAATATTGGTGCAGTATTGCTATATATATTTTTATTACCAGTTGTGGCCACATGTTGTCTACCAAGTCTGTTTTTTTCTTCTTCATTGTATTCATTTTATTGTTTGTGTGGTGACTGTTATCATTGATACCATCCTCACTTGCTTACACATTCACGCGCAGAATGTAGTTTGTATTCTAGTTGAATCATTAGATAATTAGATTTAAATGCCTTCCGTAGGTGCCTTTGCATGCCAGCAGTATAAAAACAGAACCACTCTAAGGGGAAAAAAGGTCATTGTAAAGGAGTTAAGTACCACGATTCATTACCTTTTTGTTTTCCCTTCCTATCTCTGTTTTTCATCTCTAAAGAGAATAAATGTGTGATATGTCTCTTAAAACTGAGTATTATTTTGAAATTTTGTGTGCTTTCTCAGAAACACACCTGAAAAGTCCAACTGTGTTGTTGTGAGTCTTAAAGAGTATTACAAGTTGAAGATCCAAGTCTTCATGTTCTAAATTGAAATCCTGTGCTTGGCAGGTTACAAATTTGGAACTTACGTCTCTTCATTTGTTAAATTTGTCAAATTGGAAACCCTGTATTTCCACAGAGCAGATTATTCAAACCTGACTGCCTTACATGTATGTCCTTTGACCCAGTTTCTTCAGCAGTGTTGTAATACACTGAAATATCTATTTTGAAATTCTGTTGTTTGTTTCACTTGTTACAGCCTCGTAGGCTGTCAGAAAATTGGCAACACTCCGATTGAACAGGTGTGCAAAGCACAGTGTTCTCAGCTCAGCAACAATTACACCATTTTTGTTACTACAAAAACTGGATGCATTGTCAAATTTCCCAGTTTGTTTCCCCATCCTAAGAAACCTGTCGGAGAACAGAACCGCAGTTTGTTGCCAGTTACCCATCCAATCCCAAATGGCATCATATTATTTGCTGAGTGTTATATGATTGTGTCCTTGCTAATGAGGTTGCCATTGATTATTCACATGTCAGCCTTTTGAGCTATATACTAGATGTGTGATCATGATTTCTGCCAGCCATCCAGTATGAATATACATCTGTTGAATAATATTTAAGTGACTTATTTATACACATGTGTAGAATTTTATGTAAGATGGCCAGTGCAGTTTTGTTTTCATGTGCCTCCTGCTTCACTCAATGTACAAGGAGGTCCCTGAATCTTTCCAAAACCAACAAGTCCCACCCCAGCAATATGCCTAGCCTCTTTTGTTACCTCCTTTCTGTCCAGTCATTCACAAGCTTGTGGTCCATCAATCCTGTCTTCTCTGCACAGACATCAGTTTGAGGTGGAAACTGTGTGTTTTGGTACAGTACAGACAGTTATTGCTATTGCTGACATTACTATGGAATAGTTTTTTATTTTTTGTTGCCTGAAGGAGAATATTGGAAGCCCGTATGTTCTTCATTGTAATGCCTTGCAGTATCAGAAAACACTGTTGTATGGCTGACATTCGTCGTCTGTTATACAACATCAAATAATAAAGTTCTGGGACATGCTATCGCACAGGTGCGGTTTGATGTGTAAACCATACCTGGATTGTGTTAGTTTTTGGTATAACCACTGGGAGTTAATGAAGAGAAAGTTCTAGCTTAATCAGTTCATCTTAGCAACCTCATGTGTAAATGGTATTTTTGTTTCTTGTCCTGTAGCAGTGAATGAACGTCAAGTTTTGTTTCAAACTCAAGAGAATTGCCACAGAAGCACATAATCCTCGAAGCTGTTTGTCTCATATGCATGTCTTTGAATGGTTTAAAAGAGGCAGATGGGTTTGAGGACCATTTAAGATGATCAAGGAGTGGGCAGCTGTTAGCTGTTTGAAATCTCGAATCAAGTTGCCAGAGCTCATGAAATGGTAGCCACAGACTATCAAATGATGGTAAAATTGTCGGAGGATCAATTGCTCAGTAACTAGCAGGTGGTTTGTCAAATTCTTCATGAACGTTTGGAAGGAGGAAGTTCTGCACAAAGTTCGTTCCACATAGTTTCATGGATGGCAAAAGAGCATGTGTGTAATTTCATACAGGGGCACGTTTGTGAAACATAAGTACCAGCAGAAATTTTTGTCACATTACTTCATATATTGATACATGTAATCAGCATTCTATTATTATTGTATCTTGTCTCCCTAAAGATGGCTTGATGACAGACCAAAATGTGTTGGAGAATTAAAACAGTTGTCATGTGCAACGTGTGTACTTTAATAGTCAATGAATGGCCCTCAAAACAGATCAGATCTTTCTTGGAACTGTAATGTCACATTTGGCAATCCGCACCAACCCACATAGTCTGGTGCAGTGTCAGCACACTGTACAACTTGGATTATGATTTCTGTGGCTCGACAAGTTGGGGAAAGGAGGGATAGTTGGCCTAGGTTCTGCCATTGGTGCTGTGGAAGTGGAGGTGCTGTACTGCAGGTCCTGGATGATTAACGTTTGTATTTTGTTATTTACTTATAGACATACTTTCTGTGATTTATTTATACATTATAATGGTTCAACACAATCGCAAATGTCACAGCCATTTCATTCATGAAAGTTCAGTGATGTAAACTATGTTTTCAGATCATTATTTCTTTAGTGCTTTTGACAAGAGGTGTATGAGTCTGTCACGTGTATATCACACAACCACACGGCCAGATATGTGAGAACTACCGCAGTGCTATGCTGTGACTAATATGGCATTGCATTCTTCTCTTCCTCTTTTTTACTGTCTCTCTCACCCTTCACATTATGTTTCTCATACCTTTGTTCTGCAGCATCACAGATGATGTCTGCATCAGTCATATGCTGCAAGCCATGTGTATATGTCTTTCTTTACAAGAATTCTGCAAATTTTTATTCATTGACATTTTCTAACCCTTTCAGAACACTTGCACAATAGTATTTCATTAAAGAGACTCTGAAAATCATCTTACTGAGGATGTGGAAGAAATTGCGTGTATGGTCAATTGAGCATTAAGTAGTTTCACCAAAGATGTGCCACGATGGGCTTTTGCTGGATTTGCCACAGCAGTGTTATCCCATGTGTCCTGAATGAAAGTAAGCTGATAACGTAGACTGTGACCAGATCTTGGTAAGCAGATTCTGATCAGTAAGTGACGGACTTCACTTGGATTCGCTACTACTATGCTTTTCTTCCTGACACTTCCTGTTATTACATCACTGGGGGAGAGATCATTTTCAAAGTGGAAATTCATCAATATCAAACCTTTGCTAATCTCAAGGCATTAAAATGTCGCGGTATGGTATCATTATTTGCTTACGTCTGTAGGGTTTGGGGTGTTGACGATAGTAAGTTATACCCAGGACCAGTTCACTGTTGAATTTGCCCGTATGTGTGAAATATAACTCAAGTAACAACTATGACTTTCACGTTTAAACTTTTTCGTATGTAACGTATTGAAACGTTATTTTCTGCCTTCATTTTCAGAATCTGAGCAGTGGGGTCGGCGACATATCCCAATAGTCTTAAGTGTAGGTTATGTTTTTTGAGTTCCCGCTGATGCAGCTAGTCTTTGATTTTGTATTTGGCCGATAGAGAGCACAGTATACAGAGCTTGTTTGACGGCATGGCACTCAGAAGATGGCAGCATTGGCAGCGTTGGCTGCAGTGGGATAAATATTGCACATTCGTGGAAGGATTTGTTGATTATATGTGTAATAAGCGTCAAATAATGTGGATATCTTGATGGATAATGAGGCTTGTGATGTAACGCGTTATTGTTTCCTGTTTGAAATGCAGGGTTTGTTCAAATAATTCAGTAATAGTTGGTAGCAAGAGAGTAATAGTGGTAACAAAATGAATGAAGTAACTTGTGGAAGTATGGAGAGAGATTAGATAATGCCAGTTTAAAATTCTTGTTATGTATATTCTCGATACTTTCTTTATCACCGGTTGTTTAGCTTGCCAGAGGTGTGCTGTAATCCGTGGTTAGAAGTAGTTTTACTTGGGATAGTGTGTAACGATAGCTTTGATTGCTTCATGTGCTGGAAGACGGGACAGTCGTCTAAATTATGTATGAAAGGACTTCATTTCCTGCCTCACAGAGAACACAGTCTTTGTCGATTAGAAAGGTCAGTCATTTAATGCTGTTAACGCTGTGCAGGGGAAAAATCGTGTTTGTTGTGGGAATCAGATGGAACATATACAGTATGTTAAAAATGCAGAGTTTTTAATGTTAAAATAAGTGGTAAATATATTTACCAGGGAGCTTTATAAGATTAATATCGTTAAGTCATTTAGGCGCAATATTTTTTACAATAATTGTAGTAATATGATGGTACAATATTTAATGAAATATAGGTTTACATTGATTTACAGTTCTGTAGTAGGCATCAGGGTATATGACTTTGTTCTTTCCTTTTAGATCTTATTAGAGTACAAGAGTTGGGCTGATTGTGGGCTTAGTTGTATGATGTGTTACAATCTGTTCTTAACATTGGCTCAACACTGCCACTGTGCTGCACCATTAGATATTGACCCAGGGCTTTGTCCTGTGGTTTGTTGGTGTGTTTGTTTGTTGCTTCCCTCATGTCTGTATTCGCTAAGTGGAGTGACTATTGAAATTATTTCTGCTGTTATTGTTATAAACGATTTTCTGTTTGCAGGGTCATTTATCATCATGGCCAATTTAAATCAAGCAAAATATCAAACAGTTCTGAGACTGTTGATGTGAAGGTTTTAGGAGGAGCCTTTCCTCAGTATAATAATAATATTAATAACAATACTGCTGCTCTTACTGCTACTGTTACCTTATGTTAATTCATAAAGCATCAAAATGGAGCTTTTTAGGTAAAAACATAGTTACTTCTGTATTTAGAAATTAATTGGGTTGTTCCCTAATTTATTGAGTTAATGTACATAATGTTTTTCAGGTGTATTGCATTCCTGTGCAAATGTTTCCTGCGCACCATGTTTGTCATATTGAACAATGTTTACTGCATCCCAACATATGTTGTGTGGATGATGATTATTTTTCCACTTAAGAGGTACCACCCTGACTTGTATTGGAAAATAGAAGGCCATTTCTTTCATTGGTTACTAGCAATGGTCAGCATGTGGAGCTGGTCAGCAGGATATGACAGTGAGTTTGAATCATTGCAAATATATTTTATGATTACTACAGTATAATTGTTTCATATCTGGCAGTTATGTTGTCAGCTGGGATGGGAACTAAGTGGAAATATGCTTTGTTCATGTGAAGCCTTCCAAAGAGCTGGCCATCCAACAGGTAGAACACTGATGTTGTCTGTATGCACAATTTATATAAAAGTGGATTAAATGGATATGATATTGCACTTTATCAAAAAATTTTTAATTTTTGGCAGACATTAAGTGTCTAATTTAAAGAAAATTATAAATGGTCAGAATACCAGAGTTTACTAGTTACTGCTGCAGACAAATTTACTGCATGACCTGACCACCAAGATATTTTTGATTCTACACAAAAATTATATAACCCAAGTTTATATCTGTGTTAGAAGCATCTCCCATATGCAATTTCAGATTGATATATTTACTGCCAATAATGCAGCCAGCACTTCTGAAATTTTCACAGTTGTGGTAATGTGGATGACAGGTACACTACCCCGTCTGGTTCTTAAGTTTTTATTTGGTGACACACACAGACGCACTGTCACGCATGGTTGTCATAATGTAAAACTCATTTCCCATCTGGGTGAAAAACAGAACAAAGTGATGGCAGTGATTTTGATGGTGACACTTGATACTATCAGCTTAGCAAGGACAAGAACCAGTTAGGGCAATGTCATGATACCTGTTTGGTCAGCATAAATACTTTTGTGCAAATGAAGATTGCAACCAGGTTTCTGCAATAGTCCATGGAAAAAGTAGGTTATGTTGTTGGAGACATTAGGCTGTCAAGAATGCTTTGTGTTTGTGGGCCGAAATACTTTATAAGAAAACCAGTTAACACCAACTAATGCACAATAATAGGACAGTTTTATTAAAAACTACACAAACTGCTACATATATTTCGACAAAAATACTGTCATCATCAGGGGCTGTCAAGCGGTGCACAGGCCTGCTCAAGCGGTAACTTTACATACGACCAGGTTTAATATTAAAAAATTCTACGTGGTGCCCACATTGCGTTTATGTGTTTTGTACGGATCTCAGAACAAACAGCAACTTTTGCCTTATAAAACGTTAAGAGATTGGTTTTTATAACCGAAGTGGAGAGTGTTTACAGCGCGGTACGCACTGAGTCCTTCTATAAAACAGATACGCTTCGTCTTTAAAGGGTTAAAGTATCACACACTAAAAGTTTTGACACATGAAATCTCAGCACTGTTCACACTATAACATGTTAAAATGAACCAGAACAACCCCCTGATGATGACAGTATTTTTGTTGAAACGTATGTAGGGGTTCGGGCAGTTTTTAATACAGGCTGTCCTATTATTGTGCATTAGTTGGTGTTAATTGGTTTGCAGTAAAATGCATGGTGTGAACAATATAAAATTCACTTTATAATAAGTCTGAATTTTTTACCCATTCTGTTTCTCCTATTACTACTGTTAGACTACTTAAAATGTATACAAGCAGTGCTGTATAAAACGCAAAATATTCTTGCATTTACTTTGCATTAGCATGTTACAGTCTGAGGCCGCTATCTGGGTCCAAGGGGGAAAAGTAACAGGAAGTGTGAGAAAGTTTCATGATGAGTAGGTTCGTGATGTGTTCTTGTCATTGGATATTACATAGGATGATGAAATCAAGGAGGATGAGGTGGGTGGGTCATGGGGAACACATGGGAGAGAAGATGAATGCATACAGGTTGTTAATTGGAAAATGTGAAGGAAATAACTACTTGGAAGCCCTAGGCATAAATGAGAGGAATGAAATGGGTCATAAAGAAATAGGTTGAAGAGGCATGATAGGGACAAGTGGCAGGCTCTTGCATTACACACTAATGACTATTTGTGTTCCCCAAAATATGAAGAATTTTTTGACTGACTGAGGACCTGTTAAGCTTTTCAAGAAGGCCTGTCTTCCTTGGAGTAAGTTAACATGTGTACCTTGCTAGGAACACTGTTCTGATTTCTGTTGAGACCCTGCTTTGCTTCTTGTGTGTATAATGCTTTAGACAAAAATAACTTCTGTAATAACACAGGATGAGTCTGATTTGTTTTCCAGCTGCAGCATTGTCCCTTTATGTCAGGAGTGTTACACTAACTGGTTAGATGATAGCAAGTTGAAAGGTTTTCTTGCAGTTCTGCACATTTTATATGAGGGGTATCTTTTCAGTCTCATGTAGTATTTAGTCGGCCCTTAACCTTTTAAAGGCCTGCATTTGCATACACAAATGCATACAAGGAAACATCCCTAGAAATTCATTTTATATATTTAGGCAACAAGGAAGTATACCAGATTTTTAAGACGTGGCATGTCTGGCTGATTTCCCACAAAATGCCATTTATCTCGTAATTTTATGTTTTTCTGTTCAAGTAATACACTTTCCGTACACCGTGCACAAAAATTTAGATACCCATCCTGGTAGGATAAAGGTTAAAGTCATACCTAAGTTCCCATGTGAGCGATTTGTTTTATATGTATAACGTTAACAAATTAATAGCAGTAAATCGTACGAAAATATATTTTTTAACTTATGGGAAACATTTGTAAATTTGTACGAGACTGAGTGTCACAGCCGTCCACAGTCATCACTAGAAGAACCTTAGATCTTGAGTGTGATGCGCATTTTTAAAATTGAGCCATAGATTTTTAAAGTGAAATTAAATGCAAGGTACTGGCACCCTGTTAAACATTTTATTTTTATTAGTTTTATTGAAATATCTTTCCTGCTTTATTTAAATAAAAGATAAAATTGTATGTTCACATGGTTGCCTTGCATGTGCGTGCAGTGCCAACGAGATGGGGGGGGGGGGGGGGGCCCGCACAACTAACTGGAGCTTCGTGGTCTGGAAGGGAGCCCGGGGTCTAACTGCATTGCATGTGTTTTTGTATTTCTCGTTAGTATCATTATTTGTCAATTGTACAAATTAGCCCTTTCATACCAAGCCCAAGTCACTCTGTAACTGAGAGTCAGCCTTCTGATATAGTGTAAATATTTTTAGCCAGTTTGCCCTTGCTGAGGGGCCTGAAAGAAAATTTTTTACTGGGGCCCAGACACACTTCTTGTGGCCCTGCATGTGTGAACACATAATGAACTGAGGTGCCTTACTGTCATGAAATCAGATTATTCTGTTTTGGAACTTACTTAAATAACAGGTGACAAAAGATAGGTGCTCACAGCTGTAAGAGCAAACACTTGCATGGATCATTCAACTGTCTCATCCACAGAGTCAGTTTTTCACTAAGGGAATTGTAGTGGTTAGTTAATGGGATGTTACTTTGTACAGGTTGTGTAATTGTATACATAATTCTGCTTCTGTTTGTAAACCGTGTACACATTTCTCTCTTTCTTTTATAGTTGTAGAATTAGGGGATGATATCAGGACTTGCTTGGAGGATCGTACACTAGTCATAGCTAATCATCAATCGACTGCAGATGTTCCATTATTAATGGCAACATTCAATACAAAGAAAAATGTCCTGCCAAATCTCACGTGGATTATGGATAGAGTCTTCAAGTATACAAACTTCGGAATAGTGTCCATACTTCATGAGGACTTTTTTATTGTGTCGGTAAGTCGTGTTTTGTATCTCTTTTCAGAATAAGGTTAATGAAAATTCATATTATTCATAACTGTATTTGTTGAATGCACAGTAGGTAGTGATTTTTTCCTGGTGGCATTTGCAGCGGTTTGATTTCTGTGTTGTTATTGCTTTCATTATACGTCTTGTATAACTGAATGTTGGTAGTAATATGTTTTGTGTATTGTATAACTGTTATGAATCTCAATGTTGTACTCTGTGAGCACTGTACACATCTCGTAGGCACTAATGCCACATGTTGTATATGTGAAGGTATTGTTTCCATCTTGGTCTCCAGTTTTGGCATTGCTACTTCATGTAGATGAGAAATATTCCAGTTGAGTACTATGTGATCATGAAAATAGTTTACTTTCCTTTATTTATTTTGTTTCTTATCAGAGGGTAAAGTGCCATGATGTGTTTGCGTCAACCCCTACTATGCCTGTCCATGTTCAGTTGTTTGCATTTATTTTTGTGCTTTTAAAGCTCAGTGTGTATACAGTAAAAATACACTATAAAATGAACTTAAAACAAATTCCTGCAGCTGAGAGAAAGCCTAAAGCAGAATTGTCCACACAGTTAATCGAAATGCACCAGTTGATTGCAGTAAGTTGTTTCATTGATCGCAGCCAGTATTTGGTCTCTATCAAAATTTATTTGCCGCCTCAGTACAATCAATAGCCCTTTGTTTGACAGCATTTCTTGGATCAACCTAACTCAGCGAAGAAGCCTTCTCCCAGATGAAGATAATTAAATCAAGATACCAAAGCTGTCTGACTGATGAACATTTAAAAGACTGCCTTCACTTGTGCCTAAGTAATTATGAACCCTCTTTTAGTAAGTTAAAACAAGATGTGCAGTGTCGTTCATCAATTTTGCTAGATGAAGGTTAATGAAAAACCCTTTTAATTATGGCAAATTGTTTTAGTTTGAGAAGATCAATTTTTAATAAATGAAACAATTGTATATTTGTATGTTTGGTGTTATTACGCTATTTTACATTTCTTTGTCTAGTTGACCTAATAGTAATCTATTATATACAGTGGTAGATTGCAGAAGATTTTCTGTCTTTAGGGTAGATCAGTGAGTCCAAAAGTCTGACAACCTATGGCATAAAGGGTTCTTTACAATATTAATGTTTTGTATAATTATAAAATACGTATCAGTCAAAACAACTATATTTAAACAACAAATTTTATGTGTCTGAAAGAATGACATGTTTTGACCTCTGTATACCGGTCATTTTCAAGCTCTTGCAATTCCAAAATATCGTATTGAGGAATTGTATGATCTTGGAAATGACCTATATGTAGGTCCAAACATGTCACTCTTTTAGACATGTAAAATCCATTGTCTAAATATATTTGTGTTTTGAGTGACAGATATTTTGTATATTATCATAACACAGCGGGATGTCACATACAAATATCAGTAATATTTTGTTTGACATTATCTACGAATGTTTTGAATTCCTTCGTAGTATTCTGTGCCACCTTACTGATTTTGTCAAATGTGTAGTAATGTGCATGTAAAATTAGGACTTGACATATGAACAAGTGCAGTAGTTTTATAGATGATAGGTTTCTGTAATTAACCCTTTAAAGATGAAGCGTATCTGTTTTCTATAAGGACTCAGTGTGTACCGCACTGTAAACACTCTCCACCTCGGTTATAAAAACCAGTCTCTTAATGTTTTATAAGGCAGAAGTTGCTGTTTGTTCTGAGATCCGTACAAAACACATAAACGCAATGTGGGCACCACGTAGAATATTTTAATGTTAAACCTGGGTGTATGTAAAGTTACCGCTAGGCTTTAAAAGGATAAGAGTGACAGAAATAAGAGCATAGAAGAAGTGATTTATGACTGTGACTTAACACTGTTATTGATTATATTCGGCAGTTGCCAGGGCAGACACATTTTTTAAGACAAAGCAAATATTCTCTGGAGCGTCTGCTCATTAGAGTGTCTAGTTGTTACAAAATTAACACAGCTGCTGACAAAATGTTTAAACTATGGAACATAAAATAGACGCTGAACTTTTATCAGTCCATGAGGTTAAGATAAATCTGAAAAAATCAATGGTCATTCACTTCTTATTGTCACACTTCAGTTAGTAAGAACAGTGAGTGTTGTGTTGGCCTGTTATGCCATATTAATTTAGTCCTCCTTGCATAGCTAGCAGTCACAGAAAGCTGGAAGAAATGATCACAAGTGAACATCAACTTTAATGAAAGTTGGCACACTGCTGTATTTTTTATGTGTTATTTCATAATTCTTTGAATTGCTGACATTATGTAACATCAGTGACAGATGAATGAGTGAGTATGGAATGTTAGTGAAATGATACTGACACTGGAGAACTGAAGTACTTGCAGGAAAACTTGCCCCAGTGCCACTTTGTTCTCCACAGATTTCACATGGATTTGGCATACTGCTGTTCATTAGCTTTTTATACTACTGACTGATCTTGTTTTGCCTAGTCTGTTCCTCCATTTCGTGTCTTACTGTCGAGGGTAAAATGCTCTGCAGAGTGTTTGTTCCCACTAGGTTACCTTTATCAGCTTCTTGGCATAAGATATATCAAGTTCCTTCATTGTAGTGGCATTGCAAAAAGACCAGAAGAGAGTCAGAACTTTGCAAATGTTCCCATACTGGGCAAGAGCCTTGGTATTTTTGTGAGGCATACATTTGTTAAAAAAATATATTGGCTGTCATAAATTGAATACATTCTTGTGAGTTATGTAAATTTTATTTCTTTTACAACATTATGTAGTAATTTATTGTGCATTTGTCACTTCATATAAAGGTGCTTTTTTTTAATGTAGCATTCCATTAATAAGTCTATCTGAATTTGTCAGATTTAAAGATTGATTCATTCAGACTGAGGTTAGACGTAATAGTTGTATGTTTCTTTTCCATTTCAAGGGTAAAGACAAGCGTGGGGAATCTCTTCAAGCTCTTGTTAAACACCTGCGTGATTCGTATATTCCTCGCCGACGTAAATGGATGGTACTATTCCCAGAGGGAGGATTTCTGAGGAAGCGTAGAGAAACAAGCCAGAGGTACAGAATGGTTCTTTTGTAACACAGATGGCAGTTGATGGTTTCCCACATTTAGCAGTTAGGGGTTTATGTGTTTGATGCTACTGTCCACAGTAAATTGTTCTCATGCTTGCCGTTAACTTCTTCAGAAAATCTTATGATTTTTTTGGGTACGTGTAGATTTGGAAACTAGGCCAACAAATGCTTTCTGTGAACGATATTAACACTAAAATAGTAGACTGCAGCTGTATAAATTGGTCACTAAATGAAGAAAATGTTTTGTCTTGTATTTAATAGTTGTGTACTGTTTTATGTTCAGATTTGCTGGTATGCTCCTTTTCTCTGTTTCTGTCCTTCTCCTCATGCACATTTACTTGTTGGATTGCTCTGGCTTTTTATTTCAATCAATACATACTTTAAGAACATTATCGTTACCAACTGTAAGGTGTTGCTTTTTATAAAACCATGTGAAATGAATTACTGCTTCCCATTCAGGTTTGCTCTGAAGAACAATTTACCAGTATTACAACATGTGTCTTTACCAAGAGTTGGGGCACTTCACGCTATTGTAGACACTGTTGGTCCAGAAAAAAATCCTGGTGGCAACAGCAGTGGAGATCCCACAGTGAACTGTGATGGTATGAATTTTGTTTGGAACGTAAACATTTCTAACATAGAGTACGTCTTTCTTTTAGGTTTATCATCCCATTGTGTTACTTACAAAATACAAGAACAAAGAGCCATCAATATGACTATATCGTCTGTAGTATTTATTTTTGCAATACATTTCAACCACAAGGTGTCATCTTCAAGCATCTTTAAAAACACATAAAAGGTTATATACAATTGCATTATAGTCATTAATTGAAATTTATAATGCAATAGCATATAGCCTTGTATGTGTTTTTTAAAGTATTTTAGCCTGAAGATGGCCCTTTGTGGTTGAAACTTGTTGCAGAAATAAATACTAGAGACAATATAGTTGTTGATGGCTGTGTATTCTTTTATTTTATAGGGAACATCTTTGAAATCAAAATTCAAATTTAGTTGGATTAGTCAAAGGAAATTTAAATGCAGATGGTGATGTCTGTCTTGTGATTGATGTTCTTTAGCAAGCATCCATTCATCAATTTTGCCCAGTTCAGATCTTCAAATACTTTTGAGTAAGATGGAGTATTGCCCTTGGGTAAGTTACCAACCTTCTGCAAGGTAAGTCCAGTGGTGGGGCTGCCACCTTAAACCCCTTGGACAGGCATGTAGTACAGCACTTCCTCAGTACTTGGTGGATCAGTTACACCACAGAGACTTAGTTCCCTCCTCTTTTCTCAACCGGGCTTGGAACCAGCTATGGCTGCTGATGGAAAGACGAGCAACATCTTCAAGATCAAGAGGAACATACGTTACTGGACATAAACCTCAGCGGTTCATGGAGGTGATCATGACGAGGTGGGGGAAGAGGAGGAGGACAGTGACAACCCAGTTCAAAAACTAAGGATATAGATTTCAAAGGTTTTGATACCCCATGATTTTGAGTTTGTACTCACATACTGTCATGTGAAATGTTGTTTTTCGTCAGCTTACCAAGGGCTGCTTTGCAGTGTGAGATCAGAGGATGACCTTGCATTGTCCATTGCTTCATGTGATTTGCTGTTATGTGCAGGTGTAGGTGTGTATCCAGCTCATGTGAACTGGGTGCTAGACATCACAATAGCATATCCCGAAGGAAAGCCCCTTGATCTTGGAGCAATTGTCACTGGCTACAGAAAGCCCTGCAAAACTTTCCTCTTCTACAGACTTTTCCCATGCAGAGAAGTAAGAACTCATATTTGTTTAGCTTTAGTTAATAAGATGAAGGCAGTCATCCTTTAATGTACAACCAGGCTCTGTTAACTTTTTAGTCAGTGGTGGGGAGTGCATTATGCTGTGGGTGCTGTAGTTTGGCAATAAGAACGAGAAGGAAATGCCTGTCACTGGTTGTTCTTTTTCTGCTGTGAGACCAGAATTTCATTTGCGTAACGTCTGCATTAGAATTGACATAACCAGATGATACCATATTTATCTGAATGTAAGACAGTAGTTGTTTCTTAACTCATCATTTAAAAAATGGGGTGTCGTTTTATAATGACACATAAAGTTAAATATTTGCAATGTAGATATTTACCTGAACATTAAAGTTCACAAAAGGGAGTCACCATCTTATGTTTGGGTAAATATAGTGTATGGAATTTATGTCTCAAATGTAGGATGATTTTCTTCTGTATGTCAGTTTGCTAAGAAGTTAAGAGAAACACTGGACTTCAGTTTTTCTTATTTAGACAGTGTAATATTGATATTTGATGTAGATGTAAGACGCCATTGTGTGAGTGCTTGGCACAAGCTTTTAAAGATTTAGAATGTTCCTGATGTGTTACAACAGGTCCCACGCGACCATGAAGCCATGACTAAATGGCTGTATGATCGCTTTGTGGAGAAAGAGAAGCTGCTGGATGCATACTACAAGACAGGCAAGTTCCCTATCGATGGTTTCTGTGCCTCTCCTGTTCCGCCACAAGAAGTGTCTCAGGATTGCCTTCGGTTTGCCATTCTCCATCTGTTTTTCATAACATCAAGCTACATCCATTTTCAACTTTTGTCATATGTTGTCTCATATTTCTGGTACTGAAGTGATTATCCTGTTTGATTATGTTTAGCAGCTGTATTTCAGAGTTATTTGCACAACTTATATACAAACATAAATCCCAGTTAGAGCAATTTGTCTTCATTCTATTGAAGTAAAATATACAGCCCTGAAACCTTCGGAGTTGTTTTGAACACCTGGGAACTCTGTGCAAATGACTGTGTCATGCAGAGCATGACTGCTTTAATGACATGGTACAGCTAGGGTGATGAAATACCATCCTCCTGTCTTGTGTACTGTGACAGAACTCTCAGCTGGTAGTGTAGAGGAGATATTTAGTAAGAAAAATGGCACTCATTGGTGTAGCCAGATATGGGGCAGGGGACGTGAGAGTGAAGTCTTTGCAGGTATATGAAAGAGAAGACCTTTTTTTAACACAGAATGAAGTACTGCCAAATTAAACATTTACGTAGGAAGTGTAATGTGAATATGATCCTCCTTGTGATAAAGGATTCTGACAGTGGTATGTTGTCATAGTTGTGACTGCAGATTGACACATATCTAGCTGCCAGAACATTATGGATTGTTTAGCCTGAGACAATGGACAGTGTCCAAAAGTTGTCATCGCTGTGTGATTTTCTGTATTGTAGAAGTCATTCAGAATTCTCACTTTAAAATCCTGGCTATACCATTGACATCAGCATTACTGTTCCTAATCTGTTTTAATAGTTCTGTGGTTTGTCAACACACTCACATACACACAAGTACACTTGTGATTGAGGGAGAGGTGTTACCGTATTGTTTATCAGTTTTTCACTACATTTCAACAGAGTGTCATATGCTTACATCCTTTTAAATTATCACATTATGATGAAAGTTAGGAGTAAAATTCATGCTTATAGGTTACCACTAGGTCTGTTAGTCAGTTAGTGATTAGTGTATGTATATGAAACAATGGATTTCCATTGACTGTTGATTGATTAATCAATCAATGTTAAAAATAATTTTGATGTGGAAATTTAATTCTACATTAACTATTTATTTCTGCAGGCTCTAAACACAATAACCAATTTATCTACAGAAGTGAAGTGATGAATTTGCCTTCCCAATCAGCAAGTCGTTTACTGTTTAAGGAAAAGTATTCGTATGGAAATTATATTTATTATGTAAAGGTGTGCAATATATAAACAAATTCACTGAGGCTGTAATAAATACGGTTGAATACTAAAGTATTGATTGGTTAATCATTTAAGCTAATAACAACAGGCCTCATTTCCATCAGACTTAGCTGTTCTTGCCTTAATGCCCTGGTATTATAATTGGGCCAAATATGGAACTTAAGATAAGATGAGAGGAAATGGTTTAATAAATTCTCATTATTAGACAGAATAAATAAGCCATAACCATTGCATATGAAAATGGTTTTATAATTCTCTATATTATGATAACGTCCATTGCCAGTTTTGCTGTCCAGCTCAAATGTTGTTCTCTCTTGTTTCTCATTGATCACACTCTGTCATGTTTTGCTTAGAAACCACACAAGGTAACATCTCTGTACACTGTACTCAGAGTGGTATGCAATCCTGGCACACATTCGGTTGTAGTGAAAAGATTTCTTGTGACACGTTCCCATTTGAGGAATAAATTATTTGTGTACTAATGCTTTTTTCCATTAATCAGTATGTTCCAGTTTACAGAACACATATTTTAATGGTTGGACCTCTTTAAATTTACACAGTATTTTTAAATGCTTTTTAATCAGCTGGTTCATGGTGTTTGCTGTTCATCAAAACTAATAGTGGCTTGCAGGAGGTTTTATAACAGCTGCATTTACTGGTAATTTTTATTATGAAAGTAATTCATGTAGAAGTTAATTTTCCTTTTGGAACCTTGGTGAGGATATTTTCCTGTTTTGTCCTGCATAATATTTTGTGGTTTCTTACTGTAATAAATTGTAAATGAGGAACATATTTGAATTAAGGGTATTGCACTGTAGTACATCTGTCTGGTTGTGCTTTTATGTAACGATCATGAATGTCAAGTATTAATAAGTAGCAGACTTTTTTTTTCTGTAGGTTATAATTTGTTTTACTTTTAGCTTGTGACTATATGCTATTTAAAAACAAATGTACATTCCATTTTAAGTGCTGTGTAGTTAACACCAAATTAGTTTTATTACCATGTAGAATTTATTGTGAAGTGTTTCTCAAACAAAGAGGCACTCAGGAATTCCTAACAGACATTTTGTTTGTATAGCAAATACAGTGTTTTGAAATGTATTTAATGTGTACAAATGAATAAGCACATAATGGTTAAATTTTGTTAATAAATCATCTTCATGTATTTCATTATTCTGTCCAGAGACCTGACAGCTGATAATAACAGGGTTTCAGACATTGTGATTTCATTTACCAGTCAAGCATAAAGTAACATTCTTTATATGCTTGCATTAAAAATTCGGAACTGACATTATTTTGTTGTCATCAGTGACATCATTCATTTGTATTATATTCAGTTATGAATATGTTTTAATCCTGCTAATATGCAGTAGTAGTTATATCCTATGGGAACTATTTCATTTTGTGAATTTTAAGAGTTTTTGGCTCATGATCGTAAGAGTGGGACCACATATTAACGTAGTATTCACCTACATGCACAACAATTTTCACTGCACCTGGGAATATAGTGGAACTTTGTCCTATGATAAAATTTGTTAAGTTGTCAACAAAATATATTTTACAGTATATTTTAAAGAACATGAAAACCAGTGACTCAGAATTCATTAAAAGTAGTACACCTGTTGTAATGACTGCTTTTGGTAATCTTGGCATGCACATACAGCGTCTGGCGACAGTGGCTATATTAATAGCCTCCACCCTCTATCCCTGCTTTAAATCGTAATGGGACATAAATTTTAGAAACTGTATTTTATGTGTGTTTTTATGACATTGGATCTTGAAATAAATATTTTCTGCCTAAAACACAGAGTCCCAAGACAATCGGAAAGCCAGGCTCGAATGGCGCATAAGTGGTAGCATAAACAGCGGGCAGTGAACTTGTAGTTGTATGACATATGCAGCACAGAAGTAACGTATTTGTTCCATTTGCTATAATCGTGTCACAGAGCAGATTCTTGAAGCTTACTGGTCATTGTTTGTGTAATGTGTTTTGTTAGAACTGTGTGCCTATGCTACTGTTTGTTAGGCAGTGCCTGCTGGTGGTTGGTGATGTAGGCTCAGTTCTGGCACAGTGGATAAGCATTTCAGAGCTAGTTGTGGTTTATGATGCCATTTTGCGTTTTATGGTTGATTTGGATATACATATTTTTCTTTCCAATGGCACAACAGCCCTTAATGGGCCAGGACCTCTATTGTTGAGGCGTCATGATCACACTCTTTTATACACACCACATTTGGTAGGACTCCTCTGGACGAGTGATCAGCCTGACACAGAGACCGGTACCTGACAACACATAACTCTTACAAGAGACAGACATCCGTACCCCTAGCGGGATTTAGACCCACAATCCCAGCAAGCAAATGGCCGCAGACCTACGCATTAGACTGCACGGCTACTGGGATTGGCTACATATGCGTGTGTGGGTGTAATCACTATTTGGAAAGTGGGAGCATTTCTTTTTTAAGGTTATTTGCTTACATTGACATGTTTTAGCAGTGCGTCTTAAAATTGTTTATTGCTTTCTTGTGGTACAGGGATATAAAGACATATCATGGACTGAACTTTTTGTGTATAATAGTATGATCTGTTTGTAAATGTTTGCAAATAATGAGGTCTACATTTTGAATTAGAATCATGGCTATAGTTGTGCTGTGAGAGTTTGAAAACATGTAATTTTTGTAGGCAAAGTGATGTAACCTGTGCATTTGTAGGCACATCCACAAAACAGTGAAAAACAGTTAGCTTTGTTACGTCTGTCTGCATGAAACAATCTGGCTTCCACTGGACAGATTTTCATAAAATTTAATATTTGAGGATTTTTACAAAATGTGTCAAGAAAATTTAAGTTTCATTGAACTCTGACAAGAGTAGTGGGCACTTTACACGAAGATCTGTATACATTTACGATAATATCTGGCCAAATTCTTCTTAGAATGAGATGTTTCAGGCAAGAGTTGTTTAGAAATTAAAACACTCATTTTATGCTGAGTAAATTTTTTACGAAAATCATGCAGTTCATGAGATAATGTGGAACAAAATATTGTAGATTACAATGTAATGTGGCACAGAAAGGGTGTGATTTGTGTGACGGATAACTAAGGCAAGAACACAGATACACACTCATAATATTTGATACTTACTGCTTTTCCACATCAACAGTTGTTATGTGTATGCGCTTCAGGGTTATGTTAGACGTACATTGCCTGCCTTGTTTATGTACTGATTTTGAAGATGACCATTTGTGGTTGAAATGTGTTTTAAGGACATTGATGGTACTTGCATTTTTTTATGTGTTGTATTAGACCATCATGGGCAGTCTGGGGCCAGGTAATCCTTTGGTATGGCAGGTTCTTAGCTTCACATAAGGCTAAGACTTGGTCTTTCTGTACTTGCTTCTAAGTGATTGTCTTAAAAGTTTGAGAAACACAGCATAATTCTGATACTCAAAATTATGAGCCCAGTGAAATACATCACGTATTGTTCGGAAAGCCTGCAGTCATGTGCAGACTGTGCATCAGTGTGGGATGCATATCCTGCTGTGAAGCTTTTAAATTACAGACATAACAGACTGAAATATTTTATGATTGGGAGGGGATGCTTCTGTTTGAACAGACAAGCATCATGTGTGGATTAAAGTCTATGTTTATCTGAAAGGTTGAAGGTCACATTGCTCAGGATCAGTAACAATTAATGGCCGAAAAGGCAAATTCAGTAATAAAATGTAAAACATGAAAAACATTGTCTCAGTTTTCTGTTATAATTGCATGATTACAGACTGTCTTGTGACAGTCCTTTTACAACTGAGGACTTGGTTTTCCCAAAGATAAATTCTGTGGTCTCAGGGTCTTGTTACAAAAGGCAGGTGCAGGCCATAGAAATATAGCTCCACTCGTTCTGGATCTTGGAGCTAGAGGGAAGTGGGTGGGCAGCTACACAGACTTGTTGCTTTACCCCCAGGGAATGAGCCCCTCTTAGACATCAAATGGGTGGGCAGCAAATCCCATTGGGTTGCTTTGGAGAAGAGAAGAATCTCTTGCCCCTGCTGAGAATTGAAACATGATTCCTCAGTTGTCCAGTCCATAGCTTAGTCACCATACCAGATACACTGTCCAGTTCCTCACAAAAGGCAGAGACTGCCCAAAATGAGAGTTAGAGGGAATTCTTCGGAGTTCTTGGTCCTGTAAAGGTAGAGGTAAAGTGGAGAGTAAGGTACATGTAATGAGGAGAGAATTGTGAGTCCTCAATTGATAGATACTGAGGATATTACAGTGAGCGGGCCATCTAGCATGACTGGAGGAATCCTGCATTCCAAAGAAAATACATAAATTAATGAAGAAATGAGATTGTGAGGGAATACAACAAAATGTGGGTTGTTATGATGCTTCTGGACTCATCAGAGCTCACTGGCACTGCAGGCTAGCCAATATGGACAGAGGAGATGAAGGAAATTAGGCAGTTGAGGCTCAATTTTGGTGCTGGACAACTGGTTGGATGAATGTCTGTGATCTGAACTGTGGCACAATGCAGTACATGTTTTGTTGACTGCAGGTGACATACTCTGCATATTAAATTGAGCTTTTTGCAGACAAAATATTGCAAGGTTGGAACTTTTGTTGTGATGAAAGGTGATCTTCAACTTCATGTTTTGTGTTCAGTTTTTTGAATTTTGACACTCGTGTCGTTCAATGGCAGTCTTGCACTTCTGGGCAGTTAATTGACCTTCAAATTATAGATGCAGTTCTATCTGTGACTAAATTTTTTCTGTGTTAAAACTTAATCTGGTTTTTCTCTGTTGTTTGTGTGCCTACCAGCTGATATCTCTTTAACACGTCAAATGTGATTGTAACCATCTGTTCGTAAAGCTGATCCAAGCCATAAAGTGATACATTGCAGCAACTGAGTTTACTTTATAATGTCACATTATTTTCTGTGTTGATTGTGTTCTTATTTTGGTTTTTTCGGTAGTTTGTGTGTAAGTATACTTTGTGTCACAAGGAGCTAAGTTACTTCTTAACCCTTCACTAAGACGGGTTTAAATTCCAACTACTGCTGAGGATGGAGACATTGTAAATGTACAGTACTCTTAAATGTGTTTACAACTGTACAGTGGACTGAGGCTGGTGGCATGTGAAGAACGAAAGGTCTGTACAGTGTGCCTTGGCCAGCATTAAAGGGTTAAATATTCCCCGTGTTTCTGTTATTTATTTTTTATTATATCGGCTTGTTGATGTCCTAGTTTCAGCAGTCTTGTCTGAAGCTGGTTTGGAACCATAATTTTATGTCAACAGTCTGTATATGAGTGCAGGTGCTTGTGCTTACTGTAGGTAACATCAAGTAGTTTCGAAGTATCTGAAGGAGATTGTTTTCATGTCATTCCCATTATTAAAATATGTGTTTGCAGAAGGTACCTTGCTGTTCTGCAGAAAGTGTGTAACTAATCAAAGATCTTACTTTTTCTACCTCTTTGGAAGAACTTAAATATTACACATACATTAATGTGGAGGACTTTGTAATGTGATGTGTAACTTTCAGTGATTATGATTTGTGTGATTCATTCAAAACGTTGTACTGTTGACACATGACAATATCGTTCGCTTCCCAGATTTAGTAACCTGATTTCGGCCACTGTAAGGTGGTAGATTCCAAATGGCATGAGGCACTTCACGTATGAAGAACTGTTGCAACATGAAATAATTTTACTGATTTTCTGCTGTACTTGAACTAGGGAGGGTAGGATGCCATATTGCTGCTTGATCACTTCGCTACTCCTTCATTTGCTTCAAGCCGTGCAGTGTCCATTTCCTTCCACAGGTAACATTCTTGCATTGGGATTTCAAACCAAGTTTTTGTCACAAGTGCTGATACCAACTAAACTTGTAGTTCAATTTGATGGTGCAAAGAACTGGCACAGTGCTAGATTTTAGATTCTCACAGTAGTGTTACAGAAGATTCAAGTCTGCTGTAATGTTATGCTGTGTCAAGTAAATAATTCCTGATGTTTCAGAGGACCAGGAACTATTTATTCAATGACACAGTGTAGCATCCCACAGGGCTTGAATATTCAGCTTATGCAGTCTGTTCTTGTTCTTAGTTTCCACATTCAACAAGTGGCAAATTCGGCCAGGTTTCTTAAGGTCTGGAATATAATTCTGCAAAAGTTATACCACCTTTTGCTTCAAGTACTACATCTTAGTGATATTTTCATTGTATACAGTGATGGCCAAAAGCAATTGATAATACAAAGTAAAAACTTGAAGTCACAGGAATGGGAATATAAATATAAACTTTTCCTAAATGAAAACACAGCATTACTGTTTGTGTACCATATTTAGCCAAATAAAAGACATGTGACTTTTTCTTAATTGATCCACTGAAAATGGGGTGTTGCAGTCACACACAAAGTTAAGCACAGTCTGTGTAGGTATTTCTGTGAAAATCTAGGATTGTGAAAAGGTTCATCTTATACTGCGGCAGTTACATTATGTTAGCATACACTGTTACTTGTATTCTGTTTACTCCTGCTTTCATTTGTGCAATACATGTTTTGAAGTCCATGCGTTTAGTTTCAAATGTGCATGAATCAACTCAGTTTTGTGTGTAGTGTAATTATGATATTTGTGTGCTTTTTAGTACTTTTGTTACAGTACAGTACAATTCATACATTGCAGGTAATTTGGAAAGGCAAAGCAATGAAAATATTAGTTTTATGTAAAAGTACAATATTTCCCACCTTAGGGTTTTTAGTACTCTTGCAGATTTGGATATATGACTCATATATTGAGGGTTTTGGGTACCTTTGACTGCTGTTTGCTGCTGTACATTTGAAGCATTCAATCAAATGCATGAAATGAAGTCAGTTTAACAGAGGACTGGATTTCTGTCTGTAATCATATACTGATCTATGTTTTGTGTGTAATAAACATTTACAAAGAAATGGGGCTATTCCTTTATACATTGTTTATGTTGCAGAAATTAGAATTTGTAATGACTCTGTACATGTCTGAGTACTGCTTTGGATCTCAGAATTTATGTTTGTGTTTTGTTCAGCTCCAAAGCCTGGACTTTCAACCAGTAATGTCATAATGTGCTTAGTTTTTTATCCCATATTTTGAATAAAGGATCTGATAAACCAATGTAGGATTACTGCTGCACTGTAATTTTTGCTAGCCATGTTTTCTCATGTTCAGAATTTGAAAGTCTTAGAATAGGAAAGAATTTTGTAATTGCTTATATGGACCTGGAACCTACAGAAGAACATGTCTGAACCTCTTTGAGTTTTACAGCATGTTTGAAATTATTAAAATTAGAGTTTTACTCTCAGTTTCTGTGGAGATTTTTGCATTAAGTGATTAGTCAGAGGATAGGTTTCAACGTACTGCTGTTCCAGGGGCAATAACTAATTTCTGACTTGCTATTCTTGCTAGTATGTACAATAGCCATCACATGAAAGTTGCACATTTTCATTGCTTGTTGTGGAAGTATCACACTAACTGATGATAAGTAACAGAGACACACACACACACACACATGGGACTTGTGATTCCGATGCTCCTATCGGCTGGGATCATTTGAAATTTTAATGATGTCCCTTGACCATTGTGTATAAAGTGTTGTGTTCTTGAACAGTGGTGTGCATGTGTGTCCTTTGTTAAAAGTAGCATGCACCAATATTGGAATGGTGTGTTTTTAACACATTACAAAATTCAGAAGTTTATTAAAAACAGCACTGCTAATGTGTACTGTGCTAAGTATGTACTGTCATGCCTTAAAAAGTAATTTGATTCATGACTCTGCAGTATGGTTCCAAGTCTTTGCATTTTTACTGATATACAGATTATGGGCCTGACATTCCCTGTATTGTATATTCTTACTTTTCATTTCCAGTCATGTCAAGTGCTGCATTCTTGGCCCTGATATATTGTAGAATTTAAAGTTGCAGGTTGAGAAACAAAGTGACTATGTTGCACTTGATTTCATGATCCCCTTATGTCTCTAAAATTAATTTTTAAAATTTCACTACCAGTTCTAGGTCTGTTCTGCATCACTCTGAATTCATAATTTTAAAGAAGAAGTACCCTGTAAGTCTCAGGATTTGAATGAGATTGTCACCAGATTTTGAAAAAGGAAGAGAAGAGGAAATTAAATATTTCTGCAAGGGTAGTTCTATCTGCAGAATTTAGAGTTTAGGTATGTACACAGAAAAATTGGTATGTTATATAGCTCCAGTGGACTCTTGTACTGAGATTTTTCAAAGACAAGCTCTCGAATTTGAAATTTACTGTAAATTGTAAATCTAACGCGTCTCTTTAACATGGTAATTAACATGATTCTGTGATGGATAAGCGACACAATAATAATAATAATAATAATAATAATAATTGCGAATGTATACAAAAATCCTGTCTTTCTCAAACCAGAGTTCGAAAAACGTTGTTTTTAGGACTCGGAATATAAATAATTTTAAAGTACTATTAACAATTAGAAATATATATATATATATATAGTTGAACTCGGTCATAACGTCATCGAAAGGACCGCATCAATTGTGTCGTTATATATGAGTGTGGGTGTAAGCGAGGTGTATGGTGAAACTAAAGGAAAAATATTGCGAGACAAAATATAGGCCTGCAGGTGTATTACTTAGTTTTAATGCTATGATCTATTTAAAATTTAAATTACAATTAAAATTTAGAAATAATAAAAGTTTCTCTTCTATAATTGTAAATTTCCGTACAAATTTACGCTGAAAGATACATTAACTTACATTTAAAATTTAGGAACAACAAAAATTATCATGAGAAAGGACCACTCAGCAGTACATTGTCACTTTTCTCTTTCTGAAGTCATTTCAGCAGTGCCTTGTCAATATCACTTCGTTCAGGCTTTCCGAATCGCTTTATTCTCTATACCTTCCGTTTAAATGCACTAATAATTTTGGTTCTGTTTTTTCAAATCGTTTGAATCGTAGAATTTACGAGACCAAATTCCCGACACACAGCGATTTTGTATTTGTCGTATCACTGTAACTTTTCCTTCGACGGTCAAAACCTTCCTTTTATTCGTGACTGTAGCCATGTTGTCACGTCACCAGTCTCCTGTTAACTGCAGGAGTAGAAATATAGAGGACAAGTTTGTGCATAAAGTGAATTACCGTTACTGTTGTTATTTTCCAGGCCCCCAGTTTATGTGGCTGCTTGTAAGCCTTGACGGCTTGCCCTCTCAAGGACGAGGAAATGGTGGAATTCTCAAAATAGCCTACTTCTTGGAAAATTATATTGGAACTGGCGGCTGACAATGTCGTTATATCCGAGGTAGATGCTCTTATGCGTGTCGTAATAAACCAGGAAGAAACACGCGTGCCTTACGGGGAATTAGTTGGTACGACAGAACTTGCAATGCTATAGACGAGTTGTCGCACAAGCCGAGGTCGTTACAAGCGGGTTCAACTCTATGTACGAGTATATGGCCAAATGGTCTGATAGAGTTTACCATATATTCTGCATATAACTTGTATAGTGTTGCCTATTTCCGAGTTGCCGATGTATGAACATTGTGATCAAAGTCAGGACTAATTTGATGGTCTGCTGTACAATAAATATTTGAAATGCTGTGGCACTTTTATTTTATAAGGTCGTGTTTAGAGATTCACTGATATGGTTTCAATTTTTATCTGAATTTTATTAATGTTTTAACAACTGTTTGTCACAAAGATGTGAAAATCAATGAAAAATCCAAACTATAGCATGAAAATACGTACTCTTGTGTTTTCTTACATGAAGCAAGTCGAAGTGAGGGCAGTTAACCAATTCCAAGTTATTACATGAATGACAAGCATTCGTTTGTGAATGTTCGCTAATTGAAATGAACCAACAGGCCAGGTTGTTCCGTATTCCGAATTAATTTCTTTGGGATCATTGACACAATAATATATTTATTAGCTGCACGGAGTATCCTGATGATAATTCACCCGGTCACCTTTTACTGAAACCGGTGTTTGATTACCATTGTGAGCATAGCCACCGGTGAAATCTGGCATTATTGATGATAGTAATTTATAAAATATAAAGATGTGCTTGTCTCTAATCGTATGAAATTTCTACTACGTGTGGTCAGTATCCGCCATCCGGTTAAAAAGCCATAAGAACGGCCAGACAGGTAAATGTAACAAGATAGGCAAGGCACGTATAACGTTGCTTTGTGGCGCGTTCGCGTAACCATTGTTGCAGAGGAAACGCAACAATGCTTTCTGTGAGTGTTGTTGAGCTGCATGTTAGGCCTACTGTCAGCTATATGAAAATGTTGAGTGTTGCACAACGATGCTTTTGTGGTAAATTTATAAAACTTACGTAGGTTTGCATGTAAAAGGTAAAAAGCAGTCCCATTACAGGCCTGGACAGGCCCACAGGGTTCCAGGAGGTCGAGGCTCCCAGATTTCTAGACAATCGGCACATGAAGGTGGTAAGGTTGTCGCGTTTACCCCCCAGGAAATATTGCTGGTACTCATTTCTGTTAGAGGCTGAGTAGACCCCAGGGCCATAGTGCGACCGACAGGATTATGTCAATGAAAAATTCCAGTGACACCATCGGGAATCGAACCCGCGACCTGCCGGTTTGTAGCGCAGTGCCTCAACCCACTGCGCCACCACGGCCCCCAGTCGCTTTGTGCAATTCTGCGAAAGCGCCTAAAATGGTAACAACATGTAATTTTTTTAAATATGCTAATTGGACAGTCCAGAAAAATGTCAGTAAATGTGACGGAAAGTACGATTCCCAACAAGAAGCATTAACATAGATCCCTGAACGTAGAAACTTGAACGTCTTGCCCCCCCCCCCCCCAATGATTTCTGTCGAAAACCTTCGCGCTGGTATGCTCCACTGACCGCAAAATCCGATTTCAATAATTACATTCCATTCGGAGTAATGTGCGCGTACCGCCCCCGCTTGTGGCGTGGCCTGCGCGTAGCAAGCAAGGCACCTTTTTGCTGCGTGCTCTACTGAGACAGGCAGCGAGTGCTGCTTCCTCCTCCCACTCCACCGCCTTCTCGTGCTCTCTTGGTGTGTATCTAAAACCCCATTTGATTTCCATGCCTGAGAAATCAAACTCAAGCACTGCAAAAGCCTTAACATTCCTTTTACCACAACCACACGAGATGATGACTCGACAAACGTGTTAGCTCGTTACAGTAAAATAATAAGAGTGGACTGCACAATTGCCTGTACTGGTTAACGCTGTGTCTTGAATGTTGCCTGCAGTGACAAGTGATGAGAAATTACAATCGCAAGTGCTGCTTTTACTGTGATTAAGTATAAAGAGTGATCTGAAACAAATGATTTGACGTAGTGTTTGTGTTCGTAGTGTGGCATGTAACTGGCGGACTACGTAAAGAATTTTAAGACAATTGAATACGTGATCTGTGAACTACAATATGCGAGTGATAAACTGGTGATTGTTTAATGAATCTCCTTTCCTCACGTAATGTCAGAAGACGAAAACATTTATGCGGGACATGTTACCGAGTTGTGTGGGTGAACAGTTAGGTTAAACTTAGGCCACGACAGACAAATATCTTTGTGTCTTCTGTTGTAATGGTTTAAGACTTATCTGGAAGTCATAGGACATACTGACATACTTCGGACGCAATATGTGTATCTATATATTCACCTACATTAAGTTCAGTTTGGTTATGGAAAGATCTTGACACGAGAAAACGTGTATGCGAGGTGTTACCAACTGTACGTGTGTGTTACGTTACAAGACTAATGCCGAAAGAAGAGGATTACTTGTGGTATCTTCGTGTGTTATAATTACGGGCTGTGGCAGTGGGATACTTGTGAGTGTGACAGTACTTGCTTTGTAAGAATACGGCACTTGACACTGAAATCTTCAGGCCTGCCATCCTTTCTCCATCACCTGCTGCTCCTATGGGTTAAACGGAGCTGAAGCTGTAGGGAGCTTCTCCCCTATAGACATGGCGAGGTATGTTAGCATTATGTACATATAAAACTTATAAGTCCTTGGATTAGGGTTCCTTTTTGAGAAGCTGACAAGGATTTCTTTGCCATGTATAGAAGAAGAATGTTTATGGACCACCACGGCGTAGTATCCTGAACTGAATCACGCAGTCCACACCCTCAAATCATGTTTTGCATGCCAATATTAGCCACCTACATCAGGATCAATGTGTGTGTGTGTGTGTATGTGTATGTGCACGCACACTGTCGCTTGACATTTTTATATTTGCTCTGTGGGCACAGTGCAGGAAGTATAACACTCTGCCATGACGTATTCCATGTATTGGACCAAACTGCATTAGGATAAGGTTAATGTATCTCTCGTACAGCGTGGCTGGTTTGTGGCGAATGCTGATCCGGACGTCAGATGTAGCGGGAGGGTAAACATTGCGGCATTGTACCGTCCAGCTGGGCCTGGCGTCCGGATCGTTGGGGGGGGGGATTACGGGTGTAATGTGGTGTGGATTAGTGTGGTTAAGGATAGGGCCAATTGACGGGGTCTTGTGAGTATGGTAATGAAGTTTTGGTTTCCGTCAAAAGCAGGGATTTCACGATCAGCTCAGCTGAGCTTCTCAAATTAGGACTCAGATCCATGGAGTTGGTAATTTAATCTCTGCAGCTGTAAGTTTTATATAAATCAGGAAGTCTCTACTAAGTTGCAAACCAAGTGCCGACATTTAGAAAATCAGTAACGAACTACCAGTGGGAAATGGCTGCAACTAATCAGTTTTCCGCCCCCTGTCACAGTATAATTATCTGAGGCGACTTACGTATTACGCATGGTACAAATGCCTTTCCATTTGCGGCAACTGTATATCCATGGGGCTACTATTCGTTTCCCATCAGTATATAAACTTGACAGCCGTGCTGTCTTCGGAGGTGGCAACATACTGTGCCGGACGACACTGTACATTCCAAACTTGGGGAAAGGTTGTGTGAAATAAAGAAATAAAATCATAAGTAATGTACAAACTTTTATATTAATTTTCCCATTCTAAGGTACAAGCTGAGGTTTTAACGTTTAAATGTTTTTACAAGTTCTGCATGTGACATTAATTTCTCGTTATAAATTCAGAATATGGCGAAGATTCGGAATTTTTAGATTAGAATGGTCAACTTTCACGTACCGGAGGATACTTTGAAGACCTCGAGCAAAGACAGATGTAGTTGGTTTATGGGCTGGCTCTTCCCTGGGGAACATTTAAAGTAAAGGAGACATATTGTGTTCTACGCAAAACTACTTGATGTGTGTATTAGATGTAGAATATTGCGTTGCAGGAGTGTATTCTACGACTTCAAAATTATTTTTATTCAGAGGAAGAATAACCATCTTATTGCCCATATATGGGCCTAAGTTGCGTGAAATAAGATTAATACACTGATGATTATATTATTCAGACGTTCAGCTTAGGATGATAAATCTTCATATTATGCATAATTCACTTCAAAATAATTGTTATGCGCTTTACAAACCAGGTCATGCATAGCCAGAATTATTTCAGGTAGTTTGTTATTGTTGTCTATTGGTTTCAAACATTTAAACAAGAAACCCTTGAAGGAACTTACGATGGTTGCTTGTTTCTTTCTACGCGCTGAGGCCCGCAACAACTACAGGGTTATCATTATCTAATTTACATGCACATCCGAATATTATACAACTTTTGAAGGGACTTTTTTATGTACAACGCCAAAGGACATAATAGGCGCGGCGCACATTCTACTGTTAGGTCTCGTCTTGGTGACAGAACTAACAAAACACTCGCATTGGCGTGTGCTGTGGAGGTAAGAGTCGTAAATAGACTAATAAAACTATATTATCAGAACCAACTCGTACACAATTCAAATCATGAAACATGTCGGTAGTTCTTTGAAGCTTGGTGCATTGTGATATGAACTGTGTACGAGTTGGTTCTGATAATATATGTGAAAACATACGTACACGGTATGGACAATTTTAAAATAGACTAAGAAAAGTTTAGTATGACGGCTACATTTTTTGCATTAAGAATTTCAAACGTGGTAACATCTCTAACAAATTAAAATTACACCTACTGCATCTGGAATCCGTACACCTACGTAGAAATAGCAGCACATAGAATCGAGGAACATGTAACGACTGATAGACAGGCCTCCAAGTTATGTGGTTATTTTATGCATTGGTATAAGGAACGTAAGACGGAATGTCAGAGAATTTATAATGCTAGTATTTCGTGCTGTTTCATGAAGAAATACGAGCTTTAAATCAAAACCATGCGAAATCTCCAAAAGGGATCTAGAAACTATTGTTAAAAAGTTGTTGTGACAGCAAACATATTTCTGACGCATCATCGTAAAAAGAAACAAATATCAGAATTCACGCATAATTAAGTGTACGTGGTGTCATCATTAAAATGATTGGGTCGAAGTGACTGTTGTTCTGTAGCTTGAAAGAGATATGATGCTTGTATTAACCTATACTATATAGTTGGTAAAAAAATCTCTGACACCTACAATCATGCCATAAGATGTACATAAGGTGTGCAGCCGTTTTTGGGGGGCAAAGGGCCACAACCGTCGCGGGCTGTAAGTGTAAAAATTACAGTATGTGGTGCACATAACAGCCAAAATTGTTGTTTAGTTTGTTATAAACATATGTAATTTACAGAAGCGGCCACAGGCCGCATAACACAACTTGCCGGACCGCGGGCTGGAACTCCCGATTTACACAGAACTTCGCGGTAGCTTCTACGTCTACATTCACAGTCCTTTCAAAGAACCGAAAGCCCGTAATGCCAATTGCAGCTAATGGGTGGGTATGTTGGCTATAAACGCACACGTTCATTCAAGAGGAATGTGCTGCTGTGCCACCTCAGCAGTTTGTTATCCAGACGACAGCTCTCACAGGCTGCACAAACCACTGACCTCTTTCGGAATATAACAGAGTTCACACGACGTTGTTTTCTGGCGTTTCATATGACTGCACTTTATTCTCACATACAGATGCGTAACTTTTGACTTCATAACTGTAAAACGATTGTCCTTACTCTAATTTAAATTTAAGAAAATGACGCCTAATGTATAGCAATTTCTTCACGCAAAGGAAATTGTAACATGCCTTGCACGCATCGCTGTCCAATTAGACGTAACTAACGTGAACATACTGAAGCTTCCTTGTTGGACTGTGTGGTTACAATTCACATGTGGTATATGCAGCCCTCACTAAACTATACACAATAAACCTCACATGAACGTATTCGCTATCTTGCTCTTAATTTTTGCATATATTTTAAATGATCAGTGAAAGAAATGTGCTTCGCTGTTACAGTTTATGTTCCTCAGCAGTCTCAATTTTATAGACTACTGATACGTGCGATAAGCTGAAGAGGAAATCTTCTTGGACTGTTTGAAACTTGAAGTTGCGACTGATAGGCTTTAACGAAACGTCTGTAACACAGCACAACATTCCAGAAGGGCAAAGGCCTCAACTGCACTGCGGTGGAAGCCTGAAATCTCGCAACTTCTATTGCTTAAGTTTGTTGGTGTTTTAGTCAAAAAAAAATCGCATTTCTTTTGATGGCCGTAAGGTTGTATTCCACTCAGACTAAACTATATTTTGAAAGGCTCTTTTTGAAATATGTGTGATCATAAGGGAATTGTGGGATCCTGGTGAAAGGAGGCGAGATTTGTTCTTGTGTTAAAAATTTCGCACGGTATACATTTTAAAAATATGACTGCTGTAACCAGTCACAATAGTTGAAAGAAGGAGGAGGAGGATGAGAAAAAGAAGGAGGAGGAGGAGGAGACAAAGAAAATAGACGACAAGGAATATACCGTGAGCTGTTCCTACTTTAGGGCAATCATATACCAAGCTGTTGCAGACCCGATTTCTACAGACTGTAGCGTAGGACAAAATTACGCGTGCAAGAGAAAATGTATAAATTACAAATTTTTGATAATGGATATATATTCGTACTAACATCCTAACAACAAGGTCACTTTACTGCGCACTATATAGACCCTGTGCTGGATAGCTCTATTTCTAACGACCTGCACACTAAGTGGAACGGCAATCATCTGCAGCACCAGTGCTTCAGCTCCGCTAGGCATGTGCCTGCTGTATTCTCAGTCAACATGAACAGCCAGAGTCTGGACCCATAGAGGCAGCAATGGCTTATTTACATCCAGTATGATTCGTTCCTTATTTAATGTGGACTCATACAGATCATGTCTGTCCGTCAGTCAAGCTTTTCTATTTCTGAAACTTGGATGGATTTTGGTTAAAATTGGTTTTGGAGGTTTCAGCTAAGCATTTTCAGGAGCATTCCAGTCTTCTTCTCATCGGTTCAAACTTAACATGAGGAAGAAACCGAACTGTATCAGTTTTAACGGGAACAGTTTAACGCAAAAAAAGGGGGATGAGGCATACGTGCAACAAAACATAGACGGCATTTAATGTGAAAATTTTATTTGAAACATCTTTGAGATATGGCAATGAATGCTTGAGAAATGAAATATGTAACATTTACAGTGCGCTTATGTTTGCAGCAGGTGAATACGAAAGAGAGTCAAGGAAGCTAAACATTGGCGGATGCGTAGTCTATAGAAAATACATCTTTTCCAGTTTATCAAATTTCTTGCTTGTGATGAATAACTCTAGTCACTAACATTCGAAATTTCTGTTGCATCCGTGAGCGTTTACTTTAAATTTTGGATCTGCTGCATTAGTCGAAGTGGTTAGAGAAGCGAAACCCGTTCTTAGAAATCAAGGTAGATGAATTCCGGCTAACACAGCCTTACGGTTTTATTAATGATAAAACTTTATCAGTGACACACTACATGTTTCGGTCGGAGGGGACCATCTTCAGGTTGTGTGAGCCGGAATCCATTTATCTTGATTTCTTTGACTTATAACACAATTGGATGGGATATATAAAAATTGGAAACTCGTTATTTCTCAAAAATATTCTACAAAACCAAGGTCTAATCCAGAATATTCCTAAAGGACGGAAAACTAATTTTAAAAATCAAATTGTAAAATAGTATCTATTGCGGTATTCCGGAGTATGGCACGTGTACGCTGACAGGTAGGTACACACGTGTCAAAGGAATGTCCTGCCTGCCCCCCCATGTTCGGGGACGGAGAGACGGGAGAAGCAGTGTTTTCCTCTGAAATGTTGGTACTTACCTACCAAAGTACAGGAAGTTATAATCCTAAAGACCACAATACGATCCTTCATCGTCGTGAAGATTCAAATATTTTGTATGCCATGTGTGATGGTTTGTTTCTAAAGCAAAATCTTCCAGCAGAAATTTATGACATATTCGACAACGAATTATTTAATAAAATTAATTTGGAAAAGAATGATTCAGTAAAGCTGAGTCCAAAACGTAAGGCACCAGCGAAATATATATTGCTAAAAAAATAATATTTAGTTTCTCCGTGGATTCTGTGACGCCCGCAACTCGCATTTAGGATACTGTGTGACCGCTACGCACCATGACAAGGTGCTGTGTTTCGGAGGCTTCACGGTACTTCAGTAATACGGCATTACTCACATCCCTTACCATCTGACATGGCTTTAGTGGCATACATTCCGTCTAACCGACTCCTGCAGTGAGGCGAGGTCATCGGAAGTCAAAGGGTCCGAAACTACGGTTGCTGTTGGAACTGCAAGGTTCTGTCTTAATTTGTCTGCTTTAAGGCCTACATTTCTGACTTCGTGGCACAAAACGAAACACTCTTAAAATTGTTGCCATTTTGAAATATGTTGTTTCAAAATTCTGTATTAATTCAAATAAGTAATTTCCTAGTCACGCCATTTTGAGCCCGGGCATCGAAGCGACAATAGCAAGAAATTTAAAATGAAGTGACCCAGTGAGGTTCCGGAATCCGGATCCAGAGTGCTCACCCACCGACGTAGAACTAAAAAGACACCGCCTACTTGCAGCATCAGAGCCCAGCGTTAATTTATAACTAACAACAAAAATACGACGTTTTATGTTGCTCGTACCGTGCATTGTCAATAATCGAACACACAACACTCACATCAACAAAATGCACTTTTCTTATTTGAGATATTATATATTACAATATCTGTAGACTAATCCGGTACTGTCTTATCCTTCCGCATATAAATTGCCCATATTCAATACATAATAAACCAGGGATTCACTACGAAATTACCTACATTTTAAACAACTTTTATACATTTTATATCTTCTGGTATCCCCATGAAACTAGTAAGATGAATAAAAAGTGTCTAAGTGAAACCTATAGCAGAGTTCGGGTAGGCAAACATTTGTCTGACACGTTTCCTATTAAGAAGAGTTTGAAACAAGGAGATGCTCTGTCGCCATTGCTTTTCAACTTTGCTTTAGAATATGCCACTGGGAGGGTTCAGGCAAACCAGGAGGGCTTGAAATTGAATTGTACACATCAGCTTCTGGTTTATCCTGATGATGATAATATATTGAGCGGAAGTATACGTAGTATAAAAAAACGCGGAAGATTTAATGATTGCTAGTAAGGAGATTGGTCTAGAAGTAAATGCTGAGATATCGAAGTACGTGGTCGTGTCTCGAAATCAGAATGCAGAACAAAATCGCAACATAAAAATAGATAATAAATCCTTTGAAAGGGTGGAAGCGTTCAAATACTTGGGAGCAACCCTAACGAATCGAAACTCCATTCATGAAGAAATTAAAAGCAGATTGAAGTCGGGGACTGCTTGCTATCATTCGGTGCAGAATCTTTTATCTTCCAGGTTGCTATCCAAAAACACAAAGATTAGGGTATATACAACTATAATTTTACCTATTGTTTTGTATGGGTGTGAAACTTGGTCTGTCACACTGAGGGAGGAACAAAGACTGAGGGTGTTTGAGAATAGGGTGCTGAGGAGGATATTTGGGCCTAAGAGGGATGAGGCGACAGGGGAGTGGAGAAGACTACATAACAAGGAACTTAATGACCTGTGCTCATCATCAAATATTATTCAGGTAATCAAATCGAGAAGAATGAGATGGGCGGGGCGTGTAGCACGTATGGGGGGAAATAGAGGCACATATAGGATTTTGATGGGGAGACCTGACGGAAGGCGACCACTTGGGAGACCCAAGCTTAGATGGGAGGATAATATTAAAATTGATCTTCAAGAAGTGGGATGCGGCATGGACTGGATTAAGCTGGCTGAGGATAGAGATAGGTGGCGGGCTGTTGTGAATGCGGTAGTGAACCTCCGGGTTCCATAAAATGGGAGGAATTTCTTGACTAGCTGAGAAACTGTTAGCTTCTCAAGAAGGCCTCTGCCCCATGGAGTTAGTTAACATATACGTACATTGTTAGTTCTGTTTGTGTAATTAATACTCTTACACGAATCCCTGATGAACCCAGGAGGGATCGAAACATGTTGGCTTAGTCTACAGATATTGTAGTACATAATACCTAAAATAATAGGAATGCATTTTGTTGGTTTGAGTGTTGTGTTTTCGAAAAATATGAAGGTAAGTAGGTGTTCCGAAACGAGGAAGCCTGGATTTAGAAAGGTAATAAGAGGCCCACAAACGTACTAGAAACTTTTAACATTCATCGATACGAGAGATGCAGCCATTTACTGTGTTCATTTCTGTTGCACGTCGAGTCCTACGTTCTTCCTCGTGTGATTTGTTTTACGACGCTGTTCGCAATTTCAACTAACAGTTGTGAAAGACGATTAGTGAATTAGAAGGGATTTGAAACGAAGTGGTCGTGGCTAATCGAGGTAATATCCAGGCATTTGTCTCGAGGGACAGAGACAGTTGATTATCTGTCCCAAATTCGAACCAGGCATCTCCCGAATGCACGTCCATGTTGTTACCGTTACACAAACACAGTTCAATGGCAGTGCTTTTTTTTTTCAGTTGCGTGTTAATGAGTTCAACTGGACCTGCCGCAAGAAAAGCATGCAGTCGTAATAACTGCATAATGCCATACGCGGTGCGCTCGTATTCATACCGTAGACGCACTACATAAGTTTTCATCTTGCTATTATTAAACAGTCTGGCAGATGATAATGTTGTACTGCCCTTAACCTCATTTGCAAAGAACATGATTGTGTTTCCAATTTCCAGTCGTAAACCAGACTGCTAAATTGCGCCACTGATTGATGTGTGTGTGTGTGGATTTTTTTTCGCATCAAAGTATTCGCACTTTACGAATGCGTTATTTATTAGGATACTTCACCGACAAACAAAGGTGTTTTTACGCCTTTAAATAATTACTTGTCATAATTTTTATTTTCGTCAGTACTCATTCTTTTATCGTTTCACACGGATATACGACTATTTAAAATCGCGCATCACCATCATCATCATCGTCGTCGTCGTCGTCGTCGTTATCATCCACTGACATTTCCGTCACGGATTGTCCCTGAGCAAATCCTCCATTCTTCACTATCCTTCCATAAACACTCCTCTTATATTTGTGTCAGTTCTTTCCCGCATCCTTTCTTGTTCAGCCTTTTATCTACTGACTGGTCCTTTATAAAACACCTTTCTTGAAACTATATCCCCACCCTCTCCTGGCAGTCTTGGGCCTTTTGTTTTAACTCATCTCATAAGGCGAAATTCATCGCCAAGTCTTCCAATTAGACGATAGAAGGCGAACGTACGTTAATGGACTGAAATTTCGGTGGCTGGTTGTTTCCTTATTTTGTTACAGAAGGCAGTATGAGCTTTGTATGTAGGTAGTGTTCTGGATAGATATGAACCAAAGTGAAAATTATCCAAAGAAGTTATCACCTCACCCCTCTTGGTACCAAATTTCATCGCAAAGTTTTCCAGTCATGTGAAGTGTATTTCCTGTGTAGCTTCCTTGGTGAATTGCCTTACCCTGCCTCAGCCATTTTAATGACTTAGTCAGGTACAGTACGTAAAATGAATTCATAATGGTCGGTCAGGTCTGTCCTCAAATTTCAGCTCAGCTCGTTTCAATACTGGATAAATTACGAGAAAATATTTTACTGGCAACCTTCACCAAAAATTACAATAATTTAATCTTTGTATTGTTTCAGTGTTGCTTCTACATTGTGTGAAGACCAAATCAAACTGTAGTCTTCTCAAAACACTTTCATGGTACAAAAAATAACCTGTTCGCTAAACGAAATAATAACAGCAACTAATGCACCAAAAATATATATAATTTTATTCTTAAAAATCTCCTACATGTTTCGGCCCTGCTGGGCCATCTTCAGGGAGAACCTCTCAAAAGGAAGATGAAGCCCAGGGCACATTCGAACTTAACTATATAAACGCAACCATAGTGTATCAATATTATTCTCCCTGAAGATGGCCCACCAGGGCCGAAACATGTAGGAGATTTTTAAGAATAAAATTATATATATTTTTTGGTGCATTAGTTGGTGTTATTATTTCGTATAATACAGTGCACGGACGTGGTACATATTAAATCTGTTCGCTAAAATCTGCAGTACAGGCAAAATTTCGTCTAAATGTTGTGTATAGCAAAATAGAAATGTAACATATTCATGTAGGAGTTCAAAAGAGTGGTTTCTTTTTCCATAACGAAACATCAAGATCAGCCTCAATATGATTTCGTCAGCAGTTCTTTGTTAAAACACTCTAAATAATGCAGGCTACTACAGCGGAACATAATTTGTGTCTCTTCGTTTCTCTCTTGACCGATGTTTGTTAAATTGATTCGATTTCTGGTGCAGTCCCTAATTCAAGCGTAACACATTCCGGCACCCTATGTAGCTGTGGCCGATATCTATAGTAACAAATGTTTGTTTCTTAACTTCTAATAACAGATTTCGTTTACTATACGAATATTTTATCACGGTTTGCCTTGCTCTTATACCAACAGCAACGACGTTGTGTTTTGGTTTTAGCCCCCCGTATCAGAGATATACTGACACATTTCATATAAGGCAACATGTTATTTTTCTGGTTCAAAACATTAAGGTGGCAAATATCTCATTTCGGCTGTCCTCGACTGATTTTTCCGTACACTGGAAGGTACGTCCCATGACTGGGGGCCGTCTCCTCCATCCGTAACCTGAGGACTTTATTTCGGACCTCTGTTGTTTGTGACAGACTTGTTAATCGTGCTCCAGTTGCCTCACATTCACGCACACCGAATTTTATTCTGTGAATGGTTTTCGTGCCTCCGTTCAGAGATTCCGTGACACACGGAAATCTGCAATTATTGTCATGCTTACACACAATATGTGCAGGTGTTACGTGTTAAATCCAGACAAACGCCAGTGGTTATCCAGCCTATAAGCACGTTGCACACTGTGGCTAATAACACAAGTCTGAGATAGTATAGAAAGGCGTTCTGTTGAATGAATCGGTCCGTTGCTCGTCTCGTAACCCCATGCTCAGGGCCGTGCCATGGCTCAGGCGGTTAGCCGCGGAGGCCTGGGTTCAATCCCGGGGCAGTCCATGTGGGATTTGTGGTGGACAAAGTGGCACTGGGACAGGTTTTTCCCGGAGTACTTCGGTTTTCCCCTGTCAATTTCATTCCACCGGTGCTCCATTACTAGGAAAAGGACAAAAAATAATAATCATCATCGTCAGGGTTGCACAAGAAGCCTCAAGGCTGCGGTGCATCCGTAGCGTCTGCTGCGGGGCCCTTCATCAATAAAAAAAACCCTTGCTCTGGTTAGGATATTCTATGTGTGTGTGTGTGTGTGTGTGTGTGTGTGTGTGTGTTAGTGCGACCAAAAAGGGAGGAAAATATTCTAACGCACTGAAGAAAAGTGGGAGTAGGATGTGACATACACCAGTTATTGCAGACTTCAAGAAGGCCTGCAGTTCACTAAGGAGTTACATTTTACAAATTTTCATTGAGTTCAGTGCATCCATGATAGTGGTTAGGCTGAAATGTTTTTGAACGAAACCTAGGAGTATAGTCAAGTCCTTAACGGTTTAAATTACTCTAGTGCATTTTCTAAAAAGAACCCTGAAATTCTGCTGCCGTAGGCATATCGTCACGGCTTTATATTTCTGTTTTAGAATACGCGATTAAGAAGGCGAAAACCCAGGAGGGATTTAAAATGGAAGGGACACGTCAGCTTCTGCTCTGTGCTAATGATGTTCGATTGTTTGGCAATAACGTAACGTAACTACCACGACGAAAAACACAGAATCTCCATTAGTCATGAGTAACGGGGATAGTCCACAAATATATTGAGGGACAGCTTAAGTGTATTTTTATGTCTGGTTATGAGGAAACAGAAAAGAATAATACATTTGCAGTGTGAGAAGTTCAAATGTTTGGGAACGACGTAAAAAATCAAAATTATGTTCGCGAGGAAATTAAGAACAGATTAAATTGTGAAGTCGATAATGAAACTTCGGATCCCATTAGTGGCGAGGCCCTTGCTGAATGTCTGAGCGACTGTCAGCTTATCAGTGGCAGCTATTTGCTATTACAAAAACGCTAGTCACAAACAAATGCACAAAGAGAGTTTTATCATCAATCGTAACACACTCCTACATGTTTCGACCCTGCTGGGTTATCTTCAGGGAGAACTTTTCGTTACCGTTACACTGACCGGCCGGGACCGCGGAGAGTTCACGCCTCAAAAAACAACGCAGTACACAGGCAACAGCACATTCTCACTCAACTATAAAGTGCAACCTTAGTGTAACGGTAACGAAAAGTTCTCCCTGCAGATGACCCAGCAGGGTCGAAACATGTAGGAGTGTGTTACGATTGATGATAAAACTCTCTTTGTGCATTTGTTGGTGAGTAGTGTTTTTGTATGATATAGTGCACGGACATGAAACGCATTAAATTTGCTATTAAATTTAGATTCCACACTTGGCAAGTATTTTACGGCATATTTTCTTTAATATCTTACAAAGAATGGCTTTTATATCCAGGTTCTTCCTTTCAGTATATTTCACAATACAGTTAGGGGTATGAGGTAGATGGCAGAAATGTGTAAAAATGTTTGAAATCTTCTTAGGAACCCCGTCCAACTGGGATTGTGGTACGCGGACATCTTCCACCCTCTCCCTTTCCGGCATCCCACAAATATAAGCAAGATTATTGCATTTGAAATTTGAAGATGCAGCCACCATTGATTCCGGTGCGGCTTCGCCTGATGCATGACGTTTCTACCCAGATTTTGCATGGCAAAACAATAGGAATAATCCGAATCTGTTCTATTAGAGACGCGGTTCTGTTCCAGTTTTCATGCATTCTTTGCCTGAAGATCATGACATGCGTTCGGAAAATGGAGACGACGTTGCTAAGTCCCTTCAGGTGTTTAGTATTCAACATATACAAGGAAATTTAACCTACGGATTTGATGTTGGTTCATATTGGCCCAGTAAACCGGTGGCTGGTGCCCAAGGCGGATTACTGATTTCCGTATAATTCAGATGTCTTGAATACGTGAAGCTACACCGCCAGTCACCTTGTACAGGCCCAAGACATGTAGCCTACTCATAATCTCTGTTTATCTAAGAACTGGGGGAACAGAATACAGATACTTAGACTGTTTAACTAGGAGCCAAGTACAGTAAGGTCCAATGACACAGTCAAAGCCCAGAAAATTAGATTTCTGTCCTAAGGCGGTCGCGACTCGCTGACACCGATACGCTGCGTGCTGCACCGGGTAACGAAGTGGCTTCGGTCTGCTGATGGCGTCTCATTCTACCGCACAAGTTTGGTACACGGAGGCATCCTACCCGACAGCGGGTACCATGACTTTCTCAATGCACGTGTTGACCCCTCCTGCGGTCACAGGGTAACGCGAGTGATCTCACTGCAGCGGCGATGTGTAAGTGTGCACTGTATGCTGTCTGTTGATCAGCCTGTAATGCTCATGGCGAGATAGGTCTGTAGATGGGTATATAAGGGTTCATGGCAAGATATCTAGTTACGCGGTCTGTATGTAAAGGCTGAGGAAGAGATGTATAATTGTATGCGGCCTGTAGCGAGATGTTTGAGCACAAAACCTTGCTGTACTCATGGATTAATGTCAAGAAATTTGGCACTCTTGTTTTTATCTTCTTTATAAATGTGGCCGCATCAGATGCTGTCTCTCATCTGTCTATACTCCCCATTTGCATTAAAAGAAGTCATTATCTCTTCTCTAATCAAAGGCAGAAACTGGAAGCTTCCTATAATAAGGTAGTGCCCGTGTATCTCTTTCTATGCTTTATATGTGAAACTCTCCATCGATATGCGTGCAACTTCTTTTTCGGGATTACACTTAAAAGTAGTTCGGCGAATTTAATATTGTTTCAGGTCTGTGCAAAAGAACTCCTTTTTTACATGATGTCAAATCGTACGCTTTTAATTCTTCTCAGAAATAATGCGTTTGGAATTCCGAGTTGGGCACTCCCCGTTGACTGTTTCTGTCTATTTTGGCAGTTACAGTCTACTTAGCTGATTGTGGAATACCACCTGTAAGTTCACCACGTCACTTTACTTCGTACTTAAATGCACATACCCTCATCATACATACATCTTTTTCGACGCCATGAAACTACACATTACAAACAGCGTCATTAAGTGACTTACAAAACTGACTCGCCATTATGCTCATTACATATAATTCTACTACACTCGGCACCCACCACAACTGCATCTTTCTCGAAGACTTTATCCGTGTTCGATCTTCACAAAACCTCTTACAGTTTTATCTCTCTTTAGGAAATGTTTAAGGGATTGTTAGCGTGTATATTTATCTATATATAAAAGGTAAAGCAATCCCATTACAGGCCTGGACAGGCCCTTAGGGTTCCAGGAGGTTGAGGCTCCTAGATTTCTAGACAGTCGGTACTTGAAGGTGGTAAGTCTGTTAGCCCTACGCACCGGCCGCCTTTACCACCCAGGAAATATTCCTGGTACTCATTTCTGTTAGAGGCTGAGTCGACCCCAGGGCCATAGTGCGACCGAAAGGATTATGCCAATGAAAAATTCCAATGACACCATCGGGGATCAAACCCGCAACCTTCCGGTTTGTAGTGCAGTGCCTCAACCAACTGCGCCACCACGGCCCCATTTATCTATATATAATCCATTATTTGCCTTATCTACCAAATGTACATAACCAATATCGGTGCGTCTCACATACTGTAAAATGTGCTTCTCTTATTTCATGCTTTCAGGCCTTAAACTGGACTTAAAATTCGTCTGCGCTGTCCATGTTTTACAATCCGTCCTTTCTAATGTTACTGTAGACCCACATGCTGCCATTCAGGTATAAATCACGGCTGAGAAATTGTGGAAGTGGCAACTCTCTTTGTCACATGCCAACGACATTAATGAAAGAGACGTGTTGTCGATTGTGAGAGAAACTGTAATTATTGTTTGTGTATGTATTTACAATGAAAATAAGCAAGGAACAGGAGATGGGAGGAGGATGAGGATTGAGAAGATCCGTAATCTGCACCAGTCACAAAACGTTACTAGGCTACGGTTATAAAATCAAGGAGGGTTATATGAGAGGAAACTGTAGCACACATAGAACAGGAGTATGCGAAATAGTAGTCGCAAAGCCCGGAGAAAATACACTGTCATTCGTTCGTTCATTCATTCATTCATTCATTCATTCATTCATTCATTCATTCGTTCGTTCGTTCATTCGTTCATTCATTCATTCATTCATTCGTTCATTCTGTAGTCTGTCTTACGACAGGTCTATAGCCCCTTCCAAAGCGAGTTCACAGAATACGATCTAGTGCGTCCTGTTTCAATTTGCAATATCTTCTTGTTTCCTTCATGTCATCCCGTAGCTGCTTACCTCTTCTTCCTCATCTTCCCGTCATATGCATGTAGTACATAATGTTCAAATTCCAGGCATGCTAGAATCATTGTAGACGTTACTTAACAGTTAAACTACGACGCCATATTTACAGGCCTACAAAATTTCTTTGTTTCAGCTGTCTGACCAGCTCCCTGTCTGGTCTGTTTGCTATACAGCCATATCCGTTGTCCACATAGCATTAATTTATTTACAGTCACAGTCGTGTCGTTGCTTCTCATCCGTTTAGCAGCTTAAAGTCTAGGTTTTATTAGACACACTAGCTGTGCTGAGGTTAAATGTCCTGTATCGTGTTCACAGTGTAGTTAGTGTATTTTATATGATTCTTAAAATAGTCTGCTGTTCTTTGTATATACAGCATTTATCGTTTGGTCTTTCTAGTGGAAACAAATTGTGCTCTCTGTGAGGTAAGACCTGAATTTTTCTATATAATGTACATTAATATTTGTCTTCAAAGGGTTAATTTGCAAAACATGCAGTTATCATGCTGCCTCACAGCAGACAATAATTGACAATATGTATGTAATGTCACATTCGTTCGGAATTTGTTAATGTTTTGTCTTTTTGGTTAATAAAAATGTTCGCAATAGAAGTAAAACAAACTGATTATTGACTACAGTTTATTTTAGCAAATACCCGGAGAAGCGCCAGGCTGAAATGTTTATTTAATGAACTTACATTCAGCAAGGTGGAATAACACACTACGTTATCCTTCCTGTTTAGAAAATTCTATTTATGAATCTGCAAGCAACAATGCGATATTCAAAAGACCAAACGAAGTTATGAAAATTTCGCAACTAGTTAATACCCTTGCAAATAAATGCAGATATGACTGCGTTGCAAAAATCTGATATTCTGTCCACAGGACGTAATAACAAATGCCCTGCAACAATTCTGACATGCTGCTTACCAAACTGAATCCTAGAACCCTGGTCACTCGCACTGTAACCTATTACGTGATTCGAAATTTTACAAGACAGAAGAGGAACGTGCCCCGTAATTTTCTTACCAACTGGGTTTGTAATTACTCTCCTTATCAGCGGGATGTATGTGTATAAAGTAACCGTATATAAATTCTGCAGAGTTACTTTTTTCAGTCCTGCGGGTATACAGGCCTACTGTCTTGCCCTGCAGAACGCAGGACAGGTCATCGACGTCTCTTTATCAGATCCACGTCGGTGCTAACTGTTCAACTTTTAAATATTATTCGGACCTGTTCATTATTTCAGGTGTCCAGAATTTATAGATCTTTCTTCAAGGAGTTCAGCCCTGTGCATTTAATAACATTCTTCAAGTTCAGGTGGATGCAAATTGCATTGGCTGGGATAATTTGATTATTAGTTTAGCTTCACATGAATTTGAAACTACCGACAGTTACTACCACTAATAACACAGTCACAGTCACAGTCACAATTTGAGTGTTTTTACATTCTTTCATACTCTTTACTCTCTTATTGTTTTGAATGAAAATTCTTTTTTTATTTACTCAAATAAAAAATCGGTAGGGACATTATTTTATCTGACAACTTGCGTTTTCCACTCTTCCAGCTTGCCTTGAGTCGGAGTACCCGCCTTTCTATCTAACGTAATTCGATTAATATTAATTTTCTTCTCACCACATTTAAAGAAGTTGCTGGATATGGTTTCCTTCGGTTTTCAGACACCCGTCAGACTTAATAAATACATTGTGCATTGCATGTCAAAGCTTTATGAAATGGGAAATGACTAGAGACAGTTTTCGGACAAAATAATGTCCCTACATAACGAGCCCACCCTGTGATGCATATTTCTCGCGATTTGAACTTCAGACTTCTACGTAACAGGATGGGGCAATCTGATCTGTGTCTGATTTGGTTGCAACTGTAGTTGTTCTGGCAACGTAAGATTGCGTAGACAGTGTAAGTTAAGTTATCCCTGTGCATACCATGAGGGTATACGGGGGAGTAGAGGTATCGCTCCACTCATTCTTAACCTCCTCCCTTGTTGGAGGTGAGTCCACTCCGGCCGCTTTATGCCAGGAGAAATATTTTCCTGGTACCCTTGAATAGGAGGCTGGTGGACTCCACAGCCGCTCTGGACGCTCTGGAGGAGAGAAAATTTCTTGCCTCTACTGAGAATCAATCCATAAACCCTCGGTTTTCTAGGCCGTAGCCTAGTCATTATGTCCGCTTTGTCTGTCTAGCCAGCAGCAGTAACTCGGAACTAGAACATGTGTGTGTGAAGTGCCCAGTGCTACGGTCCGGCTGGCTGTTAGCGTTGCGTGATAGAAAACATGATGAGCATGTGAACTAGAGAAAAGAAGCGAAATAACTAAGTGTGATAATATGTATCTAATTCTATGGATCGGGGTCCTTCTTGATAAGGTATTATCTCTGTGGCAAATAATTAAAATCCCTGCATTTTATGTAACCCGAAGATTCATTGCCATATTCACTAGAGCTCGCCACTTATTCTTATCCTGAGATAGATCACACAACATCCCACCCAATTTTGCAAAGAAATCTTCCGACATTGTCATTCCACCTACGGCTACATTTACAAAGGGAGATTTTTTATTCAGGTTTCCCCACCAACGACCTGTACGCATTTCTCTTCTCCCCGTGCCTGATGCAAACATCTCATTTTCCTTGATTTTTTCACCCGAATAATAATTGATGAGCAGTACAAATTATAAAGCTCCTCATCGTATAGTTTTTTAAAGCCTCCTATTAATTCCTCTGTCTTAGGTCCAAATATCTTCCTCAGGTCCCTCTGCTCAAACAGCCTCTGCCTATGCTCCTCCTTTAACATCAGAGAATGCGGTAATACCATCTCATCAAATTGACGCTTGTCGGTTGCCAATAAGATTGCTCCAAATTTTGAAATGATTCCAGATCCAAAATGATTGAGAATGAGAGGAGATCAGGGGGGAAGGTGTTTTGTCAATGACGCTCTCAATTGCTAAAGATTATATAGCATTTGTGATAGATGAAATGCTACGTGGATGCGGAGCTTTGGTGGATGCAGAATTGGATATATGGGACGCTGATAAAATTTCCTCGACATCAAGTGAAATATTGTTCGCCCTAGTACAAATATTCAATAATTGGACCCCCTGTGTATCGGGTTTTCTCCTTTTACATTATCTGTTACGGACAATGATGAGTCAGAAATGATTAATTTTTTATGTGGAGGAAGGTATTTCACTCAGCCCCTCCGTGTCAATACTGCATACCTTTCAATCCACAGATATTCAGTCCACATTCTGAGGACTTCTCCCTCCATTCGTCCTGATCTTTTCTCCTTCCACGCGTTCACTTCACCGTTTGTACTCAGTGAAGAGTGACAGAAGAAACAATTTACAGAGGGCGGTCTGTCGGTCGCTTGGTCGGTCGGTCGGTTGGTCGGTCGAACTGCGAGGAGCAGTGAAGCGCAAGTAGTTTTCGTCGTGGCAGACTCCAGTGATCTGCAGTGCAGTGCACCGACGTCTCACAGGAAGACACAAGTGTTCTTCTTTGGTACGAACTGGAATTTTTATATGTAATTTTTCACATAAATTTGCTTCTTGTAGTTTGCTCTGTGGTGTTCAATTTGAAGCAGTGACAGTCTGCACATACAGGACTTCTGTGGGGAGACTGTTACATTAACTGTCATGGTAATCTTGTATTCTAATTATTTATGATTCCTTTGACATGGCTGAGTATTTTAACGGAAGAGACTGTGTGAAAGCCTGATTTAAAATCGATGTTTAATAACTTTAATTACAGTTAAATATTTGAATGTTAGCTATTGTGTAATAAAGCACTGTATCTAATTGGTTTAAACATCGGTGTTTTGTCACGTGTGCTTTACTGTGGCCTGCTCGGGATTATAACAAATTACTAACCGAAGTATATGGGTCATAATTGTTGTACTTATTGCTGATTTTTGAGACGTTTTGCTTATTATGTGTATTTCTAAAGTCTTCCAAGATAGTCTACCATTATTTGCCTTGTTGTTGGCAGTCAATAACCATTCTAACTTCAGAATAATGTTGCTGGGAGTAGAAGGAATGGGGAGTGACAAATAGCGGGAAAAAGGAGGTGTCAAATCTTGAAACTAAAAACATTTTATTTTATTTCTTTATGTATTTATTTTTTGCTCGAGTATGAAAAATTTAAAGCGGATGTGTAACTAGTCGATTACATTAAGAGGCATGTAATTGGGTCTCAAATTAACGATTTGATAAATAAAGTATTCTAGGTAGGTTATTTCTTCATCGCAGGGATGTTCAACAAATGAGAGTTTGGAGCGGTTGTGCAGCATTTTGAAGCACAAGGTTGTTAATAACTATTGAGGATGTGACTGTAGTTGGCAGCAAAAAAGACATCAGTGGCAAACCTCGCAGTAACAAGGTGAAATGGATAATGTAACTTTAGACGTCAAAGTCTGTATTGCTTTTGAATATTTTAGTAAGTATTATAATCACACGCCTATTGTATTTATTTGCCCGAACTTACAAGGTTTTTCGGTGGGGCCTCATTTTGAATTCAAGAGGCCTATTTCATAATTTTGTGTGTTTTAGTAGGCCCTACATTTTCCCCCTACCCCACATTTTGCAATTAAAAGTGTACGTTATTCTGTATGGAATTTGTCACGGAGATCGTAAACAAACAAACAAACAAACAAATGGGTCTAACGTTATATTTTGTTCATAAAATTGTTAAAAAGCAGAATACACTTTCCTGAGGAAGAGCAGAAGACGAGAAAGGCTAGGAGATTGGAGTTTCTCACAGCGGTGTTTCTTAGCATATTTTGCTATGTTACGCCGTGTTGACTGGTAGATAGTTACCAGCATTTCGAAGGGACATATTGCCCTCATCTTCAAGGTCAAGCAGTTTAAGGAAGTGACTTCTGGACTGGTTGGCCGAAGTTGGTACTACGCTTCTTCGAAACGTCCGTAACTATTTACCAGTGGGAACCGCGTGAAAATCCCAGAAGGCATGAGTCTCCATGAGGAAATTGTTGGAATGTTGCTTGCAGTGCACTGACACTGGGAACCAGAACTAGCACCGAGGCGACACTTCAATAGCCATTACACCTTTGCGTGCCTAAGCACAATAGTCGACATGAACGTGAAGATTTCTGGCCAGAAGTTGGCACATTAATCTGAATTACGAGTCAATTTCTTCGACCCACGTGAAAGTCTACCGTTGGGCGCAGTTAACTGTTCTACGGACCACCTCTGCTGAACAACGGTAATTCAGCGGGTGTTTTAGAACGTGGGATCCGTTAATATTATTGCAATGACTTGCTCTTTGTCTCATTTCTTGTCAGAATTTTTATTTCTCTTCAGCTTTTCTCTTTTCATATAATCTCAAAAGGGAAACATGTAAAATGCCATTTGCTGTCACACACAAGTTCATTACTCATTCCTTTCTACACAAAAAAACTTCATTGCCCATGTTCTTTTCCGTGCAACGTGCACAACGATATAACTACACGCGGCGTGTTTAAATAGAGGACATATGCCGATTAAAAATATCACATCTGACGTACCCACTTTGGTGATTATTACTACAGTGGTGCTATGCGGTGTAACGGCGTTTGTTCTGGTAGGAACGTGGACTTTGCCATTCGCCTCCGTCTTAATGCCAAGGACAAGAATGTGTGGTGTCGTACCTCCAATTGCAATAGGCCTTCAGGGCACTGTACTTAATTAAGAACAGAGACGAGTTATTATTATTATGATTACTCCCTTTCCTTAATTCTCAGCACTTCAGCTGGTTTTCAAAACAGTACGGGTCTCACTGACCAAGCATTTCTTATTCATTTGTCTACCAAAATCTTTCTAACTATAGGGCGTGTGTTAATATTTACCGTTTTCTGCAACCTTATGTATATATATGTATGTACATACATGATAGCGGAGATTAAGCAGTTTTAAAATTTCGTGTAATTTGTCGTGGATAACACGCGTGGCTGGTAGTATTAATGGTATTATATAGACCGTATTCAGTTGCCGCATTCTTATAAGCTCTTCTTATAAGCCTGTACACTTCTGGAGCTTCTCGGTGACGGGGCTGTGATGGTTGTGACTGCTGGGAACCGCTACATCTATTAAGCGTGCTTCTTTTATGGTTTTGTCAAGTATAACTATGTTATGGATAGACATCTTGATTAGTTACTGTCGACCTGTCGTTGTATAGTTTATAATTGGATTTTCTAACACGGATTATGTTTCTTATTTATAACACAGCATTGGTGGTCCCTTGGACAGTCCACATGTGATATTATTATTATTATTATTATTATCATCCGAATTTCTCACTTCTCAGCTTTAGCTGGGAAATATTCACCTATCCTGGGATGTATCATCAACAGGATTAGGCTCGGTGGTCTTATGTGTAATTTAGGAAATCTCTTACAATTGAACATGTGCCAAGAATTGCCACTTCTTGCATCTGTATATATGTGTTTGGGTGCAGGTTAAGTCTCTTCAGACTTTGTGACAATGACTTTGGAATTATTCCCGTAGCTGAAATTACTATCGGGACCACTTGTACTGCGTCCTGCTTCCACATATCACGTATTTCGTTCGCCAGTTCTTGGTATTTCTTTTGTTTTTCGGTTATTGTTTTGGCGAGATTATTACTATTATTATTATTCAACTGCTCTTGCTTACACGTAAAATCATGCGTTATAAACTCTGGCTGTAAAATTTGGTACACCATCAATTTCTTAATGAAAAGCTTCAGAAGTGGATGCGCAGATGATGAATGTGCAGTGTAGTGTAAGCACTGTGACGCGTCTGTATCTGACAGGCGTTACACAAAGCAGTAACTCTTTTGCAAAAGAGAAAGCGTGTTTACGTTGGCGGTCAGTTCATTGTCAAGGCTACAAATAAAAGCAGATTCTCACTGCACGTAACAAATACGAGGCACGTCTCGTGTTACGTAAGGAGACAACGAGCCTTCCCAGTTATGTACATGTTCCTGTACAAAGTTATTGAATGGAATTTTAAACCAAAGCAAAATAATTTGTGGATTATTTGAAACGTAATTAATGTACATTCCAGTTATTGTTTTTGTGCGTAGAAAGGTGAACAGCGGAAACTGAGTAAACATGTAATCTGAAGAAACAGGGAAATATGTAATACTAAGCGCCTACCAGAAGATTACGTTCTCCTGTTAGTTTTCTTTTCGTGCACTAATCTGAATATGTTTATTAAATACGAGCTATAAGCACCGGTAATATAGCGTATTTTCCTAACATATTCGTTATTATTATTACTTAATTTTATCTATTTTTATTAACATAGTACATGATTTTTGCCAACGTTATTGGATAGAACCTTAATTAGTGGCAGCGTCGCCATGTTTCTAATTACTGCCTCACAATAACTGTTTCCAACGCAGAGTGCAGGTGGGTTTATAATCTGTCTCCACAGCAAAATTTCTGGAACCCATCTGAAGCGAGTTAGGACAGAGCGGCCTAGCGTGAGGTTGAATAACACTGAAGTGAAAGGAAACTTAATGAGACGAGATGAAATTCGATAAAATAGCAACAAAACACAGTTCTTCATATATGTCTGAAGTAAATTAATATCATAAACTCAACATGTTTCGACCATCTTGTGGTCATCCACAGGAGGAATGACTTTTTTTATAAACATATTACGTGTGTCTACTCTTAGTCCTTGACAGGGGTACTAACATGATATTACAAAAAATTAATTCCAAAATTAGTGCGCTGTAATTTGTGCGATTACATCTACTGCTGCAGGGTAACAGTGTGTTTCCCAAACTTTCTTCCATGGAGGAACCCGTAACATTGATTTTCCTGTCCCAAGAAACGTCTACTTGTAAGCGTAACTTGGCTAATAACACTGCGGGATCAAAGCTGACCATGGGTATTAGGAATTTCATTTTACAAAGGAGTCAAATTTGAAAGAGCGGATAATTGATCCCATAAAACGCAAGTTTTTCATTTTCTTTTTTCTGTCTATTTTGTATTTGCCATTATGCAACTGATTAACCAAAAAGTTCCTGTTGTGTGGTGATGGGTTTATGGACTTTACCCGTCGTCCGAAGAGTAAAATATTAAAAATATTAAAAAATTAAAACCACAACGTCGTGATTTTAATCTTTTAAAAATCTTTTTAATATTTTAATCTTCGGACGACGGATAAAGTCCACAAACCCATCACCACACAATATTATACATCATCGTCCAAATACTTTAGAATTTATGAAAAAGTTTCTAGGTTGAAAAAATATTGGGAGGGGGCATTTGCCCCTCCTGCCCCCCCCCCCCCACGCTCAAGTTACACCTATGCGTCTACCTATGGAAACGTTTACATGTCAGAAAAAAAGATTACTACAGGACTACCAGCTACTGGACAACACTTCTGGCGATATATCGAGGTATCTACGTTTGGAATTTTTCTCGGTATTTCGAGGTTTTTACTTATTTGTTCTACAATTTCTCGCCGAACCTTTACGATCTTCTGCGGAACTTTGGCTGGAAAACACTGCGTTGGCATCTTATTAACACCGTATCGTACGAAACCACATATGGACCTCGTTTCTCCCATTGTTCTTGAAGACGGCGTTCCTCGACGTGCATTCTGTAACATGATGTTAATAATTACGCAGTGTAGCACGTTAATTGCATGATTAACTTTGTGTTTGTTGCACACTTAATGTGTATAAGAGACTAACAGTTTTAATCCGCGTAACCATGATGTTGATAAATGGTGATTATTCGTGGGGATGATGATGGAGCCGGTCGAAACATGTTGAGGACATGTTGTGAATCTACTTACTTCACACCTGTATAAAAATGTGTGTTTTATAGCATTTTATTTTCCTGTCAGTAACGACACAAACGTATGAGTACTAACGTGAAAATCAATTTACTGAGTTTGAAAAATATTTGCTCTTTTTCTCATGTACTTGTATATGCATTTTGTCTTCATATTGTTGTGCATAGGTAAAAGAAGGACTCTCTGTTTTGAATCACTCTGTAGCTCGGAATAAGGCAGGCGGTCGGACCGGATCAGAAAGGAATGCAGCGGTTAGTGACATCCCGTTACGTGAGTAGCCCTTCGCAGGCAATAGGGTGAAAGTGGTTGGTAGTAACGGTATCGGTCCAACAATAGAAGAGACGGTTATCCCCAGATTCGGATTCTAGCCAAACACGTGGAGGAAGCTTCGAATTAGAAAATCGAGAGAGGGTCTGCATATTTTATTCGATTACGTCATGATAAGAAGAATAATTATACAAACGCTCATCTTCGTTGATCGACTGAATCTTTCTTGAAAATGTGAGAGTTTAGGAATTCATCGACTGTTATGGAATGCGGAGGTTTTCCGCTGTGTTTGGAACAGCCCCGCTATCTAGGCCCTCTCCTGAGACAAATAGGTTGAGTCCACGTCTTCCCACTTTTTTATGTAAGATCCATTTTATCATCATCATGAATAGGTGGGGTTCAGATCCAATAAGTCCTTTTCCTCTTGACCTTCAAGATGCTCTTGGTGTTTCCGTCTTTTTCTTTTGTTTTCCCCAGACCACGGCGTCGGCTCAGATGATACTGGGTAGCGGATAGTAGTAGATGATCGTCTTCCATTCTTCCACATTGATAAATCCATTTTAATATCATTAAATAAAATAAGAGTGCGCCAGGATAGCATAGTCGGTTTAGCGACCCTTTACGGGCTGGACGGTTCGGGGTTCGAAAGCCCTTGCGGGTGAGAGTTTCCGCACCATCTAGAACGGCACTGGGGCCTACCCAGCTTCTTATAGAATGGGCACCGGTTCTGTCCCGGGGGTAAAACGGCCGGGACGTGACACTGAACACCCACCCCTGTCTAACGCCGAGAGTAAAGAAATAGAGCTATATATTTACTCCCCTTCTGTGCCTTCATGGATTCTTATAGGGTGAAATTTACCTATTAGGGACAATAACGTAACTTAACTCCATGGAGCAGAGGCCTTCTTGAGCAGCTAACAGTTTCTCAGCTAGTCAAGAAATTCCCCGCATTTTATGAAACCCGAAGGTTCATTACCGCATTCACAAGAGTCCGCCACCTGTCCCTATCCTGAGCCAGCTCAATCCAGTTAATGCCCCCATCCCACTTCTTGAAGATCTATTTTAATATTATCCTCCCATCTACGCCTGGGTCTCCCAATTGGTCGCCTTCCTTCAGGTCTCCCCACCAAAATCCTGTATGCACCACTGTTTTCCCCCATACGTGCTACATGCCCCGCCCATCTTATTCTTCTCGATTTGATTACCCGAATAATACTTGGTGATGAGTACAGGTCATTAAGTTCCTCGTTACGTAGTCTTCTCCACTCCCCTGTCGCCTCGTCCCTCTTAGGCCCAAATGCCCTCCTCAGCACCCTATTCTCGATGTTAGGTACAATAACATATTTTGGGAAAATGATACCGAAACCAGGATTCCACTTTGACCCCCTTCAGCGACTTTCTTATCCATACGCTCTACATTTAATGACAGATGTGCCTGCCAGTACATTCCGTTTTGTGGCTGTTGCACGTGATGAATTGTTAATAGCAATTTTTGCAATAGGAGTTAAACATAAGTTAAGGGCTCGAATCGTTTAGCTCGGACAGAGAATAAGTCCGCTTTCTAGCTGCTGGACATGGTCTGTTATTCAGCTGAACAGTTTGTTTACGGCTTATTTGACGATGATATCAGTAGCTCAGGCGATGTGTGTGCTGTCGAATGGTAGGACGGTTAATGAAAAGGTAATTGAACAGAACTGGAATTACCTAATCTGAGGTACTATTCCGGCACCTCAAGTGTCATTCAACGATGATAATTATCATACATCTGTGACAATACCGATGATAATCAATCTTGTCACAGATATACAAACACGGGATTTACACAGTAAGAAGCGCGAGCGCTGGACATTCGGCCACACATCTTTATGCTTGGTCCGTGTTTATATTAAACGATTTTCAAGATCGTGGTATAAAAGGGAAGCCGGTAGTAACGTATTTCTGTTCTCGTGCTTTTCGCAGTGAACACATGTAAATAAATTTAATGTGTTCCATGTCCGTGCACTATATCATACAAAAAACACAAATCACCAACAAATGCACAAAGAGAGTTTTATCATCAATCGTAACACACTCCTACATGTTTCGACCCTGCTGGGTCATCTTCAGGGAGAACTTTCCTTTACCGTTACACTAGGGTTGCACTTTACAGTTCAGTGAGAATGTGCTGTTGACTGTGTACTGCGTTGTTTTTGGAGGCGTGAATCCTCCGCCGTCCAGGCCTGAACTGCACATTTGTGGGGTATGCGTGGAATGTGCGCCGGCCAGCGGAGCTGTTAGGTGGAAAGGAATCTTTGTGTGTTGCCAAGTTGCGCCTGGGTGTCGTACAGCAGTTGAAACAGGGGGTTATATATAATCAACACATACACCATGACGGCGTGCAGGATGACTGGAGGTGTAGCTCTACTCATTCTTAACGTGGGCCTTAGATGGGAGTGACTGGTCAGCTTCATTCCCGGGCCACTTATGTCCGGGAAAAGTACTGAGGTACTCATTAAATAGGAGGCTGGATGGGCGCCAAAATCGGTCTGAACTTTTTGGTGGAGAGGGAAATCCCTTACCTGTGCTGGGATTCGATCCCCGGGTCGTCCAACCCATAGCCTAACCGCTATAACTGCGCTATCCCAACTCCAGTATAGTAACTGCATGCAGAATATACCTGACGGAACGCTAGGCACTGTCAGCAGATGCCGATCCGTTACCTTGCAGCCAGGAAGCGGCCAGAGTCACACGACGACCCACCTGGAGCCAGTGCGAACGGAATGCCGTTTCCTATCACCCTTGACAAGAACCCAATCTACATCACGCATGCTCGAGTCCGCAAGGTTGTTGACCCAGCGACGTAAGGTAAAACAACAGACGGAAAACTGCCGTAATCACATAAAAGGAAGCGTGCATGTGTATTAGCCTCCCAAAATGTAGCAGAATCACTGTAATTTCTTACTTTCTCGACGAAACTAATTCTAAAAAAAAAAAGATGTCACGGTATGCACTTATATTGATTGCATAATCAAATGGTGTTGGATATAGTGTAACTGTGTGAAACAGGGGAAGAATTCAGTTATGTTGATGACGTGCACCGTAATCCTTTAACGATTTCAGGCATGGTGATATATACCACCTGTTGTAACATCCAGGAACTCTGCTTTGGCCCCAGCATTGTTCCTGTGTTCCGCACATTGCCACAGTAACCAGGTATGATTTCGCTAAACAGCGTTAACCGTTTGATCTTCGTAATGGAGATGCGATGTCTGTACCCTGACGTAGCAGCTGCAGTTTATTTCGTGTTTCAAAGCGTGTAGGACTATAAGAATTACATTTAATTCTGCATGTTAGTCTCAATGCTGCTACCAAAAATCGGACTTTATTAGTTACAATTCCTTCTTTGCCATTTGTTAGTTACTAAAGGGCAGTGATTCCGTGGTTGTCCACAATCTTCCCAGGTAAATCCGTTACCTTTGAATAGCCCACAAGCCCCTACTTCTCACAATTATGCTTTCGCTTTCAGGACTGATACAATCGCGCTCGAGTCAGTGCACCACCATTTTGCATTCAACCAAATAACCGAAGTTTTTTTAAATATAGTAAAACAGAGCCAACTTATGCACAGTATTATTGTTTATTTAACCTTAGTCTCTAATTCATTTTCTCCCTGATATGTTTTGGCACAAGCTTTGCCATTATCAAGGGGGATTACATCAAATTACATGAGACAATGTGCGTTAGAATGTGACTTACAAAATTGTTACTCGACTGGCGTGATCCGTTACGCTTCCACACGATATCACTCGGCTTGGTACCTGAGATGTCCCACGACATAAACAAACCCTGGAATTACATGAGTAAGTAAACCATCTAATACCTCTGTCCTATGGAAATTAGGTTGTACGGCTATAGCAGCTATTGTAACACACAGTTTTACTCACTTATTTTGTTTGTTTTATAGCAGATTAGGGACGCCAGGCCAGAAATAGCACTGTAACATCAAACTAGCACAAAATTATGCAGCAAAGCTGTTACAGAAGAATTTTAATATCCATAATTTTGAATTTTTAATACAGCTTTACAATTTTATAAGTCACATTTTAATGCACTTTTTCTTATGTAATTTGAGGTAACCCCCCTTGATAATGGCAAAGCTGGTGCCGAAACATGTGGGGGAGAAGATGAACTAGAGACCAAGGTTAAATAAATAATATTGAGCATAAGTTGGTTCTATTTTACTGTATTGATCATAAGCACGGAGATAAGTAACATAATTTTCTTTTTAATATTGTACGTACCGTGCATTATCCTATGAATAAGGACGGTACTTTTAGTTTCCGTAAGAGCCATGCGTATGGTCACATTGCTTGGCCCCTTGTGAATACGATTAACCCTTTAAAGACGAAACGCATTCTGTCTAATATAAAGACTCAGTGCGTACCGCGCAGTAAACACTCTCCATGTCCGTTTAAAAAAACCAATCATTTGATGACGTGAAAGTTGCAGATTGTTCCCAGATAAGTACAAAAGACATAAACGCAATGTAAGGACCATGGAGAATTGATTAAAGTTAAGCCAGGTAGTACGTAAAGTTACCGCTAGGCTTTAAAAGGTTAAGCAATAACGTATATCAGTGTTTAGCGACTAAATAAGGATGGAGAAGAATTCTGATATGTCTTCCGCATATACGTCATATAATAGTCAAAGTGAAGTCATGTAACTGGCTTACCTTAAACGAGGATATATTTCTGTGGCGGAATACACTATTTTTTTTCTCGTTCCATCACAAACGCCGGGAATTTATTAACAGGCTGTGCACATGTGAAGATTTGAAGAAGGACTTAACACCATGAATTTACTTCCAGCCGCTGAGTGTGCAATTTATTTATAACTGTTGTCCTCATTTTAACACAAACTTTATCGTTGCACCTGATATCCATATGTGTACTTTAGATTAATGATGCTTCATGGAAACAAGCCTTGTATTAGATTTGTGTCACGGAAGTTGATGAAACACTAACGTTCGATTGTTTGTTTCCTATCTGTTCCCCCCCCCCCCCCCCCCCCTCAGAAATCACATCGCAGTGTAAAGAAGGTCAGTTTAATTTCTGTGACAGTTTACGTTAAGGATGAGGACATACAATCAGAAATACGATTAACATCGTAAGGTAATTTTTATCTTGTTGTAAGACAAGAATATACAGTCACTTCTGAACTGGAAATGGGTTAGAAAAGGAGAATATCGAATAACAAACCTATTTATTTACTTTAATATGTGGATCAGGCTAATTTCAATAGCACAGTCCAATTTATATAAAAATAAGCAAGGTGCTAAAAGCCGTGCATCCCACAAAGTAGGTCTATGCGTGTATTTAGTGCTTTGAAAATTACGAAAATTGTTTCACGAAAATAGATTATTAATTGCAACTGGTGGAATGAGAGTTGAAAATTCAAAAGAAAAATTTCACACTTCTGCATCCATGTCTTATGGTTGATACGAAAAACCTACCAGTGATGAACTCTGACACAGTATACTTTTGGGGGAGGGGGGGCACTTTAAATTTGCCTTTCTACTGAATAATAAGTTTGATGTAATAATAATAATGATGATGATGATAATAATAATAATAATACATAAAGGTGTAATTCTGTCGGAAATGCCGACATTGCAATAACGACTGAATGTTACTACTGCTACTACTACTACTACTACTACTACCGATAATGCTGATAACAAAAATCATAGTATCAGTATCCACAAATTGCAAGTTTTTCCATGGCTTGCCTTGGAAATTTTATGCATAAAGAAGTAGATTTCCATGACGTCAGCACACTTGAAGTAAAACAAAATATTACAGTGCGTTTTTGTAGTACATGTTTCGTTCGCCGAACAGATGTTTCCTGCAATTCCAATCTGTCGTGATGAGTTTCTTGAATACGTAAAAAGCGACACAGTTGTTGCATCCTTTACTGTACATACTGTTCTTCAAAATATAAGCAAGTAATAATTTATAAAGTCAATTTTTCAGGTAAGCCTACACTTCATAAGCGCCTAATTTTCCTTCTTGAAGGAGCCAACCAACCAACCAACCAACCAACCACCCAAGACGTTTTCAAAGTGCAGTTTAGCTCAACGCCTCCCTTGTTAGGCTAAACCATTGCTGGTTACGAAACGTATGGCTGACATGCTCTGTGCTCCGTAAACTACAAAGTTACGTGCTAATCCTAACAAGCTTTAGTCGTCTTGGCTGAAGAACTTGATGTGTTTATACCATTCACTGTTGTTGCTGGTGGCAGTAAAACTTGCGCCTGAAATGTAACCCTTTAAAGACGAAGCTTATCTGCTTTATATAAGGATTCAGTGCGTACCGCGCTGTAAACACTTTCCTCCTCAGTTATAAAAACCAGTCTGTTAATGCTATGTAAGGCAAAAGTTGCTGTTTGTTCTGAGATCCACGCAAAGCGAGCACCACGTAGAATTTTTCAATGTTACACCTGGTGGTACCTAAAGTTACCGCTAGGTTTTAAAAGGTTAATCCTTTGGAAGTAGCCTATAACTGTGGTTTGATGTGTGGGAGCTGAGCCCTCAAGTTTGCGATTGCACTGGCTGAAGGCCTCCTAGACTGTTCCGCGGCTCGCACTAGTTGAGGACGGACTGAATTACTTTTGGCTGCAGGAGTTGCTGTACCTCTTAGTAGGGACATAGGATACCGAAAATGAAAATTGCGGTGCCAATGCATAAATTATTAGGCAAGGTAATTTCAAACGCCAAGCCGAGTTATCTTTTACATTCCAGAGACCAGGATTATTGCCTGAAAATAAGACGGAAACTCCCAGCATGTTTAACCAGAAGAGTAAATGGAGGTGATCGGTTAGTTTCACGCTTCGGCCGCTTTACCCTCGGGTTATAACCACTTTTCTAATGAAGATTCTCAGAACCATAAAACGAAATAAAATCGCCCGACAGGTTTTAATGTCGACCTTCAATACCAAGTTCCACGTAAATCATTTGAGTAGTTTCCGATATGATTTGTGCAGACGACACAACGGGTGGCACTATTACACCCTCGCTGTGTTAACACAAATCGCATAGGAACCAACACCTTTGCAGCACTACGTAAGAGATGTAAATGCAATGGAGGAAGACAATGGCTGTTGAGTGGCGTTATAAAAGTTACGTGTTTTGCTGCAGGCCACTAACTAGCTGTTATTCAAGTAGGTCAGGCAAGGTAAGTGACGTCACATATCAGCCATGATGGCCGGTCGGTTGTTCACCTCCCTCGTGGTCATAAGGCCAGCAGGAGGTGGCAGCTGATGACATTGCAGCCACTATGTCAGTGTGCGCAAGGCACGGAGGGTATAATGATTAGCACTTCAGGTACCTTTTATGCCTAAACTGACAGAACGCACAACGTGCTAAGCCTAGCAATGTCAATGTCTCTCTCACGCAGATACCTGGAGGACGTCTGTCCTTAGTCACATGTGGCACTAAGTAATGAAGTAACTAATTCCATGGAGTAGAGTCCTTCGGAAAGCCTGCGTTGTTATTTTTACATTCTACGGAAAAAGAACATTTAAACACAGACGAATGCTGCTATAATCTGTCACCCAAGATGCTCGCAAGTCTTTGTGTTTACAGTAGGGAATTAAGAAATGTGCCTACCAAAAGGGCGGTCTTCGCCCTTGATGCAACAAAACAAGCAACGTACGTGCTACGGAACATTGAGGCGTCTTCGCGTAACCATTATTGCCGTGGAAAGCAATAAAAAGTACATATTCTAAGTGTGCCTGCAGCATACAAAGCGCATGCGCAGTGTTATAGTATATTGTCATCTATGGCCTCTCCGGCTGTACAGCCTTTTTCCATATTATCTCATAAACGGCGCGATTTTTGGAAAAAAAGTTATTGAACATAAAATGTGTTTTGATTTTCTCTGCAACTTCTGTCAGGCATATTTCTCATTCTAAGAAGGATTCAGCGATGTAACTAGGTCTTCATGTAAAGTATCCATTATTCTTTGTCAGATTTTATAGGAACTTGAAGTTCCTCGAGAGGTTTTCGAAAATACTCAAACATCAAATTTCATGAAAACCCGTCCAGTGGAAGCCCAGTTGTTCCATGCGGACGGACAGACAGGCGGGCAGACATGACGAAGCTAGTAGTCGTCTTTCGCTATTTTGCAAAAGCGCCTGCATTCGTGTGTGAAGATCTGAATTTGTTACAATGACATATGTGAATACTAAGCACACTAGCCATTTTTCGGACTCTGAAGATTATTTTCCAGTTATGGTAATTGTGGAAATAAACACATAGAAATGCCATGTCGTTAACCTGTTTTCCCTATCGTGCGGAAAACAGGCCAAGAATTCTGATGTCTGCCACTCTTGAGTATAAAAGAGATATGCGTCTTCTGAAAAGAATGTAAAAGTATTGTACTATTGTATAACACCTTTCATGTTTACTTTAATTGTTTCCATTGTACATTTTCCCACTCTATAATTTTTACAAAAGTTCCAAGGAATCTTATCGTGCACAAATTCCTCTTGCTGATATACTACATTACAGTGCAAAACTAAATTGAGAAAACTGAGTAATATAAGCCCACCATTCTGAATGCTTACCTTTGGGTATCCTAAACCGGAAAAAAAACACTGATTTCGATTTCTGTATTTTGATACAAGGCATTGTTTTAAGCATTTAATTATGTGACGAGAAGCATAGGCCTATATTTTCATACAGGCGGAAGACGTTTTCTGTAGTTATGGACTAGTAAATCAAATAATAATAATTGTTTGTGTGTTTGCTTCCTTGATTTATCATTTCACTTTCACGTGTTGGATCATCACTTTCCAAAGTTATTATCGGGGCAGCTGACATAACAGAATAATATTTGTCGCACTGCATGTCGGAACGTTCTCCAGTTGTTTACTGTCTTACTGTTGCCAGGTGAGGAGAGCAACAATGGGAGTTCCACGGCCTGGCCGAGTTCTTCGGCTGGTTTTGCTGCCGCTGCTGTGTCTGATGGCAGCTGACACCTGCCATGCGCGGCCCAAGGAGCAGTCCACATCAGGTAACATTCAGCCCTGCCCGTTCAGACTTCATTCTCACTGTTGGTACGCTCACGGTCAGGGAAAATATTCTTTTCCTGCATTAAATGCATCTGTTCATATTAACGGTCACATGTCATGAGGCACTCAAGTGAGAGATGATTAGCTGTGAAGGAATACTTGACCCAACATAATGCGGTTACCGCCAGATGTTTATCGGTTAAGGCTTTTAACGTGTTCAATGCAAAATGAAGTTCGTTAGAGTGCCGCCAGTTTTCCCTCTAAGCTGCGCGGGTGCGCGACCGCACAGTAACCGAAATGTTCCCGCGCACACTGAGTTGTTGCCGCGCAGCTGAAATTTTTCAGTTTTCATTGTAAAGATTCTTATTATGCATATTAAAAAAATTAAAGTGCCGCGCAGTCGTCAGGTCATATAAAAATTTTTTGCTCAGAGCACCAGCAGGTCTGCGCAGCTGTAAAAAAAATTAGAGGGAATGTTGAGTGCCCCAAAAGCGTTCAATGAGAATATTCTAGGTAAATTTCTGACCGTGGGCTTACCTTTAACCGAGTGTGAGCGGACCCATAGTCTGGATCAACGTTGATAAGACAGACAGAAAACGACAGCATAGGCAAACCAATCGCCTGCTTAGGGTAGCCCAAATTTACAGACTGCACAATTTACAGCCCCCCCCCCCGGCATAATAATTTTTGGCATTTTTTAAATGGCAATTAATTCCTGCCGCTCTTTTTTATATCATGATCATTAATTGGCTGTTGCTTAAAATATAAAGCAGCGACATAAATAAAACCCGTTTATAAACTACGACACCAGTAACAGTTTTCATTAGTGTCTGGGAATTGTGTGTTGTTAATTGTGCTAAAGTTTTGAGAAAGCTGATCCGTTTTTCACTGAGGGCAAATGGCAAAATTTGTGCATCTCAGCGAGGGGGGTTGAAGCTTATGCGGATCCTGGTTGAAGAGATAAAATGCTTGAAGCTGTTAGTATATACAACTTAAATTACAATTAATGTCTGTATTGTAAAATATGTCCAGAAGTAGGCCTGCAGTAGAAATTAGACAATACCACTGATGCAAGGACAGTGTATCTTATAACACATATCGCCAAGACGTTTGTAGGATAGGAGTAGATAATGTAACGGACTCGGTCTTAAAATTAAAACAAACGCTGTTTTAAAAATTCAAGTTTTCTGGGACGTTACGCTGCATCGACTCGTACTGATGTTCCAAAGTTGGTACCTTAATCCTAAGCACCAAGCAGTACAAAATCAGTCAACGGGAGAGAAGTGTGAAGATATTCTTGGACTGTTTGACTCTAAAGATAAAGACACTACGCTCCTTCGAAACGTCGGTAACTATTTACCAAGCAACACAACGTAACGAGGCCATAACACTTGAATCTTCAAAAGATTGTCGCGAGAAAATCACGTCTTCCAAACGCTGACTTTTCGCATGATTATGAATTCTGCTGTAAGTTTCAGTTTTTTCGAAATTGTACAGCTTCAGAAGCTTCAATGTGTAGCATATTGTACAGCTTCGGCCGTTTCAATGTGTAGTATATTTTACAGCTTCAGCAGTTTCAATGTGTAGCATATTGTACAGCTTCGGCCGTTTCAATGTGTAGTATATTTTACAGCTTCAGCAGTTTCAATGTGTAGCATATTGTACAGCTTCAGCCGTTTCGATGTGTAGCATATCGTACAGCTTCAGCAGTTTCAACGTGTAGCATATCGTAGAGCTTCAGCTGTTTCAACGTGTAGCATACTGTACAGCTTCAGCAGTTTCAATATGTGGCATATTGTACAGCTTCAGCAGCTTCAACTTGTAGCATATGTACAGCTTCAGCAGTTTCAATGTGTAGCACATTGTACAGCTTCAGCAGTTTTACATGTAGGCTGTAGTACAGCTTCAGCAGTTTTATGTTTAGCATGTTGTATTCAAAATATGAGGCGTTTTCTTCTGCGCTGACTTATGTTAACCTTTTTGTAACGAGAAAGCAACAGTGTGTAAAGAATTCTAAACTTTTTGCGATAGATACTTGTTTTAAAGAAACTAAATATCAGTTAATATTATAAACTTGTTACATATTAACAATACCCCCTACTCAGTATAGTGACTAGGCTACGGGCTGGACGCCCCGTCGTTCGAATTCCGGCACGGGTAAGAAATTTTTCTCTTCTCCTAAACGTCCAGAAGGTCTGTGGAGCCCACCGAACCTTCTGTTCAGTGGGTACGGGGTTTTTTATTTTTCCGGGTAAACCAGCCGGCCCCTGAGGTTGGCCACTCATCTCCTCCAGCTTATGCCGAGGTTAAGAAGGAGCGGAGGTATTAACCTACTCCCGGCACATGCCTTCTTGGCCTGGATAGGGACAACTTTACTTTTCACCTTTTATCGTCTAGTGCGTTGTAAGTACGATGTATAACAAACTGCATAACTTGTGTAATTCAACTGAGATAAACAGATCCGATCCTTTTAGATTGTTGGCCAAACTAACAACGTAACAGATGTAAGTGTAAATATAGCGTTATGTACTGACAGGTTTGTGTATTTTTATCTTTCAGTTGATACTAATGCTGAAACAAGCTCATCTCCCATTACCTCACATGGAAAACAACTGGTGAATGAAGATATGTTCTCCGCTTCTGGAGCCTGGCGACCGGTGGTGTCCAGACCATCGCCCGTAATTGAAGATCAACTCCAGACTGATCAAGAACGTCGCAGGTATAACAAAAATATATGGGCCGCTAAGGCAACAGACATGCTGCCATCCTCCAATAATTCTACAATAGATTATCCGCTACCAAACAGCACATATAGGCATAAAGTTTTACGTTTTGTTCCTCAACAGGCAGTGCATCGTAATTTGTCAATTACGAGAAATGGCAGTATAAAAGGTATTCACTTGAGAGCACAGTCCAGGCGCAGTGTTAATGCTACCAAAATTCCGTTATCTTTAAAGGAAAACGAGTCTAGTAATTTCAACTGGAAACGAAGATTACAGGTTCCAGCAGCAACCAGAATTTTTCTTTCAAGGATTTTAAGTTCCTTTAACGGAAGTGGTGACAATACTAATAAGAGCATTACACCAAATGAGAAAGGCGGCAATAAACCCAAGAGAATACACTTTGTGCCGCTGGGTTTATTTTCAAATCTTTCAAGAAATGCTCAAAATATTTCTTCACATCTCTATAAAATACTAGTTAATAGACTCAAAAATAAGCCGAACTCTTCGGAGTTACATGCAAATTCGACGTCAGTGAACAAAATCAAAGGCAATGATTCGCTGACCGTTGATGATGAACAGTTGTGGTCTCCCGTTGCACTGACATCAAGTCGCTTGCCCACAAACGAATCTTTCGACGGGCCCTTGAATAGTAACAGCAATTCTTCCGAGAAACTTGGAGGAACAAAGCGGTACTCTGTACTTACATCTTTTGACAATACCCACGAACCATATAATGGGACTTACTTAGTTTATACAAAAAGTAATGCCAGTACAGCATCTGACACGTTAAAAGCTAGGAATAAGTTAAAAAGTAATTCCTCAAAAGCGTCGGACGCTACATCATGGATTCCAATTGTGCAGCCCGCAAAAGGAGATTCTAAACTTTTGAATCACAGTATTCTAGCCGAACCGGAAAATGGCACTAACTACAATGCAGTAAATACAGGCGATACACGAGATGCATACTTAAAATCCCCTAATACGACAAGTTCACGAAACAGTTTGCATATGTTTAAACAAAACTATAGCTCATCTACGGGCGTGAAAAAATCAAAACTGTCTGACACATTCCCGGATGATAGTAAATTAGTTAACACATTCCTTGCTAATAATATACAAGATTTGCGTATTCCAAATAATAAATACCCTAATAAAGGACTAGATAAAGTGGACATAGCTCAACATTCTGATGTGATTCCGCCGTCTGAAACAAAAATATGGCCGGGTGGGACTTCCGGTATTCAGTCACTAGATGATTTGATTCTCTATCACACCTACACGAATGGGTTTAAGGAGAAACCTAAGCCCACAGCATGGACACCTCAGGTCAGTCCCAATAGACCGACCGTCACAATGCATCAACAGCCTGGTGGAGGGTATGTTGGCATAATCAAAAAGCCCGCAGTTACTATCCACAATTCTCATTTTGGTTATGAGTCATCATCGACACCTCCTCCCAAAGACGACCAAAATTCCACTCGACCATCAAAACCAAGCATTATACTTGCAAACAAACCCCATTTCTCAAAGCCTCCCTCTAACAGTCACTACCCTAATCACAGGCCTACGTATGGAGGATACAAACCAGAGCACGGCACTGCTGAACCTCCGTCACCCTCGATGTACCCCGTAGTTCTCATCACGCCTCGCCCTACGCCTGCCCATAAACCGTCCACACCTCTGTACCACCCTTCCACACATGTGCACGTAACCACACCACACCCTTCGTATCAGTCACCCCCGAAACCATCGAACTGCCCTAATATCTTTATAACAGCGAATGGCAGTTTCACTGCAGGCAGCAAGGAAGGATGTCCTGATGTAAATATCATGATCACTTCAGGGGTCACTAATAATAATGTGGTGGTGTCTAGCCCTTCCTCCACTACCGAATCGTCTGTCACATCTTTGTCTAGCAATACTAATGAAGGAACAATCGTACCGAGACCTCCTGGATTACCTCTGCCTGGGAATGGTATTTTGAGCTCAATAACTAATGCGGTTTCGAATGTGATAAATCCCCTGCAGTATCCATTTCTCTACTTTATGATAGCCCCAGTTATGGTAATATTGGCGGGTGGAATCGGTATTGCAGCCTTGCTCTTTCCTTGGGCTGTGGGTTGGAGGGCTGGGCGGAAAGGAAGACTCGAAAAAAAAACGATATCTTTCCCCCAGCCAAAGCCACGTAGAAGGCGGTCTTTTAGCTATGTTGATTATTTTCCTGAAGATACAGTTTATGAAGCAGTTACGGAATTGGGTAGTTATTCCAATGCTGCCGGAGTTTGGAAACATAGCGACATTTTAGCTTCTACGTCTAGGAATGTAAAGGCGGGAATTACTAGGAGGAGGAAAGCAAATGATTCGCTGATCAATTATTACTGGTGGTGGCTGAAAAGTGATACATGAAAGCATATGTGAATAAAGACTGGGATGTTTCGTCTGTTACGTATGGTATATAAGTAGGTCGTACGTGAACTGACTGACTCCATGAAACAGAGTCCTTCTTCAGAAGCTAATAGTTCCTCAGATTATCAAGAAATTCCCCGCATTTTATGGAATCCGATGGTTCATTCCTGCATGAACAACAGCCCGCCATTTGTCTGCCTCTTGAAGCACATGAGTCTAGTCCCCATCTGCCCATCCCAACACTTTAACATCTTCTAAAAGTTTTGACGATGGTGTATAACATTGTATGGTGATGGTTTTATGGACTTTATCCATTGTCCGAAGAGTAAAATTTTAAAAAGTTAAAAAAATTAAAATCACGACGTTTCGGAAGCTGATCTTCTTCCGTCCTCAGGTGAATGGAGGGGGAGAAGAGAAGAACACCTGAGGACGGAAGAAGAGCCAGCTTCCGAAACGTCGTGATTTTAATTTTTTAATTTTTCAATATTTTACTCTTCGAACTATGGATAAAGTCCATAAAACCGTCACCACACAACTTTAATATCTGTTTTAATATTATCCTCCCATCTATGCCTTGATCTTCCAAGTGGTGCACTTTCTTCAGACTTTCCCACCAACAGCCTATATGTATTTCTCATCTACCCCATACGCGCCACGTCCCCTGTGCGCCCCATCCTCCCTGGATTTGGTCGCCCTGATGGCCGTACCTTAACCACAGTTCGAAGGTCACTGCCTCCGCATAGGGGGAATAACTTCCCTATATTCTGAGACGAGAGGATGTTTCTTAGCCTTAACGGCTCTAGTTGATGTTTGAAGTGGACAAGGACACCTCATCCTGACCTTAGTAGAGGAGTAGCCTTTCTGTTTTACACATAATATTATCGCCTCTGTATGTTCCTGGCAGGAATTTTCCACCGGTCAGATTAAAAAAAAATCTGGTTTAAAGTCTGTACAATGCGTTTTTCTTTCATACGTAAAGTCTGGGAGATGAACCAGGTTATAAACTGTGCCTGTCCGAGAATTAAATTAACAGTAAGGGTTGCGTATACGGCTGCATTACTATTATTAAATGTTCCAGCTTAGGTTTTGGAATATTTAAGACTTTTTGCACTTTTCAACTCTTTAGAACCAAGTGGTTACTTTGAACTATAAGATTTACCGCTTGAAATTTCTGCATTCTGCCCGCAGAACGTACTTCTGTCCCGGTGTGGATCTCGGAACAGAAACTGTTTCTGTATCCAGCCGTAACTGAGTTGTTCTTATAAACGAGGTGGAGTGTGTTTACTGCGCGGTACGAACTGAATCTCTTAAATATAATTCAGATTAATTTTCCTCTTTAAAGTGTTAAATGATATAAAGACAAACTAGAACGGTCGCTGTATTATTTTCTTTGTACATATGCACACAGAGTCATTCTGTTGTAACGAGGTAGTTGAGAGCTCGCGTTATTGCAAAGCGTGCAATAGGAATAGATCCGCATCAGAAAAATACTGGCCCCTTAACCAGCCTTATATCTTCAAACATGTTGCTGGAATCGCGACATTGCCAAGACGCCTATGCGAAATTTCGTGTTATGCAGTGTTCACCCATTCATGAATCGCTTTATAGATAATTAGCGTTAACGAAACACGCGTAAGAGCAGAATTGAATGTATACATTAACAGCAGCATTTTGTTTAAAAATTCTCCTTAAATTTAACTATAATCAAGTTTCCTGAAATTCGTATAGGCAATTTCGAACCCGTAGATTAGGTACAGTTTCCTGAATGGCGCGTTAGGAATTTTATTGAGAATATTTTTATCTTTCGTTCCATCAACATTCGCTTATGTGCGGGCAGAAGTACCCGGAATGTGGTTACTTCATTCTCAGTACCAAAATAAATAGTAGTTAAAGCGCTAAAAATCTTATAACGGTCAAATTAAGAAGTTGGAGTGTAACTGTTTTTTTTTAAAGATTAGAATGAGATTTCGAAAAGCATTCTACACTGCTGCTCTAATACTTGTGCATAGCTTTTTAGACTTGCTTGTGTTAAGTACTTACTCTAGTATGGAGTGAATTTCGTACCTTGGCTGTTCTCTATTAGGTCCGAAGTAAAAAACAGGGTAGGTATATTTACTTGCAAAGGCTTAGCCTGTCGGCGGCCTCCCACGACGGAGGCCTCCTTTCGAACCCTGGCCAGTCAGTGTAAAATTTGTGGTGGAGAATGCGAAACAGAGACAGGTTTTCCCCGAGTACCTCGGGTCTCCCCCGTCCGTGTCATTCCACCAATAAACCTACCCATCTCCATCTTAGTACTACTATTATCGGAAAGACAAGGGGTGAGGTCTTGGAACCTTCAAGAAGAGGAGTACTCTTTCGGATATCGGGGAGCTTTGGGCAGAAAGGCACTTTACATTTTTCCTTCTGTATGAACAGGACTACATACATAACGTGCACCTTCCAGAGAAACGTGCTATTCCTATATTGGGCCCATGTGTTAGGTTTGTTCGCCAGATGCTTTGCAATCTCCATTCTCACACCGTTAGTTAAGGCATATCAATGATGCATGACTAAATACCGCAATGTTACTGTACAGTGGCAAACAATGATGAACCAAAACGCGGGAAGATCAGCTGTATTAACACAAAAAGCGCTGCGTACCTTCAACTACAATTAAACTCGCAGCTGACTCTGCAGTAGTGTCTTCCCCGCATTCTGCTGTTGATTGCCTGGCGTACAGCATTCAGGAACGTCCTGAACTGATAATTCATTCTGTGATAGCATTCCTGTTTTTGTTTTAACAGTTATTTTTCACAATATTGATCGTTTGCATGTTATTCTTTTTGAAACAATTTATCAAACAATTTTTTTACATGAAGTTGTGAACTTAGAGACAGAAAGAATGCCAAGCATCCACTTTATAATTTTGTACTTGGAATGTCCTGCGACTGGCCATCTAGACACAGAGGTTTCGGTGGGTTTTCTCTGTCTTTAAGCAGTTATTGGGGTGGTGCAGAAACATGTTCATATCGAAATGTTTCTTGTGCACTGTAACAAATTACCCCCATGTTGCTGAGGCCACAGTATTGCTTGATTATTCATGTGATGTGCCGATGTTGTGTACTTCACCCACGTGATTAAACACTGCAGTGTTGGTTCGTAATAGATTTTTTCTTTGCTTGCATAAGAGAAACATCTTGTAAATGAATGGAATTTTAACTACATGTGTCGTTGAAATCTTTTTGAGGCCCGAAGAATTTATTTTGTCACATAAATTTTTGCTTTGACAAAATGTGTTAGGTGTTCAGAATGGTATCTGAAATAATTGCTTTCTGCCATGATCCATGTTACTGAAGTCTTCAATATGTGGTATTTCGGACTTCCGCCTGGATGTAGTTGAGGCAGACTTTTCACTCTTCTGGGATAACTGGTAGCGCTAAGTCCATGAAGAGCGAGGGCCGCAAGTCTTCACTCTGTTAGACAGCAAGAATTAATTTAGCGCGGGGGGATTTAAATGTAAATCGAATGAAGTGTATTCTATTACAAAATTCACACATCAACGTGGACTACACTTTATGTGAATCTGTATCATCCAATATTCAGACTGCACTCTAATTTAACTCGTTTTTGCCAAAGAAGAGAGCGCCTCGGTTTTGTTTCTTGAGCTGATGTGGAAATATTGACGTTTACACACCTATTAATATACGAGCTTCCCTCCCAGGTGGTACAATATTATACCTCCCCTACAGGCATAGTGATGTTTCTTACCTGTGCCCATGCTGCGTATGTAATACGTATTTATTATAAATATCCTTTATGGTTTTGAATAGAGGATATTTTTAAATCGGACCTTGGTTGATGGGATACATAGCCGACATTTAATTATGTACATGCATAGCTTGTCTGCTTGGTATTCGTAGCACCGCTTGTTGCTTAAAAAGTATGGTGAAGGTAAATTGTTGCAGGGGCAGGCAGTGACAGAGTGGGTAATTCATTTTAAAGAGAAATGTGTTATTTTTCATGTAGCTGTCTGTTGCATGTTCTGACAGATACTATATTAAAATAATGCGCTTTCGTGAATCTGGAATAATTTCCGGATTCCCCTGAAAGTTACGGTCAAGGGATTGTGCAATTGTTATGGAACAAAGGAGAATGAATAATAATAATAATGTTCTTGTCTGATGTCATTAAGTAGGTTATGTCGGTCTAACATGGTGATGGAATGCCTTGCTTTGACTAATCCGTTAATCTAACTGATCAGTATATAAACGGTTATGTGTTGTTAGTATAATGTGTTTTTGTATAATAATATGAATGTATTAACCATATTAATCAAATTAAACTCATACTAACAATTACGAAGTTGTGTTTTTGTACTAACCCATAATCCTATTTAAATTATTATGTGCAGCGTAGAGGCTAAATAATCCACAGCTGTAAACAGTCGCAACGCGCGATCTGAAGAGCGTAGGCAAAGGCTTTGCGGCTGGCCGATCCCCCTTCCAAGGAGTCCTAACAAGTGTGTAGAAAATTTTCGTAAATATGGAGAGCAGAAAAACTTGTGGTGCGTTGATCTGTGGCGTCACACTGATCGACGGAAATAAGCCGAGAAGCAACACCCTCTCCTACAAATTGGAGTCGAGCTGGAAGTGCACGGCTATAGCGATGTTAGTCAAACACCTGTCGTCAGTATTAACTGGACATGTCGACTGTTTTTTTTTTTTGTTTTTTACATTTTGCTTGTACTTCCTGTGTGTGTATTATTGCTACCAAAATTTGTTATTATGCAAAATAAGTTAGTGATTTTCTTTTTTGAATTCGTGATGTATTAAATTTTCACCTGTGCCTTATGCTGGAAAGTTAATCACAATTTTGGTTTAACTGTTATGACTGCTAGAACTCCAAATTTGTATAACTCATGGTGCAAATTTAACCATGTTGAATGGGTACCGCTGTGTAAGAACCATGTTCTTTGACCTTCTGACAATATTCAGTGTGATTATTATATCACATTTAACCACATACTGCCTCTAAGTCTGACTTTAAGGAATATGAGTGTGTTGTGGCTCCACATCCAACTATTATTATATTTTAATATACGTCAGATATATTTCTGATTGGAAATTTGATGTCCTTTACAGAATTAAACTTGAGAAAGGGGATGATGACAAACAAAGAGGAGGAAAAAATCAAAACACAGCACATACCCTGCAGGTGACAACAGCCATTGGCAACAATACTGCTCTTGTAGAAACTTCTGACAACGACATGGGGCGAGCCAAGCAGTCCTCTCCAATGGGAGAGTCTATAAAGTCTTTAGCGAATCAGCTGTTAGGATCACGTTATTTCGAACAAGACACTAGTGAAAGTGAAACAGACAGTGAGGAATACAGTAGTGAGTCAATGGTGGAAGAAGATGTTAGAACTCCGCCTAAACTAAAGTCACAATTAAAACACAAGCAGAATACTCAGCATGTAAAAGTGCCACCTAAAAGAACTGAAATCCCAGTACACTCTCAGAGTTACGAAGACACTGCAGAGGAGGTGAATCATAAAGGAGTGGCAGTTCCTGTCATAATTGAAGATGATGATGATATGGAAAAAACAATTGAAAGGCTTTCGTATAGTGAGCCTATTGCCACGCGACACAGTTCAACTGCCACGACTCAGAAGAAGAAATCTGTGCTGACAACGACGACAACAACAACAACAACAACAACAACATCTAAACCCTATTACGAGGCAACATCATCTGATGGGGTATCAACTTGGGTCCTTCTTAGCGGCAGTAGTTCTTCAACGACACCTTCGCACTTGACAAACAAGGGGAAGACTAACAAACCACAAACCCCAAGCAACCACAAAACTACACACATCACACCAACTTCAGAAATCTTGCAGACGACATCTTCTTCAGCGGCGACTAAAGACTCGTATCAAGGCTTTGGTGGTGTCTTCGGACAGTCGACAATAGAACCGTATTATTATCAAGGCGGTGAGGTTGCAGGTCATGTTCAGAGCACAGCGACTCCTCTGTCGTCTACAAGAAAACCTGTTCGAAAAGGCGGCTTACCTTCACCGTCATTCACTGAAGCTGCAAGGCCTCAGCTACATCAAAACAAAACAATTGAACTGTTCAAACTTTCGAAAACGCGGAAACCAAACCCAACACTTGCGACAACAAATAAAACACCCACCACCGCTGCCACCACCACCACCACCACCACCACCACAACAACAAGGACAACCACAATTCCTACGAAACTTCGCCCTGTTAATGAACAAAACAACAACCAGAAGACACGTGTAAAAGTTACAACAGTTAGTCCAATAATAGGCACGACAGAAAGACACCAAGACATCGAGGAACCCCAGAGGATGGTGGCAACTACTGAAAACGAAACCGCTTCTTCAGAAGTAGACATCTTGGAAGACAGCAGCACTGATACAACTGTAGAGACAACGACGAATCATTCCAGACGTCCACCCGGAGGAAATAAGAAGAGGAAGAAGAACAAAAATAGACGCAGACGACCTAGCAATAAACCAGAAGTAACTGGAGAGCCTGAAAGCAAAACCGGTGACGTGAACGCTACGTCCACTAACAATAAAGTTGTGATAAAGGAGCGCCCGCTCTCGACTAGGATATATAACTATCTTGCCCGAGAGGTGATGCCTTCTGTTGGAGTCGGTTTAATTGGTCTCGTGGTTACAGCTGGTCTTGCTGGACTAATAATGTACCCTTTTGGTGGGGGGCTTACCACAAGGCGAACTGACGAAGAATTGCCTCCACATCACATGAATCCAAATACATATTATCACCATGGTCAATATGAAGGTGAAATTGATAACAGCCAGTCAGAAGAGGAGGTGTTTGGAAAACTGCTAGAGGGTATGAATGACAAAGGAGAGTTTACGTACAGTGGAATAGGTGAGGAAACAACAGGCTATGCTGGGGTGCCGGGAATTGGTGGCGATGAGGATTCTCAATACAAAACGGCGAGCGGCAATGCAGACGATGGACAGACGTACAGTTCGGCCGGCGTGAGATATGGCGGAGGAAGAATAAACGACAACATAGCACGTTACGATCCTGCACAGCAGGGAACTGCAAGTTACACAGGTGCTGGGAAGAACGTAGCGGTATATCCATACTCTTATGGCAGCCAACAAAATTATGGAAGCAATGTGCGTTCCGATAACACGCAAGACATATATCAATATGGCGGAATGGCGACAAGGAGTGGGGAAGGTGGGGACGCAGTGAGGGAATCACAACATCTGTATAGCGGAAATGTAAACGCTGCTAAAAGGCGTTATACAGTAGGGAGCCTTCATGAGGACGGCAAGCCACTCCAAAATGCGGGAACACAGGTCACGGCGTATGGAGGGCCGTACTATACGTCAAGTTCTGTGGATCCTCAGCCATATACAAGAAATGCGTACGGAAGTTTAACAGCAGCAGGGGGGCAGACACATGGGAGTGTTCAGGTGGACACTAAGACAGGGTCCCACCACTTAGGGAGTACAGAGAGAGCTTTAGAGACTAAACAGAAAACCGTTAGCATTGCAGAAAGCATCTCGTCGGGAAATCAGCAGTACAGAAGAGGCCTTTCTGAGAGCAGGCAACAGTACAGGGATGTTATAGGCACACAACCGCGATCAGGGGGCACTGTTGTTGCCGTCTCTGTTACAAGACAACCAGATGCGCAAGTAGAGGAAAAGGGACCACAGACTAAGCACTCTGGAATACATGAAGACATTCAAACGGTTTCAGGACTTGAAACGGTCTCGAGTCAACCAACACAAGAAATATATAAGAATAGAAGCGCTGGAAATCAGGACAGCAGCAAGGTGTACGGAGGCTTATTTGATACATCCAGCAGAATATCTCCAGAACTTCAGAAGAGAGGGGCACTTAGTTCAGGCCGCGTTGAACATGGACCTAGGAGTTTAAGACGCAGACGAGACGCTATCGCCTCTACAAATTTTAAAGTTCCCGACGGCAATATAAAAGACAATGAAATTTACAGCTCTCAGTCGAAAGAAATCATGAATGAAAATCGCATTATAAATCTTTCTCAAGCAGAAGGAAATGAAATTCCTACACGTAAGATACCCGAAAATGTGACGACTTTCGGTGGTGATAAACAAATCGGCGAAGGAATTCTGAATGTAAAAGGAGGAAGCAAAACGACAGAAAGCGAGTCATCCACGATAAACAGCGAGGTGACAACTGGCCCGATTGGAGAAACCAAAGACGCTGTCCTGGATAATGAATCACAGACTGAAAGCACGACCCTCGAATATGAACTGCCTACCACGACAGAGTTAAATGACTACGACACTGATGGTGAAGATGTTGATATGGAGGAAGAAGAAATAGATGAATATGTAACAACTAATTCCCCGCAAATAACGACAGTATCTGATGAAACGTCAACTAAACATTCAAATGTAGAAATGACAGCTGATGTCCCAGAACCCCAGTTTTCACTTCTAGGACTTGTTCGACGTATAGCACGTTTTAAAATTAGAATGGGTCTAAGTTTACTGAGAAGCACATCACAGGCACTTACTAAGTATATAGAAGGAGTTCAGAGACGAATGGACAAGAATTATAATAGTTTCAACAGTAGGTCAGTTCGAGCAAAAAAATTCAAAAGAGAGACTTGAATTTCTAAGGAGACTGCTAAAGAAGTCGAAGGGAACTTTGTATAACCTAAATAAAAGAAGAAAAGTAAATGTTTAGCATGATTCAGAGAGCGATTGAAATTTGATGTAAAATAATTTTGAAGCTTTATAAACTTTCGAAAAAATAAAAAGTGTGTGTACGCTGAGAAGGAATTTGTAGTACGCGCGATATGACATGACTGTGCTGCTAAATTCACAAACAGTTACAGCGCTGAAGTAGCAGATGCGCACAAACATCTCGTATCTACTTCGTGGCAGTTACAATTCTACATAGAAGAAAGGAACTGTTTTGCTCAGAACTGTATTCGATGTATCATAAGCTAATTAATTTGAAAGAAGAAGGGCACATCAGAAATTAACATATTAGCGATTTTTAAATCCCCACTGCATGGCCCGAACCGTACACAAACTGTTATTGGTATTGGCAAGGAAAGTCAATATCAGTCCTCATGACTCCGTTCGTGGCAGTTAAGAGTAACCCCACGTAAGTCTGTCCCTGCCACAACGTAGTAGACCACAGAGAGGGAATTTACGCTGTTTGTAGAGGACAGAATAACCTGCCAGTCTCCTAAAATCATCCACTCCACCAAGTTACGGGATTTTATTACAGTATCCGTTACTGGCTGTCACCGACAGAGAACAGAGAGACGAAAGCCTCTTCTATAATGGTTTAGAATTTTGCATATGTGACGTACTGTGGAAGGTATACTGCATTCCACAATTCACATAGCCCAGTTTGTTTGTAAAATGTACGTCCTGTAGAATTTATGCTTTTATATTAGGCATAACGTTTTGATATCACTATATTAAACAATAAGGGAACGCGGTGGCGCAGTTGGTTGAGGCACTGCGCTACAAACCGGAAGGTCGCAGGTTCGATTCCCGATGGTGATATAATCGTTTCGGTGGCACTATGACCCTGGGGTCGACTCAGCCTCTAACAGAAATGAGTACCAGGAGTGTTTCCTGGGGGTAAAGGCGGCCGGTGCTTAGGTCTGACAACCTTACCACCTTCAGGTGCCGATTGTCTAAAAATCTGGGAGCCTCAAACACGTGGGACGCTAAGGGCCTTTACAGGGTTAGCATTACCTTTACCTTCCTGTTAAATAATGCGTCCTTGCATGAGGAAACTCACGGGCAGCCGCGTGATTAAATTTGCCTCTAAATATTCCACACTTATTTTGTGGATGGTTGTTGTAACAGATTCTTGAGGCTCAGTATAGTACTCTGAAATTGTAAGGATGGTTTTATATTTAGTTTTTATGACATCGTAAAAAACACTTAGGTGGGTACGGCAGGTTATTACACTGGTGCATTTATGTATAATTATGAAAGAGTCTTCCGGACTGCAGATACAATTTCTAATGTCATGTCAGTGACGTGGTTTTTTTCATCATTTGTAATGTATCGACAGTGATACTGAAGTTGTAGGGTTAATAAACAAACACCACTCTCATAGAAATTAAGGAGTGTGGTTGTCATGGGAAACGCAAATGAAAAGAAAGCAAACACATGTCCAGTTTATTGACTTTCTTTCAAGCATTTTACGTATTGATCTCGTATTTCTCCTCGGTGTTAAGAGATAAAACATTTTCGTATGTTACAAAATGCACTAGTTTTTCAGCTGTTTCTGTACATTAAAGGCATTTTAATTAATCTTACCTCTACACCCCAAGGTAGAAGAGGATCGGACTAAGTGAACTGAAAGTGAAGTTAATTAATTTTAGCTTATTTTTCATTTAGATTGAGATAAATAGAAATAGTCTGTAAATAACATTGTGTAGTAAATAAACATTTAAAAATCAGTTTTGTATTGTACACACTAGAGTGAAGCAGGTATGTTTTAATGGGCCCAACACTTCCGTAAATGGTCAAGTAAAGGTTTTCTTCAATAATGAATACATAGAATGCAGTTTTTCAGAACTGATTATCGAAACAATGAATCGCGCTGAATTTTCTGATGAATATTATAAGCGTTTTTAATTATATAAAACTACAGATCTTTCAAATATTAAAGACCATTAACAAACTACAACTACAGTTGACAACCTGTGTCGTCACGTTTATAAGTAATATGACGTTATAGAACACATTAACGTGTATGATATTGGACCACTTGTGCGCTGATTGAGGAGTCGAAAACCAGTCAGACCGGCGTGTACGTAATCTGCTGTCACTCGATTTCCTAGGCTAATAAAAGTGTTTGCAGTGGGTCTGCAAGAAATGTTCTACCAAATCTCTAAGAGCAGAATGGCGATCGGAACAAAAAGAGACAGCCTACTTAATCTTTCACCAGCTGATTTTGCGTATTCTCTGCAGTTGAAAGGGCGTCGTTAAATAAACTTAGAATCAAACATGACATTTTATTAATATTAACAGATGGAAAATATTTGTATTGCTCACAGAAGTACTGCTGTGCCACAACGTGTGAACTCCCTTGATCATTATGACATCATTAGCAAAGTATCCTGATAGTATTTTAACTCAGTTTACAAGTCATTCTGGATAGAAATACTAAATTAGACGGAGAATGTAAGTAATATGATGTAGTCCTTTTCGGAAATGTAACTTTGCGTTGTGGAAGGATGCACACAGTTTTGAATTTTATTGTCGGGAATTTCCTTAAAGTTATTATTTATAAACCATTATTAACCACTGTATGGAACAAATACATCTTCTAGTACAAAACACTAATCACCAACAAATGCACAAAGAGAATTATATCGTCAATCGTAACACACTCCTACATGTTTCGACCCTGCTGGGTCATGTTCAGGGAGAACTTTCCGTTACCGTTACACTTTGGTTGCACTTTATAGTTGAGTGAGAATATGCTCTTGACTGTGTACTGCGTTGTTTTTGGAGGCGTGAACTCTCCGCGGTCCGGGCCTCACGCGTGAGGCCCGGACCGCGGAGAGTTCACGCCTCCAAAAACAACGCAGTACACAGTCAAGAGCATATTCTCACTCAACTATAAAGTGCAACCAAAGTGTAACGGTAACGGAAAGTTCTCCCTGAACATGACCCAGCAGGGTCGAAACATGTAGGAGTGTGTTACGATTGACGATATAATTCTCTTTGTGCATTTGTTGGTGATTAGNAATGTGCTGTTGACTCTGTACTCCGTTGTTTTTGCCGGCGTAACTTCCCCGGGGTCCGGGCCACAGGCTTGAGGCCCGGACCGCGGAGAGTTCACGCCTCCAAAAACAACGCAGTACACAGTCAAGAGCATATTCTCACTCAACTATAAAGTGCAACCAAAGTGTAACGGTAACGGAAAGTTCTCCCTGAACATGACCCAGCAGGGTCGAAACATGTAGGAGTGTGTTACGATTGACGATATAATTCTCTTTGTGCATTTGTTGGTGATTAGTGTTGTGTATGATATAGTGCACGGACATGGAACACATGAAACATCTTCTGGTCTATATTCCCATAGCATTTATAAGCGCTTCCTTCATGTGCGGCTACCAAGAAGTCACTTTCACGTCTATAAACACGCTAAACATTTTGTTTGCCGAATTCTTCTTTAATGAAATCATATATCCTACCATTGGCAGCACAAAAATGAAGTGCTCGCAGAATTATTTGCTAATATAGAACTTCACTATTGTAGTCACTTAAATAAAATTATGTGTGTCGTATTTAAAGTGAAATCCTTATTACAATATTATTACTTTAAACATGCAAAGTGTTTGAATTTTCACACATGTGCACTTCCACTTGTATGTCTTTAAAGTAAGCATTCTTTTAAAACTGAGATAAGAAAAACACTGTAAAAATTAGTGTTTTATATAAATGTCGGCATATAAGGACCTGATGCAGATGTTCGACAATAAAATTTAAGTAATGTGTCATGGCGAAACTAGAGATGCAGAAGAAATTTTCAGGTGATTTCTAGTAGTGATGTTGTGTGTAAACAAAATGCAGAAAAGACCGTGGAATAGATGTCAAGCAGTGATTCATTGTAAAACTGAAAATGTCGGAAATATTCTCATAGCTTTCTAACCAACGACATTGCTATAGATATAAATAAAATCTAAACAAGTCTAATAAGTGACCAGTTCCAGTAATAGGAAATATCTGTCGTACTGACTACGAAGAATCCTGCAGGCCCGAAACACACTTGATTGTTTCCCCCACAGCAGATAGTGGCTTGTGGTCTCGGAGATGTGACGTCGACGTCACTTCTTCACTTTCACCACACGTGAAGGATTTTTATGACGTTCGAAATCTAATGGAGTCTTGTATTTTCTCCAAACTTTCTTCCCCCTTTACCAATTTTTTACTTCTTATTTTCCTCCGTCTTCATTTCTGTTATTCAGTTTCGACAGAACATATTCCTGAACCGCTGACGTCGTCATGGTCGCCTTTACATTTGGAGCGAGTATGCTTCTTTTCTTTCGTCCCAGCATCATTGGCACCAGAAGTGCCATGGTAGCTGGGAGCATGCCCGCTCCCACAGCGGCTAGGACTGCACTTTCAGATCCTTTCTTCTTACCTGGTGTTGATATGAGCCGTAGGGGTACTAGTTTAGTGTTGTTCTTTGTTCTTTTCAACGCGTCATCTCTCTGGGCTTCGTCAACACTCTGAAACGTACTTTCCACCTCCAGGAGGCCACCGTGAGAAGTTGTTGTGTTCGCCGTGCCATTCAGAGGAGGCAGAACTGTAAGTTTGACGGCGCGAGTTGAAGTGATAGGTTTTGGGTTTAACGTAAGGGCTCTTTGATATGAGTGATGGCGAATAGGCAGAGAATATCCTTTGGTGCTGGATAGCAACACCCATTCACCTTCCCCACTGTCAGGGTAATTCTGCGGACGCCCGCCGTCGTGATACACGACAGGAGTGGGAGGCCTGCGATTTGCTTCGTACTTGTAACTGTCATCATACTGATGCTGACTGTGAGTGTAATCTGTCTCCTGAGATGGCCATGGTTTAAAGCTTCCGGGTCCTCCTGGTCGATTTATAGAAAGCGGCCAATTTTCAGGCGTTCCCTCAGTGATAATATCGGGATGATTTGATGTTATCCAGTGTTGATGGTGTCCATAAGTTGGTTTATAGTTGTAATCACCTACAGGCCGCTCTAGGTGAAGTAATGGCTTGTGATCTGATTCCTGTGACCAGCTGTCATCTGCTGGTCTGTTGTTCACTGAGTACTGTGGCCTTATTGGTTTATCATGCTTCCAATCTGTGGGCCTGTCACCATATTGAGGCCTTTCCCAGGGCTTTGAAGGTTTTTCGGAATTCCATTCTTGTGTGGGTGGGCGACTGTCCCAGTGGGGGCGTTTGTTACCGGTGTTTGAAGATTGCCATTTTGAGATTTTGCTGGAGGACCATGGAACTGCTTCTAAGGTTACCCAGCCGTCACGGTCGTCATATGGATGATTGTGATACTGCGCATTCACGAGACTCCAGTGTGGTTTTGACTTACCGTCAATGGACACAGAGTCCCGCTCGTCCTCATCTTCGAGATACAGGTTTGCTAATCTATTAGTAGCTTCCACTGACGTTTCGACTTCAGTTAGTTCTTTACTTCTGCTGTCAGTAAAGCGTTTGTTGTCATTATCGCCAAGCTTCAAAAAATACGGTTTTGTATCGTTCTTTGAAGATCCTTTAGTGGCATTTAATTTAGAACCAGCATAATCATTAAGGAATTTGTCCAAGACATCTTGTGAGTAAGGTTTAAAAGTTAGAGAAGGTGTCGAATTTATGTTGATAGTCTCACTGCAACTCTTGCCATTACTACAATCAATTGAGTAGTGGGGAATATGGACAGATAACCGAGGATGGATTGTGGCACTGGAAGCAGTCGAAGGATTCAAAGATGTGACGAGAAGTTCTCGACGCCATTGAGAGTCGACGTTGGAATGTGTCGTCGTAGTGTTTGGTTGATCTCCAATCGAGAATGGCTTTGAAGTAATGATTAAAGAGTTCAGACGTGCTTTTCCAGCTTCTTGATACGGCGATGGCGCGCGGTACAGGGCCAGGGGTCGATCAGACGACTGTGAGAAATGCAGTGTAGTCGAAAAGCATGTCGAGTGTGAGAGCAACAGAAGAGTCAGGAGTGACAATTTGATATTTCTTATCGCTGTCTCCAACATCGAAAACATAATAATGAGTAGGTGTCACAATTTTATAAGTTTCCACTCCTGCAGCGCATGCTTCACATCCACCCTGCAAAACGAACAGACAATATAATTTATGGATTTGTCCATTGTTAGCCAACTTTATTTCACTATAAGAAGAAACGGTCGACTTATATATATATATATATATAAACACTACCACATCAATTTGTGTTACCCCAGTAGAATTTCTGAAACAGTTGACAAGGTTTCAAAATTTAAGATGAATATTATGTTACTGGAATTTCCCGAGTGCCGTAGATTTTAATTAAATAGAAACAGTATCACGAACATAGCTGAAGCGTGTACTTGTGAAGCAGCAGGTGCACTAGCTATTCTCATTTTCAGGCTACGAAATGATGTGTGGCAATTGAACGTGGATATGAAATGCAACTGTTATGGACGTTGTGGAAGTAAGGTGACAGCATGGCGGTGGCGAAAGTTCTGTAACTTTCGTTCTGGCGGCTGTAAGTTGTGGAATCTTGTATGGAGATACACCATAAAATGCCTATAGATTTTGTGTAAACTGTTGCCTATGAGTCAGAGGCTACAAACCTGACCACAGCGCGCAGTTTTGAGTTTTTGTCCGACGAATCTTCCGTGTAATTCCTCCAAAATCTGTACCTAATGCATGCAATAATTTCTTTAAAAAAACAAAATAACTATTGTAGGGTAATAGATCTTTTGGAATATAAATTTATGTAACCGAAATAGAGACTTTATGAATGCTCCTCAGAACTCCGTACAGATATGAGCACTAATATATATATATATATATATATATGCACGCGCGCGCGCGCACACACACACATATATATACACACATATATATATATATATGGCACTTTTCTTATTCTATGTTCACACTCCAAAAACTAGCGCAACAGATAAAGTCGGACTTTGGATTCGACACTGAAGACTGCGAGTTATTTTACGCAAGTGAAGTTGTTGGAATTGCTGGGTAGGTTGTTAGCATCTGAATTAAAGGTTGCATGGTTGGAAGCGATAAGAAAATAGGCAGATGGATACGTTTTTAGTGTTGGAATGCAATCTCTGCCAGTGCAAGGATCATATTCTGTCGTTTGAGTAACAGGATTTCCACGGAAATTTGCAACATGTGTGTGTGTGTGTGTGCGCGCGCGCGCGTGTGTGGGTGGTGCTGCAGCAGCAAAATGTCCTCACAATCTGAAGCAGAAATGAAACCCCCCCGTCCTATCCATACGACTAATCAGGGACGCACCACATCTGACGGTGCATGACGTCTGCGACACCGCTATGGAAACCTCCAATCTCGCAGCACCACACTTGACTTCATTAGGCTTTCTTATATCGCTGTATCACACGATGCTACAGACAGAAAATAAGACTTCTGTTTGGTACTGCACTGTTTTTACGCTGCGTGCGGCGTCTCAGATATGTCACGGAAGTTAACAGAAAATTCGTTTGCGTGTGAAGACGGGGGCCTACTTCCTGAACTTAAATTCATTCCACATGGACTACAAAAATAACACAGAAGATTGACCAACCGCAGCGAAGAAAATGCTTGCAGGCAATGGTGTGTACGGTTCACAAAAGTACTAAGACAATAACAATGAATGTAAGGGCATTGTTCGTACTGTGCTTACACCTGGCGAACCGTAACTTTATTTAACAAATCTGTCTTGAACACACAATATTTATATAACAGGGATTACTGTCAGCGGTTGTTTGGAGTGTAGGCCTACGGTACGTATGTTACCTAACACGCAAAGAAAATTAAAACGCTTCCCGTAATGAGATATTCTATAAAAAAAAAGCAATCCCATTACAGGCCTGGACAGGCCCTTAGGGTTCCAGGAGGTTGAGGCTCCTAGATTTCTAGACAGTCGGCACTTGAAGGCGGTAAGGTTGTCAGCCCTACGCACCGGCCGCGTTTACCCCCGGGAAATATTCCTGGTACTCATTTCTGTTAGAGGCTGGGTAGACCCCAGGGCCATAGTGCGACCGAAACGATTATGCCAATGAAAAATTCCAATGACATCATCGGGAATCGAACCCGCGACCCGCAGTGCCTCAACCAGCTGCGCCACCGCGGCCCCAGGTATTCTATATACACCGGCAAAATCAAAGCAGTGCAAGGGGTTTGTGGAACCGGGATGGCTCAGTCGGCATAGCGACTAGCCCACGGCCAAGAAAACCGGCTAATCGTGGTTCGACTCCATTTAGGAGCATGAGATTTATCCTTTTTTCCACAGCAATGAGACTGGTTATGGAGCCATTCCGGCCTCCTGTTTAATGGGCACCTGGAGCTGTTTCGCGGGGATTAAAGCTGACCGCTAGCCCGCGTCTACAGTCGAAAGTAAGACTTGATGGAGATATACCTCCACTTCTTCACACGCCTGGATGCCTTGCACAAGTACAACTGTGCATTAACTTTTCATCACTGGCTCATTTATTGCCTGCCTACCCTCGTCCCCTCACATGCCGTCACACGTGTGCACTAGACGGTGACACTAAGGCCATTTGGCGAATTGTTTCATAGTACTGTCCGCAGCTTTGTTAAATTGTTCACCAGAAAGTAAATTTAATATGAATTAATGAAATATGTTTAAAATAAAGGCAATTAAGATAGTAGCCTGCTTGTTTAAGAGACTAACTGCAGTGACTGAAGGATGTATAAGTACCGTTGTCATTTAAACACATACACTAGAAGTAGTTTTTCAGAAAGAAAAGGGCAGACAGAATATTCTATACTGAATGTCAACAAAACTCTCCGAATTTTACTACTCTGTGAATTTTATTTTGACCTGCCACACTCGTTCCCAAATTTCCGAACATTTTCAGAGCAGTTAGTACTGAAATGGGTCCTAAAGAGTTGGATGTGCTGTTGTGAACTGGTTTCAGCTGGCTGAGATTAGAGTCTACTGGTAGGCCCATATCAACGTGATAAATAAGGGGTAGCAGTTTTTCTGGGATATGACACCACGTAATTGGGTAATTGTTTCACCACATTTCGAGAAAAAACAGTGGTCTCATTTTCAAGGGTCGCATGATACAAACAATTTGGGGTCATAAAATTTTGGAACATTCTTTGCCAGGTGAACGACCCTTAGCTTCTCAGTAGGACCTCTGCATAAGGTTTGACGGTAAACAATAAAATATAGAAATCGACTAGTTATAAAAGCAAGCTAATATTTGTAGGTCAGGATTCTTCTATAACTAACTAACTCCATGGAGCAGAGGCCTGCTTGAGAAGCTAACAGTTTCTGAGGTAGTCAAGAAATTCCGCGCATTTTATGGAACCCGAAGGTTCATTACCGCATTCACAAGAGCCCGCCACCTGTCCCTATCCTGAGCCAGCTCAATCCAGTTCATGCCCAACCATCCCACTTCTTGAAGATCCATTTTAATATTATCCTTATATTATCCTTCTTATATTAATATTATTCTTCTATACGTTTCTTAAATCTGATCGAGGAACACAAAAACTCACATAGTAAAGGTTAAACAAACACTAATACCGATAATCGTACACTTAGGATGTTAAATTCTTAAACTATCCTTAATATTTAAATACAGCACATAAAACACAAAATAAAACTCTGAAAATCATACGTGTACCAACTTGCTATCACAGAAATGTCACAGGAAGAACTGACCTGTGTGCTGTTGAAAATTATCAGATTATATTCCAGTCTCCAATTTTCGATACTGCAGTATGATTCAATGAAGACTATTCTGTATAAACCACTTGAAGTTTATCCTATGCCGGTGACAGGGTAACTGGCTTCATCTTTCGAGATAAAATCTTGTAATATACCACCATGGGAGTTGTGAGAGCTGTTTTATGATAATAAAACCACTGGCCACAGAGGGGAAGTCTGCGACACTATAACACTTCCTTTGGGTTCTTCCTTGAACTGTGATTTGCTGAAGACTCCGCCTTCCTTTCGCTCTGAATTACTACTACATTTGTCCCCCCAGCGTTGACTGTCCTTTCTCTGAATTGCCCTCAATCTACGTAACATACTCGGCAGTAAACCAACCAACGAAGTCGTCTCCTGCTTGATCAACGAACCGAACAAATTTTTAATTCTTAAAGCACGTACATGGGAGGAAAATTGGAGCATCTAGTGTCTTTTTTTTTTTACTTTTCTTTTGTGTTTTATAATTGCCCACGTCTTCTCCTCTTTATCCACTCTCTGTCTTGTGGTAACCCACTTTTCACATCCTTCCAAATACCCTCTGTTCCACTTTCCTTTATACGCACAGTTGCTGTGGAATAGTACTCAACTTCTGTTGACAAACTCATAATCCTAATAAGGCTTCGAGTTTACAGAATAGGCAGACATGTTGAGGAGAACGAGTGAACGGAAGCAAAAAAAGAATTTGGTTAGCATTATTCACGAAATGACATTAGGTCGACCAATTGGAAGAGGATTATATAGGCAGGAAATGGGCGAAATGAGAAATGTGCATAATATTTTAGCAGGAATAGCTGAAGAAAAGAAGCCTTTATCATCAATTGTAACACACTCGTACATGTTTCGACCCTGCTGGGTCATCTTCAGGGAGAATTTTTCGTTACCGTTACACTAAGGTTGTACTTTATAGCTGAGTGAGAATGTGCTGTTGACTGTGTACTGCGTTGTCTTTGGAGGTGTGAACTGTCTGCAGACCCGGCTTGCAGTGCAAGCCGGGTCCGCAGAGGCTGCAAGCCGGGGCTTTAAGGGATTGGGGTTGTAATTGTGTATTCGATTTAACTGGTTCAGGATAAGGATCAGAGGTGGGCTGTTGTGAACACAGTAAGGAGCATTCGGGTTCCGTAGAAGGCGGTGAGTTTCGTGATCAGCTAGGTGACTATCAGCTTTCAAGAAGGATTTTTCTGCGAAAGGTTATTTATGCAATATATTTCAAACACTTGGAACTATATTTAGTGACTGCGTGCACTTTAAGAAGTGTAAATTATAAAATGTGACTATTTAGTAATCACAGTAATTTGATATCATAATGGGTAAACAGACAAGTCTGCCCTCTGCACGCCATGCAGGCGTATATGGGGAGCAGATATACAGCTCCACTCATTCTTAACTTCGACGCTATGTAGAGGCGAGTGGCCACCTTCACACCCCGGTCACTTTACTCCCGTAAAAGAACTCCAGTACCCATTGAAAAGGAGCCTGGGTGGGCCCCAAGCCGGTCTAGAGGTTTTGGATAAGAGGAAAACTTCTTCCGCCTGCCGGTATTCGAGCCCTGGATCGTGCAGCCGGCGGCCTACTTACTGTACATACTGTGCTGTCCCGATTTCTGAAATTATAGTGGGAAAATGCCATAATTGAAGCTTCGCTTTTTTTTTTGGGGTGCTTGCAGCCTTTGAATGTTGTTTCGTTCTTTATCTGCTTCTGAGTTAAAACAGGAATTAGTAACATGTTCCAGATTTAAATACATGACTTCAAATTTGGACTAGATTATTAGACAGGGGGCTGTACATAAAATAAACGAAATTATTTTTATAAATAATCTAAATATTTTAAGGGAGAATTTTTTTTACATAACCTAGAAGCTTTTTTAACGTTCAAGCAAGCTTTACTCTCTGAAAATAACTTACGGAATTGTTACAGATGGGTGATTATAACATAGTTCCTTCAGGATGCCACTTCAGTGGTTACAGTCAGAATCGAACTACTGTGATCTTCATGGCACAGGCCTACGCTATACATCTTACTTCCTCGGTAAGTTCACGGTAGCTGTAAATACATAGACCACTAGGTCTACACGTTAACCGCTTCAAGCAAAGTGTTTGCTATGTGTACCACCAAGTGTAACACTTAAAATGTCTGCATACATCCCCCATACGTTTGTAGTGTGATCCTCACAACGAACAACTGCTATTTCTTTATGCAACTTGAAGTGATTAGTCGTTATAATGTACGCACACTGTATTCTCTGTGAGCATCGATATGCATTCTTGTACGTAACGTAGGTTGAATTTCTTCTCCAAAGTGTTGATAACTTTCATTATCATTTGCGGACAATTCGGAAGGCAAGCATGTATCATACAAGATAGAATTACAATTGCCATTATTCGACAAAAAAGTCTAGTTATGCACCTCACATACATGTGTTTATTTATACACTGATGTTGATGGTATCACTGGTAAACGTTCTTTTGTTTCAAGCTTGGAGTGTTCTCCATTTCTTTGCATAATAGATTCTCACGGTTATGGGGATGTTGTACGATAAATAGATAACTCCAAAAACCACCACAAAGTCCATTATATAGTCTATCCTATATCTGTGTCAAGCAACACTCTCTCCTCTCAACAAACGTCTAATCTTTGCAGACTAATGTGTGTATGAAGCCTAGGCCTCCCCACTTCAAGTTTTGAAATAGGTGACCGATTTTCACGAAACTTGGTGTGTGCGTTACACCATCTGGGACAAACCCCAAACATTTTACTTCCTACAACACGGCGGACGCACTAAAACGTTAGGTAGCAGCTATGGTAGCACCACTGACTTTAGGGTCTTGACGTGCCGAATTGTGAGATAGATCACGGAAAAACATGCAGCTTTTATTAGAGCAATATCCATACCGAATGTAAAATGACAACGTGCCAGCTATGCGATTTTTCCCCTCTTTCTGTCTGACAGAGATAGCCAATAAACCTTTGGAGTGACGCAGGTAAAATTTGGTTTGGGGATGCACCATGAAGTTACCGTCATATTTTATGTAAAACATTGTCTGTGAGAAAGCAATTAATCATGTGGCTACCATATGAACCTTCGATGTTATATCTAACAAACAGAACGCACAGACATATAGAATCTGTACTTAAACAATACATTATTCACAAAAGGAATGTCAATAAAAATGGACACGTAAAACTAGATTTTTATGCAACAGCAAAGCAGGGTTTGTGAGCTCCGTTTGGAAATTCTTTTTCGAACACCGAGTAGCGACGATTGATTGAGTTGATTCAGTCTGTGGATGTTAAGGCGCGTGACATTTTCAGGAACAAGGCTGTGAGAAATCCTGGTGGTCGGTGATCGGACGAGTGGTTATCATGGTCTAGTGGAGTAACAATAACCCACAAACGACGACAGATCGATGTTAAATTAACTTCCAAGTTTGAGTGTACTTGGCACTAAATCGTGGCGTTTCATATCAATACCTGTAGCTCATCCTAAATTGTCGTTCCCAAATTGCTAGTCTACATTTCCTACTCTATAAAAAAAATTTGAGATACGACATAAATGTGATTTAAATTAAGATTGTAAGTTGAATGTTAATGTCATAATGCTGAATAAATATGTGAAATTTAGAGTCGGAGTACTTCTAACACTTTAAAGACGAAACTCGTTGCTTACCCCACAGTAACACTCTCCACTTCGGTTACGCAAAACCAATCTGTTAATGGTGTGTAAGGCAAATTCTGTCTTTGTTCTGAGATCCATACACAACACATAAATGCAATGTGAGCACCAAGCAGGGTTTCTGAATGCCGAAGCTGGTGGTACGTAAAGTAAGTGCTAGGCTTTAAAAGGTTGAGGACTTAGACTAATAATTGTTATATTAAGACCAGCTAAAGACACTGTGCACTGTCTTTTATTGCCTTTTTCACTTCACTCCGACATGTTTTGACGTACGGAACGTCATCTTCAGGGAGTGCACCAAAAGTTTTTTTACATCTGCTGGCAGGCTTGATGCCTCTCATGGTCTGCTTACACATTTACGTTACTGTGTTTCGTAACAATGTGCAAATTTTTGCATGCAGTATTTGCCCATTCTATTCACTTTGGTTAACCCTCTAAAGACGAAGCGTATCTGTTTTACATAAGGACTCAGCGCGTACCGCGCTGTAAACACTCTCCACTTCGGTTATAAAAACCAGTCTGTTAATGTTTTATAAGGCAAAAGTTTCTGTTTGTTCTGAGATCCGTACAAAACACATAAACGCAATGTGGGCACCACGTAGAATTTTTTAATGTTAAACCTGGTGGTACGTAAAGTTACCGCTAGGCTTTAAAAGGTTAATCATAATTCTGTTTAATAATATACTTGTCACTGAAACTGTAAGACAAAGAACAGGACCAGTTTGTACACGCGTCCCTGTCTCTTCATTACAAGACAGTCACACGGTGACAAACGCACGACAGTATTTCACACCTCACCAAAATCAGGTCCTTCTAGATCGCTGCTCAGATTCAGAAACGCTACTTTGATGCTAACTAAACTGACGAAACTGGGTCGAGGGAATTTTCTTTTCTTTGCACCTTTGTTGAGTTGCACTACAAAAAACAAAGAGGTATCGTTCCGCTTTGATCCCCTGTCACATCAAAATACTAGAACGCGTCCTGTTTCTTTTGTACTTCAGCATGCAGGACAATCACATTTATCGCCTTTCGATATGATTATTTGCCTTTTGTTACCTGCAGTAAGCATAGTCACGTAGAACGCATCAACCCGTTTGCCTCAGAATGTTACGACAAAAGGTTATTCCATATTATATAGGCGAAATTAGGCTGAAATGGAAATTTAAGTTTTATAGGATGTATTTAATACTCTCATCGAGGCCGCCGAGAGCGGATTTGGGCCCTGGAGAAAAAAAAATTTTCGGACCTCCCAGCAAGGACGGCCCGGCTAAAAATCTTTACACTGGATTGGAAATACTGGCTCTCAGTTTCAGAGTGAGGCAACATAGTCGGGCCCTGGACCCCTTCCTTACTGCCGGCCCCCCCCCCCCCCCGTCACGCTGGCACAGACTTTCATCTCTATACAGCTGTCTTAACCTTTTAAAGCCTAGCGGTAACTTTACATACGACCAGGTTTAACACTAAAAATTCTACGTGGTGCCCACATTGCGTTTATGTGTTTTGTACGAATCTCAGAACAAACAGCAACTTTTGCCTTATAAAACATTAAGAGACTGGTTTTTATAACCGAACTGGAGAGTGTTTACAGCGCTGTACGCACTGAGTCCTTATATAAAACAGATACGCTTCGTCTTTAAAGGGTTAACAGGCAAGACTTGCGAACACTGCTTCACAATTTTGCGTCAAAGCTGCTGCACGGTGAAACCTGTGTTTCTGTCCGTATGTATCAGTGCATTCATTCTTGCCTGGACAGACTAAGGCGCACAGCTCACAACCTAAATGAGGACAGGCGGTTGTCGTGTCAGAAATTCAGTACAAGGCAGCATCGCTAATCTGTCTACTACAGGTACGCTCCCGAATGTTTTACTGGGGAGGGGGTCCCTGAATCTATATATAATTTATGTTTGATTTTTAAAATGCTCATCTCCTCCTCCTCCTCCTCCTCCTCCTTCTTCTTCTTCTTCTTCTTCTTCTTCTTCTTCTTCTTCTTCTTCTTCTTCTTCTTCTTCTTCTTCTTCTTCTGCCGTGTCTTCGCTACCCAAGAAGGATAAGCGCCTCCCCAATTGTTCTCTTCCATTCATCCCTATCCTGCGCTACTTGTCTCCAGTTAACAAATCCCGTGTTTCATTTATCATTCTCTACATCATCTTTCCGTCTAGCCTTGGGTCTCCTCTTTGTTCGTTTTAGGTGTAAGTTGGCTTGGTATATTTTCTTGGTGTTTCTTGCATCATCCATCCGCTGTAGATATCCCGCTTTTAAGAATCATATTATAAAGTCATGTCGTAAGTGTAACTGTAACATAACATCTTTTGCGACTGCATTTGTACACATACAAACATAACTATGCGCTCCGGGACTGACTCACCTAATTTAAATCGCAGTGTCCAACGTTCTTGTTTTGTTAATTTCATCTAAGCCGTCCAAAGATTTTTTATTTTTTATTTATATATATATATTTTTTTTCCCCCAAAATTCTAATGTACTGGTCATCAGCCTATTTCGGTAGCGATTTCGGCTGAAGGGTAAATCACATAACACGCTCAATATTATCGTGTCTACAAAATCCGTTTTCTTAAAATTCCGATGTGGGGGGAACTACAAGCCGGCAGCCCCCCCCCCCCGCCCCTTGTGTGCACTCCTTGTCTACTGCATGTTAGACCGGTTTTCATTACTCGGTAAACCTATTTGCATACTACTAAAAATGAAATACGTATTTCTGTAATAGGTTTTCAGGTTTCCCCACTTCCTGCACCGTTGATCCGCCTACTAATGTCCGTTCGGCATTTGTCTCATCTCATCGTTGAGAGTAAATGCGAACACTCAGTGACTGATGCCGCATCACTGCGGTCCGGAGACTATTTCTTGTGCAATGCGTCATGAAAATCAGCTCCTACACATCTCTTACATGTGTTGGATTTCACCAGTCCAGGACTAATGCTCTGCAAATTACACACAGAGACAGTGTTAAGATAGAGCCCGTTTACCGTGAAATGTTTATAACAAATTGCATATCAAAGAGAGTCACGGATTTCAAGGTGTGTGCTTCGTAACTGTCACGAGTCAGAATCAAGGTATAAAATTAATTGCAGGTTCCGAGCACTTGCGCGTTTTAATGTCAAGGACAAAGTGTCAATATAGAACTAGCGACAAAGCATCTTAATTTATAATGAAGATATTTTAACTACTTTATCCGTGCAGTTTTCTAGAATTATACATCACACATTACTGTATGTTATTAGGATGATCAAGTTGTGAAGGGTAAGGTGGACGGAGTATGTAGCACGCACGAAAGAAATGGGAAATAAACAAAAATTTACTCGGAATACCTGACAAGAATCAATCACTGTATTAAGCACGAACTAAACGCACTGTATTAAATTTATTATTATTTCGTTTCACATTATCCCAACATGTTTCGACGTTTCAACCATCATCCTCAGGCGGGCGCACGAAAGTCTTTTCTAATGCTGGCACGACTGGTGGGTCATATTCATTTGCTGTATGTCACTTCAGTAGGGTCACACTACGCTCTTAATTGTTAGAACACTGTACTCTTCTGTGAGTAGCACTAGCACTGATGATTAAAACACTATATTTGGTGTAATAAAAAGTTAAAAGCTAAAAACTTGTGAGTTGGTGCGTTAACATAATTTAAAATTGGTAAAAACGAGCTTTTTTCAGGTAGTTGTAACGTGCTTATATTTATTTTCACGATGACGTCAGACTGTGGCAATATATAGTAGCGGTATCACACCCTGTTGCCAGCGGCTGTGGTGTGTTTAGTGTAGTCGCCTGTAGCCGAAAGTCGGCTTGCTGTGGTTGTAGTGCGTGTGTACGGAGTGGCACGTATGAAGTTATGGTCGCCCTGATACAGTGGTAGTCGAGATAGGGACGAAAAACTCTTTGCGCAACAAGAATGAAGTACCCTTCGTTACTGACCGATATCGACCAAACTTACGCTGCTTGTAGTGCGTGTGCAGGGATGGCCATGTATGACGCTTGAGTCGCTCCAATGTAATGGTAGTCGCCATAGGGACAAAAAAACTCTTTCGGCCACAAGAGTTAAATGCCCTTCGTTACTGAGCAATTTCGAACAAACCTGCGCTGGTTGTAGTACGTGTGCAGAGATTGGAATGTAGGGCGTATGAGTGACCGCCATGCAATGGTAGCCGCAGTAGGTACGAAAAACTGTTTGGACCAAAACAGTAAAGTGCCCTTCGTTACTGACCGATTTCCACCAAACTTGTGCTGATTGTAGTACGTGTGCAGGAAATCGCATATATGACGTTTGATTCGCCCAGATGGAAAGGTAGTCGACACAGGGGCGAAGAACTCTTTCGGCTACAAGAGTGAAGTGCCCGTCGTTACTTACTGACTTCCACCAAACTTGCGAATGTTGTAGGGCGTGCGCCGGGTTCCATGTGTGACGTTTGAGTGGCCCCGATGCAATGGTAATCGCGATAGGAACGAAAAACTGTTTAGGCCACAAGAGTAAAGTGCGCTTCGTTACTGACCGATTTCGACCAACCTTACGCTGCTTGTCGTGCGTGTTAAGGGAGTGCCGCGAGTGACGTTTAAGTCGCCCGGTTGCAATGGTAGTCGATATACGGGCGAAAATCTGTTTCGGCCACATGAGTGAAGTGCCCTTCCTTACTGACTGATTTCGACCAAACTTGCGCTGTCTGGTAGCGCGTCCGCAGAAAGTCCAGCGAGCGACGTGTGAGTCGCCCCGATGAAATGGTAGTCGATATAGGGACGAAAAACTGTTTCGGCCACTCGAGTAAAGTGCCCTTCGTCACCGACCGATTTCGATCAAGCTTGCGCTGGTTGTAATGCGTGTGTATGTATGATGTTTGAGTCCCGCGAATACAATTGTAGTCGAGATAGGGAAGAAAAATTGTTTCAGCCACAGGAATGAAGTGTCCTTCCTTACAGACAGATTACGACCAAACTTGCGTTGGTTGTAGTGCTTGTGCATGGAGTGCCATGTGTAACGTTTGAGTAGGCCCGATGGAATGTTAGTCGATATACAGACGAAAAACGGTTTCAGCCACAAGAGTAAAGTGCCCTTTCGGATTGACCGATTTCGACCGAACTTGCGCATGTTCTAGCGGCTTCGTAGGGACTGCTACGAGTGAAGTTTGAGTCGCCCCGTTGGAATGACAGTCGAGATAGAGACGAAAAACTGTTTCGGACACGGGGTAAAGTGCCCTTCGTTACTGACCGATTTCGACCAACCATGCGCCGATTGTAGTGCGTGTACAAGGAGTGCCGCAAGTGTCGTTTGAGTCGCCCCGATGCGATGGTAGTCGAGAGAGGGACGAAAAACTATTTCAGCCGCAAGAGAAAAGTGCGTTTCATTACTGACCGATGTCGATCAAACTTGCGTTAGTTGTAGTGCGCCCGCAGGGAGTGCCACAAGTGATGTTTCTGTCGTCCCGATTGAATGTTAGTCGAGATAGATATGAAAAACTCTTTCGACCACAAGAGTAAAGTGCCCTTTCTTACTGACCGATTTCGACCAAACTTGCCTTTGTTTTAGTCCGTGTGCAGGCAGTGCCAAGAGTGATGTTTCAGTCGCCCCGTTCCAATGGTAGTCGATACAGAGACGACAAACTATTTCGGCCACAAGAGTGAAGTGCCTTTCTTTACTGACCGATTTCAACCAAACTAGCGCTGGTTGTAGTGCGTCCCTAGGAGATCCACGAGTGACGTTTCTGTCTCCCCGATGGAATCTTAGTCGAGATACAGACGAAAAATTGTGTCGGCCACGAGAGTAGACTGCCCTTCATTACAGACCGATTTGGACCAAACTTGCACTGTTTGTACCGCATGTGAAGGGAGTGCCATGTATAACGTTTGAGTCGCCCCAATGCAATGTAAGTCGCGACAGGGACGAAAAAATATTTGGGACACTACAGTAAAGTGCCCTTCGTTACTGACAGATTTCGACCAAACTTGCGGTGGTTGTACTGCGTCCGTATGGATTGCCACGAGTGACATTTGAGTCACCTCGATTAAATGATAGTCGAGATAGGGAGGAAATACTGTTTCGCCCACAAGAGTAGAGTGCCCTTCGTTATTGACTGATTTCGACCAAAATTTCGCCTATTATAGTGCGTGTTTATCGAGTGCCGACAGTATAGTTTGAGTCACCCCGTTGCAGTGCTAGTGAAGATAGGGACGAAAAATTGTTTCGGCCACAAGGGTAAAGTACCCTTCGTTTTTTACTAATTTCGACCAAACTTGCGCTCCTGGTAGTACGCGCAGAGGAAGTACAGTGTGTGACGTTGCAGCAGCTCGGATGAAATGGTAGTCGAGATAGGGACGAAAAACTCTTTCGGCCACAAGAGTAATGTGCCCGTCTTTACTGGCCGATTTCGACGAAACGTGCGCTGGTTGTAGAGGGTGTGATGTGAATGCCATGTATGACGTTTGAGTTGCCCCTATCTAATGGTAGTAGCTATAGGGACGAAAAGCTGTTTGGGCCACAAGAGAAAAGTGCCCTTCTTTACTGACCGACTACTAAAAATCTTGAACTGGTTGTAGTGCGTATGAAGGCATTGCCACGTGTGACGTTTGGGTCCCCCCATGCAATGGTAGTCGAGATAGGGGCGACAAACCCTTCAAGCTGCCAGAGAAAAGTGTCCTTCCTTACTGATCGATTTCGATCATGCTTTCTCTGTTCGTATTCCGTCCATACGGAGTGCTACGAATAACGTTTGAGTGGCGCCGATGTAATGTTAGTCACGATAGACACGAAAAACTGTTTCGGCAACAAGAGTAAATTGCCCTTTGTTAGTCATCGATTTCGTCCAAACCCCGGCCGTTTGTAAGGCGTCTGCAGGGAGTGCCATGTATGACGTTTGTGTCCGCTGATGCAATGGCAGTCGCAATAAGGACGAAACACTGTTTGGGCCACAAGAGTAAAGTGCCCTTCCTTACTGAACGAAATCGACAAAACTTGCGCTGGTTGTAGTACGTATGCACATATTGCCATGTGGGAAGTTTCATTGACCGCCATGCAATGGTAGTCTCAATAGGTAGGAAAAACTGTTTGGACCAAAACAGTAAAGCGCCCTTCGTTACTGACTGATTTTCACCAAACTTGCACTGATTGTAGTACCTGTCCAGGGAACTGCATGTATGACGTTTGATTCGCCTGGATGGAAAGGTAGTTGACATAGGGGCCAAGAACTGTTTCGCCTACAAGAATGAAGTGCCCTTCGCCACTTACTGATTTCCATCAAAATTGCAAAGGTTGTAGGCCGTATGCCGGGGGTGCCGTGTGTGACGTATGAGTGGCCCCGGTGCAGTGGTAGTCGCGAAAGAACGAAAAACTGTTTGGACCAAAACAGTAAAGCGCCCTTCGTTACCGACTGATTTTCACCAAACTTGCACTGATTGTAGTACCTGTCCAGGGAACTGCATGTATGACGTTTGATTCGCCTGGATGGAAAGGTAGTTGACATAGGGGCCAAGAACTGTTTCGCCTACAAGAATGAAGTACCCTTCGCCACTTACTGATTTCCATCAAAATTGCAAAGGTTGTAGGCCGTATGCCGGGGGTGCCGTGTGTGACGTATGAGTGGCCCCGGTGAAGTGGTAGTCGCGAAAAGAACGAAAAACTGTTTGGACCAAGAGAGTAAAGTGCCCTTCGTTGCCGATCTATTTCGAAGAAACTTACGCTGTTTGAAGTGTGTCCGCAGGGAGTGCTATGTGGTATATTTCAGTCACACCACTGAAATGCAACGGGAGATACGGACGAAAAACTGTTACGGCCCCAAGAATAAAGTGCCCATCATTACTGACCGACTTCAACATAACTTACACTGCTTGAAGGGCATATGCAGTGAGTGACATGTCTCATATCTCAGTCACCCCACTGCAATGCGAGGGGAGATACGGACGAGAAACTCTTTCGTCCTCAAGGGTAAAGTACCCTTCATTACCAACCGATATCACCCTACTTTGCACAACACGTAATGCATGAGCAGTTACTGGCATGTTGTATATCTCAGTCACCCCACTGCAATGGGAGGGGAGACACGGACGAAAAAGTGTCTCTGCCTTATGAGTAAACTGCCCTTCGTTACCGACCGACTTCAACCTAACTTGGACTTCTTGTAGCGCATGCGCAGTGGATGCCATGTGTCATATTTCAGTCATCCCACTGCAAAGCGAGGGGAAATACGGGAGAAAAACTGTTTCGGCCTCAAGAGTAAAGTGCCGTTCATTGCTAACCGATTTCAATCTAACTTTCACAGCTCGTAACGCATGCGCTGAGAGTGTCATGTGGTATATTTCAGTCACCCCACTGCAATGGAAGGGGAGATACGGACGAAAAAATGTTTTGCCCTCAAGAATAAAGTGCCCTTAATTACTGACAGATTTCAATGTAACTTGCACAGCAGGTAAGGCATGCGCATGGACTGCAACGTTATACATTTCAGTCACCCCACAGCAATGCGAGGGGATATACGGACGAAAAACTGTTTTGGCCTCCGGAGTAAAGTGCCCTTCATTACTGACCGACTTCAACGTAACTTGCACTGCTTGTAGCGGATGGGCAAGAAGATCCATTTTGCATATTTCATTCACTCCACTCCAATGCGAGGGGAGACACGGACGATAAACTCTTTCGGCCACAAGAGTAAAGTGCCCTTCGTTACTGTGCGATTTCAGCCTACCTTTTACTGCACGTAACGCGTGGGCAGGAGTGCCATATGCCATCTTTTAGTCACCCCACTGCAATGTAAAGGGAGATAGGATCGAAAAACCGTTTCGGCCTCAAGAGTAATGTGCCGCTCATTGCTGACCGACTTCTACTTAACATACACTGCTTGTAGTTCTTGCAAGTGAGTGCCATGTGGCATATCTCATTTACCCCACTGCAATGCGGCGGGAGAGTAAAGTGCTCTCCCTTACTGACCGATTTCAACTTAACTTGCACTGCATCTAGCGAATGTTAAGGGAGTGCCATTTGCCATATTTGATTCACACCAGTGCAATGCAAGGGGAGATGCGGACAAAAATGTTTCGGCCTCAAGAGTGAAGTGCCCTTCTTTACTGACCGATTTCAACCTGCCTTATACTGCACGTAATGCATGCTCAGGGAGTGCCATGTGGCATCTTTCAGTAATCCCGCTGCAATATAAGGGTAGATACGGACGAAAACTCCATTGGCCTCAATAGTAAAGTTCCCTTCATCACTGAATGATTTCAGTCTAGCTTGCACTGCACGTAACGCATGCGCAGGGAGTTCCATGTGGCATACCTCAGTCACCCCACTGCAATGCGAGGGGAGATACGGACGAAAAACTCTTTCGGCCTCAAGAGTAAAGTGCCCTTCATTATTGACCGACGTCCACGTAACTTGCACTGCTTCTAGCTCATGTGCAGTGAGTGCCATGTGTCATATTTCAGTCACCCCACTGGAATGCGAAGGGATATACGGACGAAAAATATTAAGGATGTAAGGATAGGTGGGCACACTTATGCATGTTTTATTGGTGAACTTACAATAAACATTTAGATTGACTACCCTCGGCCTCAGTACACAATGTGCCACATCATTGACAATGTATCAGTCATCACTGCACTGGTCAGTGGATTGGTTGTGGTGGTCCACATTATTGGACAGCCGAACCTGCAATCCTCATCCCCCTTAAATTTTTGTCGGTAGTATTACCTGGAAAATTTGCATTACTGTGTTGCATTTTGGATGCAACTTTGGTGGCGTCTCGTGGAGGCTTATCCTTTGATTTGTAGCAGTTGCTGTTTCATGAATAGCTTCTTACAGTAAAGTGCTCAGTTCTACTGTGTTCCGTGCTAGCACCAGAAAAATATTAATCCCATAGCAGCATGTAGTTACTGGATGAACTCAGTAACGTTGCACAGTGTCACTGTGTGTCCTTTCTGTTATTCACATAATGCATGTTAGTGTTTCTGTTTGTTTTTCAGACAGTACATTGGCGTTTATTTCTGTTCTTCAATGATCTGGGCTTCATATCCCAAAAATTCAAGGAATAGATTCTTCTCTACAATGTCCAGCGTGCCCCAGGTTCCCACCCAGTGTCCTGTTCAACTGGTACGGGGAGCTCTTTCCTGAGGGGTAAAGGGGCTGGGGCGTGAGGCTGACTGTGATAGGGTGAGTGAAAGATGCCACATGGAACTCCCTGCGCATGCGTTACGTGCAGTACAAGGTAGGTTGATATCGGTCAGTAATGAAAGGCACTTTACTCTTGAGGCCGAAAGAGTTTTTCGTCCGTATCTCCCCTTGCATTGCAGTGGGGTGACTAAAATATACCACGTGGCACTCCCTGTGCATGTGTTACGTGCTGTGCAAGTTAGATCGAAATCGGTCAGCAATGAAGGACACTTTATTCTTGAAGCCGAAACAATTTTTCGTCAGTATCTCCCCTCGTTTTGCAGTGGGATTCCTGAAATACGACACATGGCATTCACTACGCATGCGCTACAAGCCGTGCAAGTTAGGTTGACGTCGGTCAGTAACGAAGGGCACTTTACTCTTGAGTCCGAACCAGTTTTTCGTACGTATCTCCCCTCGCAATTCAGCGGGGTGACTGAAATATGCCACATGCCACTCCTGCACATGCGTTAGGTGCAGTGCAAGCTAGACTGAAATCGTTCGGTGATGAAGGGTACTTTAGTCTTGAGGCCGATAGAGTTATTCGTCCGTATCTCCCCTTACATTGCAGTGGGGTGACTGAAATATGCCACATGACACTCCCTACGCATGCGTTACGTGCAGTATAAGGCAAGTTGAAATCGGTCAGTAATGAACGGCACTTTACTCTCGAGGCCGAAACAGTTATTGGTCCCTATTTCGACTCGCAAGGCAGCGAGGTGACTGGAACAATATATTTGGCACTCCCTACCCATGCGTTACAAGCACTTCAAGTTTGGTCGAAGTCTGTCTGTAATGAAGGGCACATTACTCTTGCGGCGGAAACATTTTTTCCTCCCATACCCCCCTCCCATCCGCGGGGGGGGGGGGGGGGGGGGGGGGGAGCTGAGACATCTCGCATGGCACTCCCTGCCCATTCGCTACGTGCATGGGAAATTTGGTCGAAATCGGTCAGTAATTAAGGGCACTTCACTCATGATGCCGAAACAGTTTTTCATCCCTATCGCGCCTCGCATGGCAGCAGGCTGACTGAAACATTACACATTGCACTCTCTTCACAAGCAGTTCAAATTTGGTCGAAATCGACCAGCAATGAAAGGCACTCACCATGGTGGCAGACAGGCAGGCAGGGTGGCAGTCGTGTGGGCGGGCGGGCGGGCAGGCAGGCAGGCAAGCAGGCACTTAGTGGGTGGGAGTTATATGTGGTTACATTTTTAGGCCCCAGTTCTTACAAGAATTTTGCTATTTGGTTTATCCTTTCTTGAAGTCCATTTGTTGTGTAGGAACCCATTGCTTTATCATCCGCAAACAACAGACATTGTACTGTTAGCTAACCTCCTATGGGTGGGTTTCTGTTTCCTTGTTTGATGCAGGCTACTACAATGTCTATAAAGATTTTAAACAAATATGGGCTCAGACTGCACCCTTGCTTGACTCCAGTTCCTTGAAGTATTGGCTCTGTCACTTCATTTCTATTCCATCTTATGCAAATTGCATGAATAAATATCAGAAGACATCATGAAGAGGGCATGATGTTCACCGTATTGTTGAGACAGTTTGCTGCCACTTATGTGACTATTGAATATTTGTGTTCATATCAGCTTTTAGTTGCAAGGTATACGTATGTGGCATAGGTGCTTTTTTGAGTGTCTCTTGGTAAAAACTTCAAATACTTGAGAATGAAATTTCTGAAATGGCATGTGTAAGTGCTGACACGATTGAACTATGTGAGACATGATATCAACTGGATGGGAGGCTCAACCTCATTGGTAGGGATTGCAGCCATATTCCACAATTTATATTTTACCTTAATATTAAGCATCATGGTAATTTATGAGAATTAGTCTACAGAACACACTCTATTACGAATACACAAAAGATTTTAATGCCTTTTCAGAGTGCACATTTTCCTTTCTAGAATCTGTATATTGATGTAGGGCCTTTTGTCTGTGGCAGTGTGGCATGCAGGCTCCTCCTCCAGTACTGAAATCTTTAAATTATGAATAAATAATGTGGGTGTTTTATCTTCTTGTTACCACCTCTGGGTAGTCACAGAGACATATCCATGAAGATACTGCTGTATTTAAGTCCAGCAATCCTGAATTTTTGGCCAACAGAGAAGCTTATCGACTTTGTATTCAGAAGGGAGTGCCCAGTTGATTCATTATACTCATGATGCTATCTAATGCAGTCAGCTGAACGGTTAAAAATTCTGACTGCCAATTACAATGGCTGTTTTGAGTGTGTGATTCTCCTTGTGGTAGCATTGTAGTAGATCTTTTGAAATTCACCACATGTGGTCTTGACCCCAAAATGTGTATTTATACTGGTGATGTCTGTGATCAGCAAGTATTTCAGATTTTGTTTCCTCAGTTTTTTGGGGGAAAAGTACATAATTTTAAATACCGTGTTTGTAGAATACATACAGCTCTTCTGTAATCCAGTTTTCCTCATGCAACATTTCCTTCTATGCATAAGATATTCCAAATAGTCTTTAGCACCCAATTTGATGTACTCAAGGTTGTGAGGATTCATAATGTGGTGTGGGTTAGGACACTGTCTGGTAGATGGCTATGAATGTTTTGGAGGGGCATTCTGGGTGTGTCTGCACAGGCCATCAAAAGGCGGAGGCAGTATGTTGTGGCCATAACCCTGGCACCCACCATTCAGCCTCCCTGGTCACATAACCAAGAAGACTATACTTTTGAATCATGATATTCTGTGTTTTCCAAGCTTTGTATTACCACTATCTCTATTACAAACGAAATAAATACATGGTCTCGGTAATAAATATACTTTATAGTGTGCATACCGTTGTAGCAGACGGTATTTCTTCGTTTGTATAATAAATATACCGTTTTATTTTACAGTATTTTTTGACCTGAGCATAATTATGTCGGAGAAATAGAATGGTAATGAATAAGATATATTGCCCAAAAAGTGTGTTTGATTGGTTCGTAATAATTCGAAAGTTGCTATTTTTTCGTAGTGATTGCGGTCAGAGTGGTTGGAAAAGGCCGCTTCTTGCGTGACGAACACAGAACATAAATGACGATGACGTGTCTGCTTTACGCTGTAATGCTTCATAGTTCCACAAGTTAGCACCAGAGGGAACTGAACTACGCCGGATAAATAACGAGACGATTTCGCTGGTGGCGCCGTAATTTCACATTTCCACGGAGTTCCAATCTGTACTAACTTGTAACCTCTTTGTCAGGATTATGTAATTTAGACCACAGTAAACCGGAGGTCGTATATGATCCATGCCGCTTTGGTGAAAGTTCCACCTTATCAACGCCAGTGAGAGGCAGTTATGTAATCTGTGGTACGATCCTTTCTCCATCTCTAACCCATGGTTTCCACCACAGATTGTATAGTTTCCACTACGGGTTAACCAAGAGCTATACTAAATGATCTGTGACCAACAGGGTCGCCATCGGGCGCCATGTTGGCGGCGTGGTGGTGAGTATTGTTTGTGGTTGTGAAGTAGGGTAGGTAGGTTTTAAGCCATTTGCTAGCCTAAAGCTTAATATGTTGACTTGCTTGCAGTATGAGTGACATTAACGGATCGTGTGTTTGAAAACTGTGTTCAAATAAGACGTGTAAGTACAAGCAGGCCTCTTAAGAAAAGTCACTGCGTGAAGGGTATAAAATATATTTGAGGGAAACTGCTAGTTGTCGCGGCAGCACCCTTTCTCATGGTGGCAGCAGAATAAAAACCATTTCTCTTGGTTGGATTCACATGTTCAAAATCACTTAGAGATATCAGTGTAACAGGTTGCGAGGAGGGCAGGCAGGAAAACACTGATAACAGAAGATAGCTTGGAGTTTCAGTTCCTTTTTGTTGGTCGTGGTTTGTATAAGCTTCTGATTCACGTGGCATTTTAAACATAATGGCCTATCATGCAAGAAGTGATTCACATTGGTGAGTTGTTCAAATGGTCATCTTTTGGTTTTTACACTAGTGGTGGGCATGGTTTATTCTGATGTGTGGGAGGAAGGTACTGGCGCAAACCTCACTGTGACTTATAGTTCACATGACAATCACTTTAACAACTACCATTAAGGCCTGAAAGTAATACACTTTCTATTTGCAGGCAGCTGTGACAGGATGCCATTATAAGTGACGAACAATGAGACTGCGGTCATTGCCCAGCACATCATCTTCTGGGAGCCCACTGCAATCAGAGTCAGGAAAAAAGATGCACAGAGATGATTATCTTGCAGAATGCAACATTGTGTAGTCTGGCAGAGAGTTATCGTTAGATAGGAGCTTGCTGCTTTTTTCTTCTAAACTGATGGTGGCAGAAAGTGTCTCTGGAACACTGATACCTTTCTGCCAGACTACACGGCATCACACACCAGAAGGCTGTGATCTTCGTTAGACTGCCAGATCTCACAGGATGCAGGAAGTCCACCTTCATCATGCACTATGTGTATAACAGATAGACCACGTAATGAAGGTGTATGTCATATCAGGAGTCAGGATGTGTGTTTGGAAAATGAAATTCAGTGCATCCTCAGTCTTGTCATTAATTTGGACACTACAGAAATACACTTACAAACAAGGTGATAATGAGTTGTTACCATCTCACTAACCAGTATTATTCAGTGAGCTTTGGTGGGGGGGGGAGTTGGCTTGCAGTGGTAATGGAGATTTTTGTAACTTTTTATAAGACTTGTAGTTTATTGTAAATGCTTTTAAGCATGGCATTGGGACAAAATTGAACTGACATTTCGGGGGGGGTGGCATGCTGTGTCCTCTTGCAGGGTTGAAAAGATTATATTATGAATGTCAAATATGTACACTTTATTGCCTACAATCATACAGACATATCAAAGAATAATGCCTGTTTTAAATGTGTTAGAGTCTTGTGGTTTTGGCCGACTGACTGACAGGAGCATCAAGGAAATCCCAGTGGACACACTGCCCCATCCAGTGCAGTCTGACTGACAGATTTTAGATGCTGTTGCCTGGGTACATGGATCATTGCCCTGGTCTGTCTGTTTAACCACTAATGAGGAGTCTGTATCAAAGGCATGTGTCGTGTGACAGTGTTGCCAGTTGTGTGACACGTTGCTTGGAAATTCAGAATTGAGTGCTTTTTCTTCAGTTTTGCGTTTTACATTCCATAGATTATTGGGAATAGTAGTAGCTATAGAAGAGCATCCAGACAGGCTCTGAGGCTCGGCCACGTTCCTATTGAGTCAGTACATGAAGTAAAGCAGCAGGGGCATGAAGGCACCCACTTGTTTCTGGTGCCAATATTAAGAATATGTTGAGCCCTATCCTGTGGCTCCCCCTTGTACATTCATAGCTTGATGCTTCATTCAGCATAGGGATAATCATATTTACAAATAGTGCAGGTTGTACAGATGTAGTAGTATTCTGGTTTTTATGCAGCATAGGTGCCATTTGAGGGGAACACACAGTCACCATCTTCAGAGTGACTTAGTTTTGTTCAGGTGACCATTTTAACAACAACTGCCATTAAGAGCTGAAAATAATATACAGTATTTTTACAGGCAGCATTGACAGGATGCCATTCCAAATGACGACGAAGAACGAGACTGTGTTTGTGGCCTCCGCACATCCTCTTCTGGGAGCCCACAGGGATTGGAGTGAGGGAGAAATATTCATGAAGATGATTATCTTGTGTAATGTGACGTTATGTGGTCTGGCAGAGAGCTATCCTTATGTAGGAGCCTGCTGCCTTTATCTTGTACCTTGATGGTGGCAGAAAGTGTCTCTGGAACACTGATACCTCTGTCAGACTACATGGCATCACACACCAGAAGACTGTGATTGACATTATACTGTCAGATCTCACAAGATGTAGGAAGTTCTCCATCATGCATATTGTCTATAATGGATGGACCGTCCAGTCAAGGTGTGTGTCATGTGAGGAGTTGCGATGTGTGATGCTAGGAAACTGAGACTCAGTGCATCATCAGCTTCGTCATTAATTTGGACACTTTAGAAATACAGTTACAAACAAGGCGATCATGATTTGTTGCCACTTCAGTAGCCAGTACTAACCTGTGAGCTTTTGGGTGGGGGGTAAGTTGGCTTGCAGCAGTAGTGGTTGTTCTTTGCCTGACCTGGTAGTGACTGTTGATATAGACACACAGTGGGTTCAAATGTGATTGCAGAATGTATAATTTTGTTGTAAGACTTTTACTTCATTGTAAAAACTTTTAAGCATGGCATTGGGACAAAATTGAATAGACATTTTGGGGGGTGGCATGCTGCATTCACCACAAGGGTTGAAAAGATTGAATTATGAATGTGAAATATGTATGCTGTATTGCCTACAGTCATGGAGACACATCAGTGAAACTATGTCTATTCTAAATGTTTTAGAATCTTGTGGATTGGGCTGACTGAGGAGTATCCAGGATGTCCCAGAGTGCCCGGTGGACCCGCTGCCCCATCCAGTGCAATCTGACTGAAGGATGTTAGATGGGTGCACAGATCATTGACCTCATCTCTGTAACCAATAATGAGGAGTCTCTGTTTCATGGGTGTGTATCGTGTGACAGACTTGCCAGTTGTGTGACACGTTGCTTCAAAGTTCAGAATCAGTTGGTTTTTCTTGAATTTTGCATTTCACATTCTATAGATTATTGGCAACATCAGTAGCTAGGTACGAGCATCCAGACAGGCTCTGAGGCTTACCGAATTTACTATTCAGTCAGTACAGGGGTAAAGCAGCAGGGGTGTGAATGCACCCTCTTGTGCCTGGTGGAAGTATTAACAATATGTTGAGCCCTACACTGCTTCTCCCCCTTGTACCTTCATGGCTTGATACTTCATTCAGCAAAGGGATAGCCTTATTTACAAATAGTGTTTGATGTTAGCAGGTTGTTCACATGATGGAAACGTTCTGGTTTTTACACTGCATGGCTGCCATTTGAGAGGAACATGCTCTCACCATCTTCCGAGTGACTTAGTTGCGTTCATGTCACTATAATTTTAACAACTGCCATTAAGACTTGGTAATAGTGTATGTTATTTTTACAGGCAACAGTGACAAGACACCATTGGAAGTGATGACGAGTCAGACTGTGGTTGTGGCTTCTGCACATCCTCTTCTGGCCTCTGCACATTCTCTTCTTGGAGCCCATTGGGCTTGAAGTCTGGAAGAAAGATGGATGATGATGATGATCTTGTGGAATGGAATGTGATGTAGTCTGGGAGAGAGTAGCAGGGCCATCAAGAGCAGGCTCAGGCCTCAGTGGACAAATTTTTTCAGATCCCCCCATCAGGGGTGGGCTGGCTATAATTTATTGACACTAAATCGGAAAGATTGATGCTCAGTCGTAGAGTTACTTGGACTTGGTCTGAAAGTGTTAATTTGTATGGGTATTAAATAATGATAACTAGCGAGAACTACAAAAACATACACAACACTGTCAGGGCTTGGGCCCCTTTCTGAACCACTGGACCCACTTATTTGTACTGCGTTAGGCCCAGGTCATTGGCGCTAGAGAGAGGTATCATTGCATAGCAGTGTGCTGCCTTCTTCTTCCACCCTGATGGTGGCAGGAAGTGTCTCTCGAACACTGATACTTCTCTGCCAGACTACATGGCGTCACACACCAGAAGACTATCATCTTCAGTAAACTGTCAGATCTCACGAGATGCACAAAGCTCACCTGCACCATGCACGTCATCTATAATGGAAGGACCGTACAGTCAAGGTGTGTGTTATGTGAGTAGTTGGGTTGCGTGTTTTTAGGAAATTGAAACTCAGTGTGTCGTCAGCTTTGTCATTAATTTGGACACTACAGACACATACATACAAACAAGATGATCATGAGTTGTGGACATTTTGTTAGCCAGTACAAACCTGTGAGCCTGGGGGCAGGGTGTTGGGAAATTGGCTTGCAGCGATAATGGTTGTTCATTGCTGCACCTGCTAGTGACTGTTCAAAGCCCTGCTTATTAAATGGAAGTTGCACCTAGTGTCACTGACCTGATGTTTTTGGATTTGTATCAAGCCCTATGCATAGCACACATGATTGTAGATACATAGTAGATACCAATATCATTGAACATTGTGTAACTCTCTTTGTAAGACTTGCACTTCATTGTAAATGCTTTCAACTATGTGATTGGGACAAAACTGAACTTAAAATTTCAGGGGTGGCATGCTGCATCCACCTCCAGGGTTGAAAAGATTGAATTTTGAATGCTTTATTGCCTACAGTCATGGAGACACGTTAGTGAAACTGTGTCTATTTTAAATGTTTTAGAGTCTTGTGGTTTTCGCTGACTGAGATGCATCCAGGAAGTCCCAGTGTGCATCTGTTATTAGGAGCGTATCATCTTAAGACCAAGACAGGGGTGCCTAGTGGACCCACTGCCCCATCCATTCCAGTTTGACTGAAGGATGTTAGATGCTGTTGTCTGGGTACACAGATTATTTCCTTTGTCTCTCTGTGTAACCACTAATGAGGAGTTCCTGCATCAGAGGTGTGTATCGCGTGACAGAATTGCCAGTTGTGTGACACATTGCTTGGAAATTCAGAATCAGGTGGTTTTTCTTGTATCTTGCATGCTCACTGGCTAATACACTTGCTACAAAATTTTCTTTGTAAGTAATTGCATTGGACATTCCATAGGTCATTAGCAACAGCTGGATGTAAACAGAGTTCAAAAATTCTGTTAGCTTGCACATAATTGTTATTCTGATGTCTACCCAGCCTTCTATTCAGGAGGTGCATAAAATGACCAGTGCTCGTTACTCACCTCTATCTTATGCCAAGGTTAAGAATATGTAAAGTGTAGAGAAATAAACTATCAATCACAGCAAAACATTTTATTTTTTCAGAGATTTATTATGTTTTGCAATATGTTTTGGCTAACTTGGCCATCTTCAGATAATACAATTGTGTACGGTATACGTGGGAAAAATGAGATCTCATTTCCTTTTTATAGTACTTTACGTTGATAATTATCTCCCACTTACTACATACAAAGTTGTATTCCATGAAGATGGCTAAGTTGGCCAAAACATGTTATAAAATGCGCTAAATCTCTGAAAAAATAAAAAGTTTTGGCATGATTGACAGTTTCTTCCTTTACAATTTATATATGACCACAATGGAATGTTTAAGAACGTTTTGTGGCGTGGAACAGAATTCGGCACAGGAACAGTTTTAACTCAGGCAGTAGAATGACTATTAGCTGTAGCTAAATGCTGTGGAAACTCTTCTGTTACAATCTTTCCCACGTGTGGAGAGTCTTGATCCCCAAAAGATTCAGCTGTGTGATTCACAGCGTGACTGTATCAGTGAAGTGTTAAATAGTATAAGATTGTCATCAGTTTACAATATAAACGTCAGGCCATGCCTTGCGTGGACCTTCGTGGTTTGAATACAGTATGGTGACATGTTATAGTCTCCCACCAGAGAATAATATAGTTAAACGAATTCTGTAATATGTGTTTTGTAATGGTACAGTCACGCACAACACCGTGATACAATCAGGCATTTTGACTGTAATCAGGCATGAGATCTTATCCTTTACAAAAAATAGTCATAGAATATTAATAAAGTACAATACACTTGCATTCATTTAAAAACAATAATAGTAGCTCAAAAAAAGTTGTCCAACCCCTTTCGGACAGTGGCCACTCATTTGGAGAAATCAATGATATGGAAGTTTCACATTTTATTAAAAAACAGGGCATACATCTGTACTATAGAAAAAATTTTATATTTATGCAGAAACAGTAAGGGGAAACCAACTAAATGATAAGTAAGCATACAATCACTGAAATATAATTTTTTAGATCACAGGTACAAGAGAAAGTCATTTGACTGGTTCTTTCTTCCATCTGCCTCTCCTGTAGATGTGTCTGTATCACAGTAGGCAGCTGTCCTTGACAAAGTACACAGCAGCTTTGACATGCAATGTCATGATAATGTCGACCTTCTGCAGCACCAGGCATGTAAAAAGTAGGTGTTTTTTCTGCTATTGCACACAGAGAGTAAGCTAGTAAAATGCTACTACATATAGTGGCTAAAATTTTTTTTTGCGAAACATCGTAAAGTTTAATTAGCCTTTTGTAATTCGCAGATATTGTGGTAAAAACCATCAATGCAAAGGCAAATTTTTACTAGAAAGTGCTCAGAGTACATCAATATTGGAAGCCTTAATATTCATCAATTTTTAAAAAGTAATCAGTACTTTGCATGTAAAATATAGTCTTGTGCATCATAGATTACGACCTGGATATGCACCACTGGAAAAAAATTTTTTTGCTTCCTTCAAGACCTGACATAAATTAAGTTTTATTAATATTTTATGACGATTTTTTGTAAAGATGCCTAGTTGCAGTCAAAAAGTTTTTAGTTATAGTTTGTGAAGAGAGAAGGCCTAATGATGGCTGGGAATAAGCCAAACCTTGTCCCCTGATGGACTGTATCATGATGTTGTGTGTGACTGTATTATTACGATATACATATTTGATTAATACAATCGGAATAAATCACCTTAAAATTTCATAATGTTTCCATTCTTATTTTCTGATTTTTTAATATCACCCTTCTTTTTTGCAATATAGTGCAATATGAAATGCAAACACATCTGTTTCAACCACCAGGATCTTTGAAACTGATGATACTTGTTTTCTGTTTGCAGATTAGGGGGAGCAGTGCATCATAACAAGTGGCCAGCAGAGTTCCATTCTCCCAGCACCAAAGACAGCACACGGTGAGTCTTCATCAGTCACATGTGACTTTTAATGCTACTGCTTCTTAACTTGCCTCAAATACAACAAACAATTGTGTACTCGTAGCTCATGTTATTGCCCAGGCATTACAAGTACTCTGTGGATGGACAAAATGAACAAAATAACACTGAAGGTTTCAGTTGTATCACTAAAGTTGCGTGTTGTATATATGTATACATTCGTAAGAGCAGTAATATTTGTTATAGTAAAACTTTTAATATAGGGGTCAAATCATGTGAAGTGATTGTGAAAAACAGGAACACTGGCTCAAGAATAGTACAGCATCAAGGAATTAGAATATAGGCTATGGGCATAGTAAATAGTGAGCAGTAATAGACTGCAGGGTAGTGATAGTGCCAGGGAGGAAACACACAGGGCACACTAAATACTGAAAACAAGTAGACTCCAGTGTAGTGATAGTGCCTGCAAAGGAACACAGAGGGTGCAGTAAGCATTGAACACAAGTAGATTACAGTGTAGTGGTAGTGCCTGCGAAGGAGCACAGCAACGCGGTAAATACTGAACACAAGTACATTGCAGTGAAGTGGTAGTGCCTGCGAAGGGGCACAGAGGGCACATTAAATACTGAACACAAGTAGACTGCACTATGCTGGTAGTGCCTGGGAAGGAACACAGAGGGCGCATTAAATACTGAACACAAGTAGACTGCAGTGTCCTGCTAGGGCCTAGGAAGGGACATAGAGGGCACATTAAATACTGAACACACGTAGCCTGCTGGGGCTTGGGAAGGGACACAGAGGGCGCGTTAAATACTGAACACAAGTAGACTGCAGTGTCCTGCTAGTGTCTGGGAAGGGACACAGAGGGCATGGTAAATATTGAACACAAGTAGACTGCAGTGTAGTGGCAGTGCCTTGGAAGGAACACAGAGGGCGCAGTAAGTACTGAACACAAGTAGACCGCAGTGTCCTGCTAGTGCCTGGGAAGAAACACGGCGCGGTAAATACTGAACACAAGTAGACTGCAGTGTCCTGCTAGTGCCTGGGGAGGGACAGAGAGGTTAAGGTAAATACTGGACACACACTGCAGTGTAGTGGCAATGCATGGGAAGGGACACAGAGGGCGCGTTAAATGCTGAACACACGTACACTTCAGTGTTGTCCTAGTGCCTGGGAGGTGAGACAGAGGGTGTGTTAAATATTGAACACAAGTAGACAGCAGTATCCTAGTGCCTGGGAACGGACACAGAGGGCGCGTTAAATACTGAACACAAGTAGACTACAGTGCAGTGGCAGTGCCTGGGAAGGAAGCCAGAGAGCACAGTAAATACTGAACACAAGTGGATTGCAGTGTAGTGGCAGTGCCTGGGAAGGAACCAGAGCACACGGTAAATACTGAACACAAGTAGATTGCAGTGTACTGGCAGTGCCTGGGAAAGAACACAGAGGCCACAGTAAATACTGAACACAAGTAGACTGCAGTGTCCTTCTAGTGCCTGGGAAAGGACTCAGAGGGCACATTAAATACTGAACATGTGTAGACTGCAGTGTCCTGCTGGTGCCTGGAAAGGGACACAGAGGGCCCGTTAAATACTGAACGCAAGTAGACTACAGTGTAGTGGCAGTGCCTGGGAAGGAACACAGATGGCACCGTAAATACTGAACACAAGTAGACTGCAGTGTCCTGCTAGTGCCTGGGAAGGGACACAGAGGGCGCATTAAATACTGAACACAAGTACAGTGCAGTGTCCTCCTAGTGCCTGGGGAGGGACAGAGAGGGTAGGGTAAATACTGAACACAAGTAGACTGCAGTGTCGTGCTAGTGCCTGGGAAGGGACACAGAGGGTGCTTTAAATACTGAACGCACATAGCCTGCTGTGTCCTGCTGATGCTTCGAAAGGGACACAGAGGGTGCGTTAAATATTAAACACAAGTAGACTGCAGTGTCCTGCTAGTGTCTGGGAAGGGACACAGAGGGCTTGTTAATTATTGAAGACAAGTAGGTTTTAGTGTAGTGGCAGTGCCTGTGAAGGAACACAGAGGGCACACTAAGTACTGAACACAAATAGACCGCAGTGTCCTGCTAGTGCCTGGGAAGAAACACAGGGGGCGGTAAATATTGAACACAAGTAGACTGCAGTGTCCTGCTAGTTCCCGGGGAGGGACAGAGAGGTTACGGTAAATACTGGACACACTGCAGTGTAGTGGCAGTGCCTGGGAAGGAACACAGAGGGAGCATTAAATACTGAACACAAGTAGACTGCAGTTTCCTGCTAGTGCGTGGGAAGAGACACAAAGGGCCCATTAAATAGTGGACACACGTAGCCTGCAGTGTCCTGCTGGTGCTTGGGATGGGACACAGAGGGCGCTGTAAATACTGAACACAAGTAGACTGCAATGTCCTGCTAGTGCCTGTGAAGAGACACAGAGAGAGCATTAAATACTGAACACACGTAGACTGCAGTGTCCTGGTAGTTCCTGGGAGGGGACACACAGGTTGTGTTAAATACTGATCACAAGTAGACAGCATTGTGCTGCTAGTGCTTACGAAGGGACACAGGAGGTGCTGTAAATATTGAACACAAGTACATTGCAGTGTAGTGGCAGTGCCTGGGAAGGAACACAGAGGGAGCATTAAATACTAAACACAAGTGGACTGCAGTGTCCTGCTAGTGCCTGGGAAGTGACACAGAGGGCGCATTAAATACTGAACACAAGTATAATGCAGGGTCCTGCTACTGCCTGCAAAGGGTCACAGAGGGCTCATTAAATACTGAACACAAACTCCAGTGTCCTGCTAGTGCCTGCGAAGGGACACAGAGGGAGCATTAAATACTGAACACAAGTAGACTGCAGTGTCCTGCTAGTGTGTGGGAAGGGACACAAAGTGCTTATTAAATACTGAACACACACGGCCTCCAGTGTCCTGCTGGTGGTTGGGAAGGGACACAGAGGGCGTGTTAAATATTGAACACAAGTTGACTGCAGTGTCCTCCTAGTGCCTGGGAAGGGACACAGAGGACGCATTAAATACTTAACACACCTAGCTTGCAGTTTCCTGCTAGTGCTTGGGAAGGGACACAGAGGGCGCGGTAAATACTGAACATAGGTAGACTGCAGTGTCCTCCTAGTGCCTGGGGAGGGACAGAGAGGGTACGGTAAATACTGAACACAAGTAAACTGCAGTGTCCTGCTAGTGGCTGCTAAGGGACACAGAGGGCGCATTAAATACTGAACACACGTAGACTGAAGTGTCCTGCTAGTTCCTGGGAGTGGACACCCAGGGCGTGTTAAATACTGAACACAAGGAGACAGGAGTGTCCTGCTTGTGCCTGGGATGGGACCCAGAGGGTGCGTTAAATACTGAACACATGTAGACTACAGTGTAGTGGCAATGCTTGGGAAGGAACACAGAGGGCACGGTAAACACTGAACACAAGTAGATTGCAGTGTAGTGGCAGTGCCTGGGAGGGAACACAGAGGGCATGGTAAACACTGAACATAAGAACACTGCAGTGTAGTGGCAGTGCCTGTGATGGAACACAGAGGGCATGGTAAATACTGAACACAAGTGGATTGCAGTGTAGTGGCAGTGCCTGGGAGGAACACAGAGTGCACAGTAAATACTGAACAGAAATAGACTGCAGTATATTGGCAGTGTCTGGGAAGGAACGCAGAGGGGGCATTAAATACTGAACACAAGTAGACTGCAGTTTTCTGCTAGTCCCTGGGAATGGACACAGAGGGCGCGTTAGATAGTGAACACATGTAGACTGCAGCGTTCTGCTAGTGCCTGGAAAGGGACACAGAAGAAGTGTTAAATGCTGAACGCAAGTAGACTACAGTGTAGTGGCATTGCCTGGGAAGGAACACATAGGGCACGGTAAATACTAAACACAAGTAGACTACAGTGTAGTGGCAGTGCCTGGGAACACAGTGGGCACGGTAAATACTGAACACAAGTAGATTGCAGTGTAGTGGGAGTGGCTGGGAAGGAACACAGAGGGTACGGTAAATACTAAACACAAGTAGACTGCAGTGTAGTGGCAGTGCTTAGAACACAAGCTTAGTGGCAGTGACTGGGAAGGAACACTGAGGGTATGGTAAATACTGTACACAAATAGACTGTAGTGGTAGTGCCTCGGAGGAAACACAGAGTGGTTAAGAAATCATGAACACACGTAGACGGCATTGTACTGGTAGTGCCTGGGAAGAAACATGGAAGGCACAGTAAATACTGAACACAAATAGACTGCAGTGTACTGGTATTGCCTGGGAAGAAACAGAGAGCTCAGTGAAAACTGAACACAAGTAGACTGCATTGTACTGATAATGCCTGGGAAGAACCTGAGGGCTTAAGAAATCATGAACACAAAGACTGCGGTGTGCTGGTAGTGTGTTTGAAAGAACAGGGCATAGTAAATACTCAGCACAAACAGACTGCAGTGTAGTGGTAGTGCCTCAGAAGGAACACAGAGGGCACAGTGAATACGAACACAAATAGACTGCAGGGTAATGATAGTGCCTAGGGGGAAGGATTCTTTGTTTTAATTGCGTAAGAAATGGAATTTAAGATGGAGTTTGTTGTTGTACTGTTATGCATTGATAGCGTATTTTTGACTGTTTATTAAAATCCACATAAGTTCACTTAATTAGGATACATACACGTTGCAATTATATATCACAGCATCTCTGATATGTTTTGAACCATAGCAAGCCATCATCAGGGATACATCTATAAGAGAACGGGCATGTAGAGGCAGAAAATGGCAGGCATTCGAGGATGCCAGTGTGGGTAGATTTAGGCAGAATCATTCTAGCCAGACGGAGTCATGCCATTAGACGGACAGGGGCAGGCAGGTAGGTAGGAAGGGGCAGACAAGTGGCAGGGAGCCGGAAGGCATGCAGGTATGCAGAGGCAGTGGTAGACAGATTGAGGGGCAGGCAGGAGAGGCGTACAGGAAGGCTGGGCCAGAGGCAGGCTGAGGCAGGGATGCATACAGAGGCATGGGAGCAAAGGTAGGAACTGAAGGGCTGGGAGACAGGCAGGCAGACTGAGGGGAATGGGTAAGCCAAAGCAGGCACATAGAGGTAGGCAGGAGGTCAGGTATTCAAGCAGTTACTGACCCTGGCATATGGGCAGGACGAAGGCAGTGGCTGGCCATGGCAGGGCCGAAGAGGGAGGCAGGCAGGCAAGAGTCAAAAAGCAGAGACAGGTGGGCTGAAACTTGCAGGCAGGGAGGAAAGCGGTTGTGGGCAGGGAAGAACAGACAAGCAGGCAGGCAGGCGAAGAGAGGCAGACAGGAGATACAGGTAGGCAGGGAAGCAGGAGGATGCAGAGGTAGGCAGGCAGAAGGCAGAGGCAAGTTGGAAGAGGCAGGCAGAAGTAGGCAGGTAGGCAGATGAGCAGGGAGAGAATAAGGTAAAAAGATATGCACGCAGGAATGCAGAGAAGCAAGCAGGCTCATGGGTAGTGGGAAGTAATAGGAGGAGGCAGGCAGACACAGGTAGGTTCAGGCATGCAGAGGCTCTGAAAGCAGGAAGAAGGCAAGAAAGCAAGCAGGGAGAGGCAGAATAGCACAGGAAGGGAGGCAGAGAGAGGAAAGCAGCTGCAGGGTGACAGGATAGCAGGCAGATGCAAGTTGGTTGTCATGCAGGCTGAAGGATGCAGGGGCTTGCAAGCAGACATACATGTGGGCAGAAAAGCAGAGACCCGTAGGTAGTGAGGGAGGAAGATGCAGGTAGGAAGGCATAGAGGCAGGTGGGAGGAATGTGGAAGGAGGCATGAACAGGCAGGAAGCAGCAACACAGGCAGGGATGGTAGTAAGAGGGCAGAAACGAGGCGGCAGACAGAGGCAGGAGAAGAAGGCTGGTGGGGAGTGGTAGACAGGCAGGAATGCATGCAAGCAAAGACAAGAAGTAACACATAGGAAGACAGGGGGATGTATGTATCGTAATTGTATATTTAGTTGGATTTTAATAAACAGTTGTGTTTTTAAATATACTGTTGTTTGTGTGTGTATTTCAGGGCAACTTGCTGCTAACCATCATCAGGAGCTGTCTATGCTGGAAGTCATATCCTCTCAAGGAGAGGATATGACTTACACGTCCAGCATAGGGAGTTCATGATGATGGTTTGCAGCAAGTCATGGCTGTTAGCAACTTGCTGCCAGCCACCACCAGGAACTCCCTGCATAGGGAGCTCCTGGTGGTGGTTAGCAGCAAGTCACTGCTATTAGTTGGGGTGTAAATTGCAAATTTCAGAAATGTTCTTGCATTTGGGGAGAACACTCAGGGAAGCAAGTAAAGTCTTCGCATTGCAGAGGATATGGCTGGGTGCCGCGAAATTTTTAACGTTAATGCTACAGCATATTAAGTTCTTTATTGCTTAATAACTCTTTCCGGTTACTCATTTTGCAACAGTCTCTCTCTCTCTCTCTCTCTCCATATCTTCATTTCTCCTTTCCATCCAATCACCACCCTGTTCTCCTGCAACAACAAACATCTCTATTAGTACACATTCTATACACATCTTATGTATGTTACAGGTGAAGCATGCTGAACCATGTGGGGCCAAGTGAAGATGACTTACACCAAGACAAAATGGAAAGTGTTATCCCCAATGTGTTGGTGAAGTATTTTCCATTGTCCCACTCAACTCAAACACACTGTTTCAAAATGGTGTGTGTGAGTGAAATGGGACAATGGAAAGTGATCACTACTTGCCATTGTGCCACTCAACTCAAACACACTGTTTCAAAAACTATAATTTTTAAAATGGTGTGTTTGAGCTAAGTGGAAAGGTATACAAAAGGAAAGCATTGCTTGTGGCATAGGATGGGAAGAGAAATGAAGAAACATGGGGGGGTTACAATTAAAGTGTGTGTAAATAAGTAAACAATAAAGAAAGTACTATTGTAGTATTTTTGTTAAGATTTGGACTTTCTGTTGCGCACTATCTCGAAACGTTAAAAATTTCGCGGCACCCAGCCATATCCTCCCCAACGCGAAGCCTTTATACATGCTTCACTGAGTGTTCTCCCCAAATGCAAGAGCATTTCTGAAATTTGTAATTTATACACCCACTAATAGCAGTGACTTGCTGCTAACCATCACCAGGACCTCCTGTGTTGGAGGTACAAGTCATATCCTCTTGAGCAGAGGATGTGACTTGTACCTCCAGCATAGGGAGCTCCTGGTGGTGGCTAGCAGCAGGTTGCTAATAGCCATGACTTGCTGCTCACCATTATCATGAACTCCCTATGCTAGAGATACAAATCATATCCTATCCTTGAGAGGAAATGACTTGTACATCCAGCAGAGGGAGTTCCTAATGATGGTTAGCAGCAAGTTGCCCTGAAATGTGCACAGAAACAACAGTACTTTCAAAAACACAAATTAAACTCACACTAAATACACAACTAGGGTACATACACCCTCCTACTTTATATCACATTATCTCCAACATGTTTCGCCTCATACACATCTTTGCTTCTGGTTTTGCCTGCCTGCCCCCCGGCCCCCAAGCCTGCATCCCTGTTTCTGCCAGCCAGCTTCTGCGTGGGTTCCTGCCTCTGAGTGTGTCTGCCTTGCAGCCTGTTTTCCAGTCTGACTAAGGCTGTCTCATTGCATGCCAAGCTGCCAGGTTCTCTTGGCCTGACAAGCTCTCTCTGGTTGCCTGCCTGCTTGTAGCATTGCTTGCCACCTCTTTTTGCCAGCCTGCCTCTGTCTCTCCTACGCCCCATATCTCCTCCCAGGCACTACCACAAACCTGCAGTCTATTTGTNACGTCCCTCATGTTTCTGCTCACTATTTTCTATGCCCCATGTGTTTCCTCCCAGGCACTACCAGTACACTGCGGTCTATTTGTGTTCGCTATTTCCTGTGCCCCATGTGTTTCCTCCCAGGGACTGCCATTACCCTGCAGTGTATTTCTGCTCACTATTTACTGTTTCTTCCTGGGCACTACCAGTACACTGCGGTGTATTTGTGTTCACTATTCCTATGCCCTGTGTGTCTGCTCCCAGGCACTACCATTACACTGCAGTGTATTTCTGCTCACTATTTACTGTGTTTCTTGCTAGGCACTACCAGTACACTGCGGTCTATTTCTGCTCACTATTTACTATGCCCTCTGTTTCTTCCTAGGCACTACCAGTACACTGTGCTCTATTCGTGTTCACGATCTCCTACGCCCCATGTGTCTGCTCCCAGGCACTACCATTACCCTGTGGTCTATTTGTGTTCACTATTTCCTATGTCCCGTGTGTCTCCTCCCAGGCACTACCATTACCCTGCAGTGTATTTCTGCTCACTATTTACTATGCCCTGTGTATTTCCTCTCAGGCACTACCATAAAACCTTTCACTACCAATCTATACTACAGGACGCACAATCAAAACCAGTATCATGTTTACATATCACTAACATTAACCAGTGCTCAACTAGTATTTTATGCTTCCTCCCAGGCACTTGCTTGCCAAACTGCCTGCGTCATGTGCATGGCTGTCCCTATGCTCTTCTACCCTGCTTACCTGCCAGCGTCCAAGCCTGCCTTTGCCTGCCTCCTTACTACGTTGTTTCATGCCTCTGTCTAGCTGCTTGCTTGCCATTGCCTGCCTTTACCTGCCTCTGCCTTCATGCCTAGTTGTCTGCATGGCAGCATGCCTGTCTCCCTACATGTGCCTTGTTTTTACTTGCGAAATTTTACACAAGTGCTTCTGGCTCTGGCTGCTTTTACCTGCCCGTGCTTTGCTGCCAGCCTGCTTTCCTGCTTGCCTAGATGCTTTTTCTGGTCTGTTCTAGCCTGTCTGTCTGCTGACCAGGCTCTGCTTCTCTGCTTGTTTTTGCCTGCCTGCCTGTCTTGCTGCTTCGTGCCTGTGCCCCCCATTTCTGCCTGCCTACCACCTGCTTGCCTACCTGCCTCAGCTGGCCAGCCTCTTTCTTCTGTCTGTCCCTGCCACCCTACACTTTCCTGCCTGCCTCTATGCCTACCTACCTGCATGTCTGCCTACCTGTCGCTCCCTTGCTGTGCATATGCCTGCATGTAAGCCTGTCTGCTTCTCCATTCCTGCCTGCCTCTTGACTGCTTCTGCATGCCTGCTTGCATCTGCTGCAGCCTGTGTGAATCAACCTGCTTGCCTACCTGCCTTTGTGTGGCTGCCTGCCACTGCTTTCCTCCCTCTGCCTGCTTGCCTGCCTCTACCCTCATACTTGCTTGCCTCTCCTGCCTGTGTGCCTGAACCTACCTATCTGCTAGCCTGCCTCTTTGTCCCTGCCACTGCCAGCCTGTATGTCTCCCTCTGCCTGCATATCAGTGTCAATGATTGCTTGCATACCTTTCCCCAACTACATCTATCTTTGCCTGCTTGCCTTCCTGCCTGCTACTGCTTACCTGCTTCAGTTAACCACTTCCCTCTGCCTGCCAGCTTCTGCCTCCATGCCTCGGTATGCATCCCTGCCAGAGCCTGTCTGTTTGTCCCTGCCTCCCCCCAGCATGAATGCCTCTGCCTAGAATGCATCTGCTTCCCTCCCTGCATATACTTCTGCATCCATGCTAGACTCTGTCTGCGAGCATCGCCTGCCTACCACTGCCTGCGGTTTGCCTGTGTTTACTTGCAAGCCTCTAACCTGCTTCTCTCTGTGAGCCTCTGCCTAACTGCCTCTGTCTGCCTGTACTGCCTGCTTCTTTCTGCCCTTCTACTTCCACCCCTCTCTGAATCCTTGCCTGCATGCCTACCTGCCTCAGCCAGCTATTCTTTCCTGACTGCCTGCCTCTATGCCTACCTGTCCTTGCTTTTCTGCTTCTGGGCCTGCTTGTATGCCTGCTTCAAAGCTCCTGCCCGCCTGCATTCCTGCATGTATGACTCGCTGCTTGTGCCTCCCTCTGCCTGCCTCTGCGTGACTGCTTGCATCCCCCTGCCTGGCTCTATCTACCTGCTTGCATGTGCTTCCCTGCTTCAGCCTGCATGACTCAACCTGCTTGCTTGCCTGCCTGCTTCTGCTTGCTTGCCTACCTCCCTGCCACTGCCAGCCTGCCTGTCTAGTGCTGCCTGGCAGCTTCTGCCTCCTGGCTGCCACCTTTGTCCATGTCTGTGTGTCAGCGTCAATGATTGCTTGCATACCTGCCTGTTTCTGAATGCCTGTCTCTGCTTCCCTGCCTGCCTACCTTTCCCTGACTACCTCTATTTTTGCCTGCTTCTGTTTGTCGGCCTGCTTACCTTCCTACCAGCTTCAGTTGCCCACTTCCCTCTGTCTGCCTTCCTTTACCTTTGCCTCATTCTGCTTGCCTGGTTGCTTGCCTCTGTTTGGCTGCATGTCTCTCCTTACCTCCTCCAGCACAAATGCATCTGCTTCCCTCCCTGAATATACCTCTGCATGCATGCTAGACCCTGCCTGCCAACATCTACTTCTGCCTGCCTGTGACGTGGCCTGCCTATCTGCCTACCACTGCCTCTGTACCACCTGTCTGCCCCTTCCTACATCCTGATTGCCTGAATCTGCCTGCCTACCTGCTTGACTATGCCTGAGAGCTTACCTTTGCCTGCGTGCCTCCTGCCTCTGCATGTTTGCCTCTCCTGTCTGCCCCATAATATGCCTGCCACTGCCTTTGCATTCCTGCCTCATTGTTACTGTGTTTACCATGCCTACCCACAGAATGTTATATTAGTAGTAATGCCTGGACAATAACATGAGCTATCAGTATACAACTGTGTGTCATATGTGAAGCAAGATAAGAAGGAACATTAAAAGTTATATATGACTCATGAGGACTCACCGAATGTTGTACTTGCTGCTGGAAGAATGAAACTCTGCTGTCCATTTGTTATGATGCACTGCTTCTCGCATCCTGCAAAAAAAAAATTCAGTTCGTTTGAAAAGATGGTCTTGCATATCATATTGCTTTTATATTGTGACAAAGATCTTCATTATTGTCTGACTTCAAAAAAACTTGCAATGTTACCAGCTCATGCACAGTGAGTGCTAGGTGTGATGTTTCAGTTATATGACGGCAATGGAAAGGAAGATGCAGATGAAAAACTATTTCGGCCTCCAAGTAAGGTGCCCTCCATTGTTGACCGATTTCAACGAAACTTGCCCTGTTTGTAATGCATTTGCTGTGAGTGCTAAGGTGTGATGTTTCGCTTACATCACTGTAATGGAAGGCGAGATACAGACGAAAAACTACTTTGGCCACTAAGTAAAGTGCCCTTCTTTACTGACCGATTTCAAACAAAATTGCACTGCTTGTAGCGCGTGCATGTTGAGCCCTAGGTGCAATGTTTCAGTTACATCACTGCAATAGAAGGCGATATACAGACAAAAAACTATACTGCAATTTATTCTGCTCACTATTGACTACGCCGTGTGTATTTCCTGCCAGGCACAACCATTATACTGGAGTTTATTTCTGATCACTAATTACTCTGCCCTGTGTCCTTACTCAAGAGACATTACAGGGCTTACAGAATTTTAAATTCTGTCCAGATACTGCTGTTGCCACTAATCTGTAAATTGCGCAACACATTTCTTACAAAAAAATAATTGTAGCAAGTGTATTAGCCCGTAAATATGTAACATTCAAGAAAAACTATCCGATTCTGAATTTCCATGCAATTCTGTCTTATGCTACACACCTCGGATACACAGGCACCTCATTAGTGGTTAGTTGTTACCCCTGCTTGTCTGCCTTCACCTGTCAGCCTGTGCCTGCTACTGCATGTCTTCCCCCCCCTCCAGCCTGCATCCCTGTTTCTGCCAGCCAGCTTCTACCTGGGTTCCTGCCTCTTGAGTGTGTCTGCCTTGCAGCCTGTTTTCCAGCCTGACTAAAGGCTGTCTGCCTGCTTGTAGCACTGCCTGCCACCTCTTTTTCCCAACCTGCCTCTCTCTCTCTCCTATGCCCCGTGTCTCCTCCCAGGCACTACCATTACCCTCCTGTGTATTTCTGCTCACTAATTACTATGCCCTCTGTGTTTCTTTCTAGGCAGTATGAGTACACTGCACTCTATTTGTGTTCACTATTTCCTATGTGCTGTGTGTTTCCTCCCAGGCACTACCATTACCCTCCAGTGTATTTCTGCTCACTAATTACTATGCCCTCTGTGCTTCTTCCTAGGCACTACCAGTACACTGCAGTCTATTTCTGCTATTTACTATGCCATCTGTGTTTATTTCTAGGCACTACCAGTAGACTGCACTCTATTCGTGTTCACTATTTCCTATGCCCTGTGTTTCTTCCCAGGCATTACCATTACCCTCCAGTGTATTTCTGCTCACTATTTATTATGCCCTATGTGTTTCTTCCTAGGCACTACCAGTACATTGCACTCTGTGTTCACTATTTCCTATGCCCTGTGTTTCTTCCCAGGCATTACCATTACCCTCCAGTGTATTTCTGCCCACTATTTACTATGCCCTCTGTCTTTCTTCCTAGGCACTACCAGTACACTGCAGTCTATTCATGTTCACTAT
>BLKM01012201.1:2125826-2212857 GCA_013340265.1 Coptotermes formosanus | reverse complement strand
CAGTTCAGACTCCTCATGTGCGGCCGTCTGCAAAGTTACAGTTCTCATTTTGACTGATACTTCATGCTCAGTTACTGACACTGCTCTAAACTTGTGGTCTAAAACCAGAGCAATCATGCCTTCCTTTACAGTCTGTTATAAAAAATATGAAGAATGACAGACACTTGCACAAAATATGCAAATAAAACTCCAAACCTGCCCTTTCTGTTATTTCTGCATGATTCAAGCATGAATGCCTTTCCATGAGGAGATGTATTTTAACTAAAACAGCATCTCACACTTCCTTTGGAACCTCCTCAGCAGTTTAAAGCATAAGCAGTCTATATGCAAACTTCAGTCACTTATACTGAAGCAATCCACTGATGATCCATCTGGAGGAACGGATTCTACCCTGAAGATGGCGGTAGCATATTCCCCTGAAATATTGGTCACTGGCTACCAGACTACATGGTCTCAAATACCATAGGATTCTAACCTTCACAGACACCTCGAAGAGAACTTTGTATGTCACTGTTATCTCAAAGCTCTCAAAGTTTAAAACTGAAGATGGAGTGTTTGGAGATCAAGAACACTTGAAATCTCACACGCCAAACGTTGTGTGCGCGCCAGGTATGCTTTCAGGCCTCAGAAACCACGTACAGGTCTAAAAATTGTTATATTTACAGTTCTTTTGTAGTAATATCTATGCCACAATATCACTGCTTTCTTTATACATTACAAAGATAATGACATCCATTTTCACAGGGGACCACAATAACCACAAAGCTGAGTGCCATGTATCACCTCACTTATAATTTGTATATAGAACATGTATCACTTTTGGCATAATTATAAGGCCACCCCATGTTCCACATGACACAACAGGGCAACAACATTTTTCCATATCCAAGCAAATGCAGTATACAGCCTACACAGGTATATGTGCACTCACACCTGACATAGCTCCAGCTCGGCTTGACGTAACCCACATTGACGGACAGTTAGTCATTTTATACCTACTTGGTGCATCTTATCTGTACATAATTTTTAAACGTACTATCCGCTAATGTCAATCATCCTGCACAAAAGACAACATATTAAACTTCAGCCTATTTAATGGCTTAATACATACCCAACCCACCTCTCAACTAACCCAACATAATGGCGATCCTTCGATTGATCTGCAGTTGCACCGCGTGTTAGAGTTTGAAACAAGGCAATGCCACGGGTTATATAACAGCGCGATAATCGTTGACAAAATGACATGGGTCATATATGACGTTACATGATACTCCTTACCACGGATTATCTCATCTGAGGTACATAACAGTGATCGTAGTTTAAAACCAAATATAAACTCCATGGAAACGCGAAATTACCGCGGCTGCACCTGCTAATGTCGCCGGCGTAACTCAATGGATGCTGGTGGTAACTTATGGAGCTATGGAGCACGAAGTCGGTAAAGCGAATTCGTCCAATAATATACCCGCTCGTCCAATCACTCCTGTCGTAATCATAATGAAAAGATAGCAATCTTCGAAACTACTATAAACCAGACTTATGGGGGAATATACCTTATTAATTTTCATTCTGTTTCTCCGACATATTTCTGCTAAGATCAAGAGTCATGTAAGATAAAAACGTATTACATGTACATAGTTCCCATGTACTAGAGACACTAGTGATAAAAATATGGAAATTTCAGAATATTACGATTCAAAACGAGTCTCCCGGATTATGGAACTATGCAGGCTGTCTGATGAGCACCACGGTCACGTTCACGGTCACGACACACTGCCAACGTCAACTGTACATGTTTGTTCAAAACGGTCAATAATAAAGGACACTTACTTCGTGACTGAAGTAGTTCTTCTTATCTCCCTCTCCTTATGTACCAGTGATGCAACTGAAACATCACACCTACCAGTCACCACGCATGCGCCACAATCAGTGCAACTTTCGTTTAAATCTGTCAATAATAAAGGGCAATTTACTCTTGAGGCCGAAGAAGTTTTTCGTCCGTAACCCCCCTCGCATTACAGTGGAGTGACTGACACATGCCATGTGGCACTCCCTGCCCATGCGCTAGGAGTAGAGCAATTTAGGTTGATTAATGAGGGGCACATTACTCTTGAGGCCTGAACAGTTTCTCGTCTGTATCTCCCCTCACATTGCACTGGGGTGACGGAAATATGCCTCATGGCACTCCCTGCGCATGTGTTACGTGCAGTGCAACTTGGGTTGAAATCGGTCAGTAATGAACGGCACTTTACTCCAGAGGCCGAAAGAGTTTTTCCTCTGTATCTCCCCTGCTTTCAACTGGGGTGACTGAAATATGCCACATGGCACACCCTGCGCATGCGTCTTATATATTAATAATAAATTAGTTAATTATTTAAATTAGTCTAAAACTAAATAAGTGCAAAGTATTGATTACTTTCTAAAAGTTGATGAATATTAAGGTTTCCAATATTAATGTATTCTGATGGATTTCTAGGAAAAATTCTCCTTTGCAGTCATGGTTTTTACCACATGATATCTATTAAACTTTATGAGTTTTGCAAACAAATTTTTAGCCAATAAATATAGTAACATTTTAGGTGCTTAACTCTTCATGTGTAGTTGTAGAAAAACTCACTTAAATTTTACATGCCTGCGTGTACTCTGTGAAGTATGTTGTCTCAGTTACATCATTGCAATGGAAGGCGAGATACAGACAATGCTGTAATGTTAGACTCACTCATAGTAGCATACATATAATTGGTGATAATGCTAACAGAATTAAAGAAAGTGCTATGTTAGGAACTAAAGTGTTTGTTTGTGTAGCAAGACTACCACAGTCCCATCCAAATGAACTGTACCAAGAACTATGGATGTGAGTCTCTTACATTTTTATTGCATTAGAAGTGAATAAATATGTAGTATAGAAATATATGTATACTGTATACAGATGTGTATATACTGTATATAGAGTACATACATACTTCACAGGTCCGTATGTCCGCTACGGGTATAGTCATACACTAGGATGAGGTTGTCAGTCCCCTAACACCCAGGAAATACATTCTTTTAAATGAGAATTTTGTATTCTATTTGCACGATGTTTTTCACGAATGTAACCCTGGTGTAAAACAAGATCTACTTGTACTCAATTTGAACTCCTGCAAAATTCAACTTACACCACACCTTCAGGAACCTATCACGCAAGTAGCGGCATGTCTACAGTCACCTTCTGCACACAACCGTGCCTATTTACAAAGCTCCTCACTGCTCCCTTCTCCAGGTTCCTGTTACTATAACTTGGCACCAAAAGAATGTTCTTCATTTGCAGACTGAGAAAAAGTTCAGAAATTTTGCTATTCCTTTGTGTTTGAATATATGAAGTTCAAAGTAAATCATAAGAGTTTCACACAAAGGTTAGTACAAGGAATACAAACTTTCTGTAAAATGTCTATCAGTGCTTGATATTGATTCAATCTCAATTCCACATACCAACATCTGGTATGGTCTCAAATAGTATAAACATTAACAACAATAACAAGAATTCATAAATTTTTAAGTATAGATAGCTCCATCAATTCTGATTTTTCAGGTACAAAGCAAAGCCAAAAAAGAATAGTTTCATTTTTTAAATAGTTTTAATCATGAGCATCTTAGAACTTCCCAGGAGCAAAGAAAGCTGAGTCTCCTGATTTGAAAGTTTCATTAAGAAACATTTGCAATTTATACCTCCAGCATACACACAAGTTACACACTACAAAACTGACAGTGTTGGCAGCAACATGAAATTACTGATGTTCTTATTCAGTTAGAGGCAACTGAATTATTCTTCCAAGACAAGTTCTCATATTGTCACTGTTTTTCGAAATAATTACATAAACTTCATGGAAATATGAAGCTACCTAAAATGTTCAGCATTTCAGTTTACTTGTATTTCTTCATGTTATACGTCAACCAGCACAAAGTAACAGTTATTAATCTACTCTTAAAAACTCATGCTGACTGAACTGAAATGAAAATGTTGATCAGATTGCAACAGTATTACATTTGCCTGCCTTGACTTGAGTCTGTCATGAAGAATTTTAAGTTTTGATGAGAAAAACATTTGGTACCACTAATTAAAGAGCTTACAGGAGTCTCGATAATACAGTAAGTACAGCGACTAGGCTATGGCTCAACAATCTTGGGTTTCTCTCATCAAAATCATCCAGACTGGCTCTGGGGTCCACACAGCCTTATACAGAGGATGCCACAAAAATGTATACACATTTTAAGAGATGTTATCTACGTATTACTTTTCGAAGTTGAATTGAATTACGGTAGCAATGTGTAGTAGGGCGTTCGATCAAAAGATGGCGTTAATCAAAATGCTAGCATCACCATGCAACAGGCAGGACAGTCAAAGAAAATGGCGGAAGCACGGTTGTTGTTGGAGGAGTGCAAGACCATTTTGAAGTGGTATTTGAAATTCGAGAACGTTGTGGAAGCACAACGACAATGAAGGCGTGAGTATGCAACAGAACCTCCAACACGCCTAACAATTGCACGCATTTGTGATAAGTTTGAGATGCATGGTACTGTGTGTGATGTGCACAAGGGAAGATCCGGGAGGCCTCGCACATCAACAAGTCCTGCTTCTTCTGCTAAGGTGTTGGAACAGTTTACACGCTCGCCACAGAAGTCTACCAAACAATGTGCATGTGAGACAGGAGTTAGCAGAACAAGCATACGACACATTCTTAAAACAGCAAGACGGAAAGTTTTCATCCCAAGATTATTACATGCACTGAATGAAGATGACCTTGATCGAAGGGTGCAATATTGCGAGTGGTTCCAAAACATGGCACGAGAGGATGAGGAGTTTGTGGGGAAAATGGTTTGGTCTGATGAAGCACAGTTTAAATTGAACGGAACAGTGAACCGACATAATTGTGTGTATTGTGCTCCAGAAAATCCACACATTCATGTGGAAAAAGAAGTCAATATACCGGGCCTCAACATCTGGTGTGGACTGTCATTAAGGGGACTAATTGGACCATTCTTTTTTGAAGGTACCGCTACAGGTCAAGTGTACCTAGACATGCTACACACATCCATTTCACCTGCAATTCGTACACTTTTTGGGAATGATCGATTTTACTTCCAACAAGATGGCGCCCCACCGCACTTCTACCGAGACATGAGAGCTTACCTCGATGAGAATTTGCCAGGAAAAAGGATAGGACGAAGAGGTGCAGTTGAGTTTCCCCCACGTTCTCCTGACTTAACATCCCTTGACTTCTACCTATGAGGGACCTTAAAGGATGTGGTGTACCGTAGAAAACCGGCTACACTGGCGGTACTTCAGGAAGAAATTGAAATGGCATGCACAGCAATACACGTAGACACTTTGGTCAACGTTGCTTAAGCAGTAGTTCGCCATAATCAGAAGTGTCTAGATGCTGATGGTAACCACTTTGAGCACCTCTTGTAATTGCAGAAGTCAAACGTGACTTCTATTCATCTTTTGTTATCGGTATATACTGAGTATTACAATTTTAATAGTTTTTTCCTTCCTTAAAATGTGTATATATTTTTTTGGCACCCCCAGTATTAAATGGGTACCAGGGTTCTTGTCCTGGAGGTAAAGCAGTCAGGGCATAAATTTGGCCACTCATATCCACCTAGGGCTGAGGTTAAGAATCAGTGGATCTGTATCTGTCCCCCTGCATACTTTCATGGCACAGTTAGGGACAATTTTTTCAGCACTTTAATTAAAAGACTTACATAAGCCGAAAGGTACACAGAACTTTAATATACAGAGACAATAAAGGACTCAGAAAGAGAATATCACATTTGAGAAATTTCACTATGCCAGCGAATGTATGTTTTTCTCCTGAGATCAATTTGTGGGTTCTCCTCAAAATTCATGTAACTGTTACGACACAAAAGTTGTCCTATATGTGTTCATGCTAAATTGTGTCCACCAACTTGCACCCATCTGCATGAGTGCTGGAACAGGTTTATACATGGTCATGCAGCGTGTGAAGTAGGGGTCATGACCTCCCATATCCGGCACACTGTATCCACTGGGAGACGAAGTGGTTGTAGACGTGCATACAAAGACACCACATCCATGTCACCTGCAAAAATCAAGACCCACACATGCACATTTATTGATGTCAGAAAAACATTTGCATTTACCCAGTCCATGGTGCATATATGTCAAAATATGGTAAAACTTGTTTCAAATCCCAAGGCAAGTTGAAAATCTGTCCATTTCAGACCGGTTTCCATTTAACATAGGCACATTCTCTTAAATAAAACATGCAACACAACATACATGCCATGCATTTATGAACCAAACCACAAGCCTGAAAATCATGCTATATATATGTACAATGTCTGCACATATTTTCTCAGTGACAGGACTGATTCATTCTCGTGACATGTTCCTTTCTCATGTAAGTTTCAAGAAACGCGCTACAAAATAATGAGACAAGCACTGTACCTCTAACCTAACATTGAAGCATGTTCCCACAACCACTGTGGCCGTGGAAAAGCAATAAGTAGGGTATATTACATATTGTGTGTGTGTGTGTGTGTGTGTGTGTGTGTGTGTGTGTGTGTGTGTGTGTGTGTGTGTAGCCCTAGTTATCCAGCATGCAAAGCGCATGCACTGTGTTATTTTGTTATGTGGCCTGTCCAGCTCTACCATATTTTTGCACATTACCTCATAAACAGCATGCTTTTTGGGAAAAAAAGTTATTGACCATAAAATGTGTGTTTTGATTTTCTCACAACTCATGTCTGAAACACTTCTAATAATAAGAAGCATTCAGTGAGATACTGTCAAATGAACATACATCTTCATGTGAAGTACCTGTTATTCTTGTCAGGTTTTAATAAAACTTAAATTTTCTTGACAGATTTTCAAAAAATACTCAAATATCAAATTTCATGAAAATCCACCCAGTGGGAGATGAGTGGTTGCATGCAGATGGACAGACAGCCAGACATGACAAAGCTAATAGCTGCTTTTCACAATTTTGTTAAAGTGCCTAAAAACATATGAAAAGAAAATAATAAATAGTCACATATTCTATATTCAGTCAATTTCCTCAAGCATGCATGTTGTCTCCTTTCCTGTCCCAGTAGTGATTCAGTGTGGTTTTATGTCCAGCTGCAACTTTGTCAATGTTTGTTTATCTCTTTGCAATCTTTGGGAGTCATAATTTTAACAGGGTGGACAGAATGGTCTGCATGGTATCAAGTGGTGCTTCTGTCTGTTGGAAAACTTAAGAACACTTTCTGTAATACCTTCTTAAAACCTGGTAGTTTTCATGTAGCAAGCACAGCCAGTCCACCTAGATTTGTGTCATTATTAACCGAGTCTGTTTCTCAAATTTTGTGTGAAAGAAGTGTTGATATTGTGTCCAGTGATGAGAGTATTCATGATGATAATGATTAACACAAAATGAACATGTTCTGATATGAATTATTGCAACAGTGATAAGAATGAGAGTGTTAAGTGAAGTGCCTATCTGGCCCTTGTGGTCTCGGAAGCCAATTGTCTCAAATTACTTTCCCATCCATGAACCTAGTTCTATTTTAAATAGTCTATCAGCTACTTTTAGATTACTTTCATGAGCAACTGGTAAAACGTACTGTAAGAAGGACCAACAGATGTGCAGAAACTATGACAAAAATGATCAATAAGAAGGATATGTCAAGAAAGGAGATGCAGTTAGTTCTAAGACAGATGATGTTGATGGGAATAATTCAGAACCCAGCAAAACAACCTGTTTCACCAAGGATACTTTCCCAGAAACCATCACCCCCCCCCCCCCCCCAACTCTGCCCCATGTTAGGTTTGAACTTATTACACAATTGAAGCACTTTGTGGACAGCTATTGAAAAGCTGAACAAAGACACAAAAGTGTGCAAAATCAGCCTTATTATTCCAAGTATTACTAGCAAATTTCAGAATAACTACCTGGCTGAAGAAAATGTAAGTACTGAAAGCCTCAAAGTTTGGCAGAAGACATATGAAGTATGTCAGTCTAGAACGGGATACTTGTGCATAAAGGAGCTGGAAGGGACAGTCTGTGTCGACGGCAATTTGAAAAGCTCAAAAACTGTTTTCAAATGTGGGAATATACTTTGTACATGGATACCTTTTATAATTCTCAACACTTGGCATCTATTATAAAAAAAAATCATGGGATAAATTTGCTGGAACGCCAAGTACTTGGCAAGAAAACTGTACAAGTCAGTAAAATCAGCAGAAATGAAAAAAAATGAATGTGATATGACACAGGACTTGTTCCAGAGGAGACCAGCTGATAAATGGTATGAGAACTAGGTGTGTATGTTATGAAAACTCAACAGTAGGTGGAAATGACCTGAAGGATCAATAACTACTGGCATGTTTATTGGAAAGGAGAAGGAATGAAGTGACACCACAAATATTTTGGAAAAATTCTCAATGTCTTAGTTCAAACCCCATACAAAACATACAATATCCAAAAGCAAAAAGTTTACCATACAGCCTAAGAGAACCAATGTCCAAAAGCCACTATGAACAACTACACACCAAAAGAAGCACAAGCTCCTGGCAAACCTGCAACCAACATCCATTACTGCAAGATGTAGCCTCCACGAGAAACTAAGAAACTATCATCAGGTCACAGAAGCTTTCGTCATATAAAAAACACTTTACTGAACTAACCCCTTTCCTGTGTGTAAAGTTATGTACCTTCTAACAGTGGAGCCAACTTGCTTGGTGAAGGAATGTCATAATAGGTGAGATATGTCACCAGCTGGCGCTGATGTTCGCTGTCCTGATACAGTGTACCAGTCATATATTGGCGCAGCAGTGGTGCTAGCTCTGAAACACAGACTGCAACTGTAAAATGACAGTACAAGTACAAACAAGGACCTAGCAGTCTCATGCTACGACCTTGAACCCTCATTCTGACTTTGATCCCTGGTCAGATCTGTGTGCGGATTCTTTGACTCAGAGACTGAAACCTTTGTCTGTAACTCCACGGGGCCAATATCTCCTTCAGAAACCAACTGTTCTTCAACTAGTTACAAAATTCCCTTCATTCTGTGGAACCCAGTGGTTGATCAGTGTTCACAACAGCCAAACACTGGTCTCTATCCTGGCCCAGATACATCCAGTCCAAATTTTCACATCCTATGTTTAACAGTCCACCAGCATGCTTTTCTCTTACTTTTCATGCAGACACATGCCCTTCCTATCCCATCCTCCTTGATCTGTTCACCAAAATAATATTAAGAGAGAACAAATCATAAAGCTGCACATTATACAATTTGCTTCAGACTCCTGTTAGTTCCTACTCTTGGGTCCCAATGTGTTCCCTCAGCACCCTGCTTTCAAAAACCCTCAGTCTATGTTCTGCATCAGTGTGACAGACCAAGTCTCACACCCATACAAATCAACAGGCAAAACTATAATTTAATTTTTGTTTTTAGACAGCACAAAGGAGGATGAAAGATTCAGAAATGAATGGTAGAAAGCTTTTTACCCTTAATCTAAACTTGATTTACTTGTGAATGCAGTTTTGTTTGCCAGGTTTTGTCTGGCTTTCACAGCAGGTTTTCTGTGGTGTACCAACCCAAACTGGATCTAGGCTGCCTCTTTCTGAAGCTTCTCGACAACACACAATTAGGCACACACCCAGTAGGACGTCTCTGAACAAGTGATCAGACCATCACAGAGGCCTCTTTCTACAACACACACAACAGATGAACATCCATGCCCTCAGCGTGATCCAATCCCACAATACCAGCCATTAAGAGGCTACAGATCTATGTGTTAGACTGCACAGCCACTGGGAACAGCCACAGCATGTATTAATCAGATAAACAGTCTTCTGTAGGACTGTGGGCTTCAATCAGTGTTTCAGAGGAACATAACTGCATCCATTGTCAGGGTGAAGGGGTTATATCCAGGCAGACAGTAAAGTGATTACAGGAAGGTAGTGGATTGATTATACAGACACGATGCAAGGAATGTGGCCAAGCAGAACCATGGATATGGCACTATTGCAGTCCAATAGAAGTACAAGAAAGTAAGATGAGGAAACCAAGGTGATAGATGGCCATTTTTTGGACCCGACTCTCCTCTTTGTGATTCTGATTATGGTTCACATTGCTACAGGTGAGTTTGAAACATATATATCACCAGTTATTGATCAAATTTTTGCAAAACTGAGGTAAAACTTTATGATCTGGGAGTCAGTAACTGTATTATTTGAATAGCGAACAGTTTTCTCAGTGGAAGGAATCTGTTATTTTACCTACTTACAAGAAGGATTATAGGACTGACTGTAATAATTATCAAAGTGTATCACTGTTACCAACTGCAAAAAAGTAAAAAGTTTTCCCTGTCCATGGAATGACGGAATACAGGGGGAACAGAGGTATTGCTCCACTCACTGTTCACATTGGCACTAGATGGAGGTCAGTGGTTAACCTCACGCCCTGGCCACTTTACCCCTGGAAATGAAGCCCAGTACCCATTGAATAGGAGGCAGCATGGGTCCCAGAGCCAGTCTGGATGTTTTGAAGAACAGAAAAATCTCTTAGCCCTGCCAGAATTTGAACCCCAGATGGTCCACCCAGTAGCGTAGTTCCTATACCAATTACACTGCTCTGGCTCCTGTTACCAACTGCATACAAAATTGTCTTCAATATTCTTCTCACAAAAATATGTCCATACGGAGAAAAACTGGAGATCATCACTGTTAATTTCAACACAACAGATCAACTTATGACCAGATACCAGAGGAAAAATTGGGATGCAATGCGGCAGCACATCAGCTACTTACAGACTTCAAGAAAGCCTGTGATTCAGTTAGGAGAAAGGTTTCGTATAATATTCTCAGTCCCTTTGCTATACCCATCACATTAGTGGTTACGAGAAATAAAATGTGTTTTAATGAACTCTAGAGTAAAATCCAGCTCGGTAAACATTTTTCTAACACATTTCCTGTTCACAATGATCTGCAACATGAAGACACGTCATCACAATACTTCTCAGCTTCACTTTAGAGTGTGTCGCTAGAAAGGTCCAGGAAAACCAAACTGGATTAGGAGACACATCAGTTTGGGTCTATACTGATGACGAAAATTTAATGAGCAAAAGCATTGATATTATAAAGAAAAACACATACGCTGCATTATTTGCTAGTACGAAGGTTGGTATAGATGTAAGTGTTGAGAGAACTACGTACACTTTCATGCCTCACCAGCAGAATGCAGGACAAAATAACGGCACAAAGATAACTAATAAACCCTTTGATAAGGTGGAAACATTCAAGTATATGGGAATGACACTAAAAATTCAAGACTGCATGATAGGTTACCTGTCTGCCATGAGTCCAGAACCTTGTTCACGTACTGGTGTACAGAAAGAGCTAAACTGGGAGCCACCAGATGCGCTGCACGAACAGGTAATCTGTCTGTCAGCACCTGCACAGCTAGCAGCTTCAGTTGCCAAGTCAGGAACACATGTGCCTGCTTTGGATGCAGGTTCCTCATTGCCTGCACACAACAAATGTTACAGGAGCATGAGAAGCACCAAGTAACACACTGCTACCCTTCATGCAACCACACGAACCTTTGCCTTTGTCCTTTTTGGTCTTCGTGTTTAATTATTGTTGAAAAGCTGCCAATACTACAGATTATACAGTGCACAGGTTTAGATATTATTTTTCTTTGTAGATTAAAACCTCATTAATGTAAGCAGCACAGTCCTAGGTCAGACAGTACTCTGTTGTCCAGCTTGCTGATTTGTTTGTTGACACCCTTACAGTAAGGTATCTTGCACCATTACTCTGAAATATTATTTTCTCTTCCCCTATGGCATCTAATGAAACTTAAGCAAAACATACATGTGTTACTTTGAGTACTACTATGGAAGTGAAAATTCTTGACATCTAAGATTTAATTATCAGTTATACTGACCACACCTCTAATGCTGCAACAAAGCCATATTATGACTGAGGACTCTTAAGGAAAATGGTTATTTTCAGCAGCAGCCAAGTTCTAGCCAAATGAAAATGAAGAGCTTTCTTAATCTTCTCCCCCTTTCAAGATCTGTGTATGCTGAAGAAGTGTTTAATATGTAACTCCCAGACCTGTTCTCTTCATTCATCATGCCAACCAAGGTACATATTATACATAAAAATATATTCCACTATTGCTCTAACATGTTTTGGCATCATTTACACCATTTTCAGGGAGCTTTACACCAAAATTTAAAACTTACTAAAATATAATAGATTATCAAGTAATTCATATTATATTATATTATAGCATTCATGCAGCTATTACTTTGTAATCTATTATATTTTAGTAGGTTTTAAATTTTGGTGTAAAGCTCCCTGGAGATGGCATAAATGATGCCACAACATGTTGGAGCGATATAAGAATATATTTTTGTGTATCAAATGCACATTCATTGGTGCAATGAATGAAATTTCAGTCAAGATGCACTGGATAAACAGTGTCAAAATCCCAGGCCTGTGTCTGCTAGAGGAATGTCTCACTTTTAATGTCACAATCCATGTCTGCTAAGAAGTGCTTCATGTGTAACTCCCAGATTTGTGTCTGCTGAAGGAAGTACTTCACATATCAGCACCAGATCTGAGTCAGGTGAAGAAATGTTTCACTTGCAGCTCCATGATACGTGTCTGCTAAGAAGTGCTTCATGTGTAACTCCCAGATCTGTGCCTGCTGAAGGAAGTACTTCACATATCAGCACCAGATCTGAGTCAGGTGAAGAAATGTTTCACTTGCAGCTCCATGATACGTGTCTGCTAAGAAGTGCTTCATGTGTAACTGCCAGATCTGTGTCTGCTAAAGCAAGTGCTTCCCAAGTAAGTCCCACATACATCTCTATTGGAAAAATATTTCACTTGCACTCCAATAATCTGTGTCTGCTGAAGGAAGTGCTTCATGTGAAAATCCCACATCTGTGAACGCTGGAGAAGTGTTTCACATATAACTCCCAAATCACCCCCTCAATCTGACATCACCTTTGGGAGTACAAAGTTTGGAAGAAACTCATATACAAGAAGAATATCTTCTGAGTTACCCTAAAAAATTATTAATGTAAAGTGTTTAAGAATGGTAGCTTTAATAATAATTATTATTATTATTATAATTATTGTCGTCGTCGTCATCATCATCATCATCATCATCATCATCATCATCGTCATTTATGAATTATTATGTTGCTAAACGAGATATCACCTAATGCAGCCCATCCTTCCCTCCATGCTGTGTGGATCAATCAGGTTTCACTGTAGTTCATTAAATATTTCACACAACATTGCGAATCTAAATTAGATGTACTGTTTATGTCATGCAGCCAACATAGGTTACGCTACACAAGGGTACTCAACCACATTTAAAAACTAAAAACGTAACCTTTCACATGTAAGACAGGTCCTACAAAGAAGACTGTTTTTAAAGCCAACTGTAAGGAAAATGTAATAACCCTAATTCACAGGAGATTCCTAATGGGAAGACACTTAGTGTATGTTCTTCCACAGCTAACCTAAGATCCAAAAAAAATTTTACAAACATGGCAACCCACATACAAATATGAAGGATACCAACAGTTGGTCAATGAAGTTACAGCAGGTACTAAGGAGATCTGTCTCAAGACTGGCAGCAGATTTTCAGCACAAACTTATTAGTACTACTCATGAAAGCAGCTGGTAGCCGACTGAGGAATTACTAGTAGGTGTGGCCAGACCTGAAAACCCTGTACTGGAGCAATAAGAGTTAAAATTAAGTTTGCCAACTAACTTTTTTGTAGGTCACCTCCAGCAAAAAATGTAATTGAAATTCATTCAGCATTTTGAGGAAACATACTCATGGACAGACATAACCTCTCTTCACGTGCATTTGCACACTTGTGCAAAAACATAAAAACATTTTACCTTTAGCAAAGTGATCCAAATGGGAAGGATGCCCAGCTTGTCCTGTGTGACGCACTCATACACCAGTCTGGTTAACACTTGCATCACCTGTAATTCATCACTTCTGCCATCACATCCTTCTGTTTCCAGGAAGTAATGGGCAAAGTTCACCATTGTTGGGTCTGATGAGAATGCACAGATAGATTCTGCCTGTGAAACAGATATATGATTACATACATCTCAGCAATGTGACAATGGTACAGGAGTGTAAACAAATATTATGACATGAGATGTGAGGTACTGACAGAGCTAAAGATTAAGACTACAGGTAGTTTTTGTTTTACGCCAGGGTTACATTCCTGAAAAAGTCGCACAAATCGAAATCGCACAAATTGAACACAAAATTCCCATCTAAAATGGTGTATTTCCACTATAACTTGACACTTATAGAGTTTAAGCTACTGAAAGCATCATCAAAACACCAAATACAGGTACGTAATGTTTTAAATCTATTTGGTTAATGCCTTTTTTCCTTTAATGCCCCTCACCAATTTACACCACTTCTTAGTTTATGCCATCCCATTTTCATTTCAACATCCTCTGGCTGGCTGGCTGTGCACTAGGATTGTGCACTGAGACAGTGACCAATAACATAACCCCTAACCTAACCATCATACCTACTTATATTCCAGTGGCACATCTGAAACCCTAACCCAACCACAGCAAGAATCCTAACAGTGGTAACAAAGTGACTCAGTTGTACAGTCTGTGAGAGCGAATTTATATTAACTACCAACTAGAGAGGAACAAAAAACTCAGACATGACATATAACAGAACCCCTAACCCAACTGCAGGAAGAATATTAACGGTGGTAATAAAATGACTGAGTACTGAAGTCTGTGAGGGTGAATTTAATCGTCTGTGAGTAAGAACACCTGTGACAATGACAATACGGAAAATCTATCTTCTGCAACAAACTATTAACTTATAGTGTAAGTTACACAAGCTGTTTACAATTCCTTTCCAATTTACACAGGCTCAAAAAGAATTTTTAGGTTTCCCATCCTGTTGTGCATATGTATAACTCCCTCCTACATATGCTGACAGCTAAAAATGAATATTAACTGTGTACTTCTACATCAATATCAATAACAATAATAAGTGCATGTCTAGAGTGTATACCATGTACGAACAGGCTGTCACTTATAGGATTGCCCCTAATCCATACCTATTCCATTATTTCTTATGAGAATATCATTTGTGATTCACACCTTTTTGAATTACGCCCATTTTATCACGAACATAACTAGGGCATAAAACAAGACTTACCTGTATAAGAAAAATAAACAACTACCAACATGGAAAATATGAAATGGGTTATGACTGCTTATGACTGTAATTAGTGAAATGATAATACCGGTATAGACCAGGAGATAACAGTCTCACTGGTGAGCGTTTGTGCAAGCAGACTGCGAAAGCCCTGTGGATCTTCCAGGTATGAGAGGCAACCAGCTCGCTGCTTCACATCCAGGCAACCAGAGTTCTGCAGCAAGTTCCTGTTAACGTAACACACTTTGTGGTGTACCGTCATCATTAAAGACTCTGAATTGTTAAAAGTTAAGCTCTAATCCATTCTGTAGACCTGTTCAAGGTTGCTGTGGTAAATAAGACAACAAAAATTCATACTAGTGCTTAATTAAGCATCATGCCATGAAGACATATGGGGAAGCACATTTTAATGACAAATCAGTACTTACATAGCATATTACACTGTTGCTTCAACTAATACCTAGCACATAAGTCCACAGTAAATAATGAGATAAACTGAAGCTTATGATCCAGTCCCATAACCTTAAAATTAATTACCGTTACTGTAACTGAATCCTGTTCTGCTATCCTTGACCTTAAACCCACAGCTTTACAGCTATTTATAATTCTCAAGCATGAGTGCTACTTGCTTTACCAATACACATTTCAAACACCTGTGATTCAATTCAACACATATAAATGTACTTTCTCCTGCTGCTGAATACCACTACACAAGTACAAATTTAGGCACTACTGTATTTTAGGTTGACCACAGTGTGTCAAGTGTGCTGTGGGCCTTGGTGTGTTATGGGCACACCCCCATCCCCCAGCCTCACAGAACCTGCCAGTCGAGACGGACTTCAGTTACCATTGAGGCTAGTTCTCTGGTATAATCAGTGCCCTCTGTTTCAACAAAACCAGCCAGTCCAGGCAGACACTGGTTAGGGTTTTGGCCATGTCTCTGGTATAGTCTGTCCTCTCTGTTTCAAGTGAACCTGCCAGTCAAGATCGACGCTGGTCAGTGTTTAGGCTATGTCTCTCTTTACAGTTGGCCCAGGTGTCATTAACATCGTCAGAAGCTGTCACAAGTGGTGCCTGGGCGCTCCAGCCTGGTGTTACGATGCACAACTCCTTCTGCAGTAACCACGTCCATCCCACTACTTCACACTCCACCCACATCTGTTCCCATGATACCCACTACCTTCATCTCCATTGAAAATTTTCCTGCCATGGTCAACCTACAGTACAGTAGAACCAAAATTTACACTTTCCCATCCACATAATTAAGTGTAAACATTTCAGAAATTAAAACTAATAAAAAATTAGTACATAAAATATGAAACAATCAATTACAAGTATTCTGTTTGTGCATATGCTACTTACTGTGAATATTAAGCAATGAACACTCAAAGCTAGCACTAGTATTTAAAACAAAGATTACATGTTGACAGTAAAAAAAACCAAAATTAAATCAAGAGGCAACATAAATCAGTAGCAAAGGAAAAACATTTCAACCACAACGTTTATAACAGTTAATACAGTTCTTTGTATGAGACAGAAATATCTGACAAAGAATGCTATAAGTCACAAAGCTCAAACAATCAACAAGATCCTTTTCTATAACGAAGTCTATTTCATTAAGATGCAGTACTTACCACAACTGGTTCCAGTTGCGGTCACGGTGGAACACAATTCCCCAGTATCGGTCATCTTCCACCTTCACCTGGAACACACAGACTGTAGTAAGATAATTTTAATACAACCCATTACCAAAATAATATACATGCATACACAGAAGTCTGTAGACATTTTCTGCTGACTGAAATTTTGAACGAACAAAAGCACCTGCAGAGGTGTATGACTGCTCATATGAAAGCCTGATATTGGCCTGATGTTCAGAAAGTAAGTCTAACTATCAGATTCATAAAATAGATGTGAAATTACACCACTGTGGGTTAAAAACAACAAATAGTTTGGGCACTAATGGGTAGAAACTTTGTATGCTGTGGAACCACCACTTACAGTTCCTTAACCCTTCAGCGTGAACATTTAAAAACTGCACACTGTTCCTACCTGCGGGAGTATTTTTTAAATGTCGCTTTAATTTTTGCAGCCCGTGGTTTAAGTTGATATAACTTTTGATCCAGGTAAAATTAAAAAAAAACTTTTCACAGCACGTTCATAAGTAATTTATTTATAATCTTACCTTATTTTTTAAACACATCATGTACAGGAACAAACAGGATAAAAATCAGAAGTTAAGGTTTGTGTGGTAAGTCTTGAAACACTCATCCAAACACAACCCAGCTGCACAATCAGGGCACCAGTAGATGGATTTCTTCCTTACACCTCCTTTAGAACACACCACACACCATCTTTAGGGTTTCACCTTTTTTCCAGAGACTCGTCTATGACAATATTCTGTTTCGGCAGGTACAATTGCCGAAATTTGTGGTTCAGTTGTTCAATTATTGGGTAAATTTTGAGAAGTTTGGGTGGCCCTATATACTCATTTAATGCAGAATTGGCGTTCAAATGCAGAAATGTTGTTATGAGTTCCAGCCTTTCAAGCAAAAATGTTTCAGGTAAGAAAGAAGTGAACACAAGGTGGTTCTTGCTGTAGTAGGACCTTTGTGTGGGTTTCTATACTATTCCCATTAACATAAACAATGCTAGGACGACACACATTTCATCCACTGTCACGTCTTTCCACTTTCTGATCCTTGAACAAAAAATAAATGGAGCAGCATATTTAGCTACTTGTTGCTGTGCACATTCATTGGTCTCCTCTACAATGTGTTGCACTAGACACAGTTCAAAGAGCTTTTCAAACACATCCACAACACACACGTCACTGCTAACGTCAAACTGTGGTCCACAAACATCACAAAACTTCTCCCTTGAACCGGCAAATGTTGCGATGTCATGCCATGAAAATGTTGTTGACACCCCTCCCTGTTGTCCTTCAATATAACAGTCACCATCACTTTCGTGTTCACTGTCACCGATTTCGTGTGTGGTTTGGTGTAATAATTGTGTATAATCTTCTTCATCTGAACTCTCTTCATGTGAACTATATTCCCCTACAACATTATCACCTCATATTTCATTTAAAACCTGAATTTGTTCAAGCTCTGTCAGCTCACGCCTCGATGACAGTCCCGCCATGTGACATGATGTCATTCACTACTTCGCTGTTTTTTTTGTTCATCTGCACTCCCAGTGCCTTATGAATCACAGTTATCACTTTACAGACAAAGAACCATGTGTGTCTGGACTAGATTAGTACAAACCACGTGTCAATACAGTTCTTAGCTCCGTAGCTACAGACTGTACAAGTGCAGCTTGCTTCTAAGCGTACAGTGTACATCAAACCACGGGTAGCTAAATTAAATGCCCAACATATGGTGTACGTGAAACCACGCTGAAGGGTTAATTTAAGGTTTCTCTTACTTAATGTTGAATTTTAATGACTCGACGACAATAGCTGCACTGTAAAATTTCTGCCATTTAAGATTTTCATAAGTTTAATGTCCAAATCCACCGCTCCCTGGAGAAGCCTTAATGACGGCATCACTTTACACAAAATTACACAGCTTGCAAGATAACCATCATTTAGGATGTAATGTCACGTAGCCCAGCACACTACAAAGCATATGGCATTATATCTCACATGGTGGTTATCTTCGCAGTCATCTCTGTAAGAACATCAGTTTCGCATAGCTTTCACTTAAATGCAGTGATGATTTTAAGACTGAATTGGAAGAGCCTTATGAATATTCTGTGCACAAAGCACATAAAATAAAAGTGCACTGGAGAAGTTGTGTCCATTTTGCTACACCCCAAATCCTAAATATGCCACCAGTATTCACCCTGTCCAAACAGAACAGTTCCTACCTCCTGCAATTTACTCAATTCTGGAAGTATGCAGGGAGCCCTCAGTCGGACCTGTTGTCCAGTGTAATGGGCTGTATCTAGATACACAACTGTCAGGTGAACATAGCACATGTGACCAGTGTCAATATCTCGTGGTACTAGCAGTCGGGGCTCCACAGCCAGTACATACAAGTGTCTGAATGCCTGCAGATGATACCTGCAACACAATCATATTTGCTGCTACGATCTGGGCTTATGTAAACAGTAAGTGGTCAACCAAATCAGTTCCACACTTATAGAGGATAATCAACATCTGTGCATACAACAGTGACAGAAATTCACCTGTTGTCATTACTGTGAGTGGGAAACTTCGGAAAGAAGGCACAGATCATGGCAGCAACAGCAGATGGTGAAGTGCCCAGGGTGTACCGTCCACTTCCCAAGAACAACAATCCCAGAGCCATGTGTGTGGCAAGGTGTGAGCCGTAAGTTACCACACTGTTGGTTGGTCCAACACGAGATCGTAGGTATCGACACACTCGAAGCACCTCAAGCTCACCTGTACCAGCCATCACCTAAACATACACAGTCACAAGTTAGTGACACTGGATCAATGAGATGGGAAACTGTGTTGCTCTGACATCTGTTATAAGTGATAAAAGAAGTGCAAATAAAGGGGAATGGTAAAAATTATATAACGATAAGTCTTATACTTTGTACTCTTAATGTATTCTAATTATTATGACAAGAGGTTAAGATGAGTGGGACATATAGCAGCTTGGGAAGTGAGCAGGGCTAAAAACTCCTCAACATAAAAAATCAGCATGTTACAAAATGTTACACAGGGCCCCTGCCTTCGCAGTCTCTTGTGAAAACATTAATAAGCCTTACGGTTCCATAAAAGGCAGAGAATTTCAGAACTATTTTATCAAGGACTCTGCTCCATGAAGTTAGTTATACAGTAACTTACCATAGCAAGGGATAGGAGTATGACATTAAGACACGTTTCTATGGTTGACTTGCCAGCAAGTTCTGCAATGGACTTCCCAGTGAGGGATGTGAATGTCTTCGCATACTTGAACAGTGTCTCAAATGCCTCGTTGTTGGCTGAACCGGCAAACCGCAGTCCCAGTGACATGCATGCTCCAGCCAGTATGTTGCAATATGCCTGACTACAAAATATGAAATTGTTACATATATTTACAATGCAGTAAAACAGTTTCTTAATTAGAAGTTCCACAAAATTTCTCTTTACTTGTCAGAATGCCTTTCAAAATAGTTGTAGTGGATATCTTGATAGTACTTTGTGTTAACACAAGCCACCAATGATGAAACACTTACTTCATTGTTTCATAATCAACACTGTCAGGCATCCCTGGCCTAGGCTTCACCAGACAATAGGGTCGAATTGTGGCAGGGAGGTTTGATTCCACCCACTCTGATGTGGGCAAAATGTCATCCCATAGAATAAGTGAACGAGCAATGATGCGGAGCAACAAGAAGTCTGGTCTCACAAAATCCAATAGATACTGTGTGTCAGGAGCCTTCATCCAGTCTGCTATAGCTCTGCCAATGAAATCACACATCGTCTGATACACACACTAAAATATGGAACTTAAAAATAATTATACAGCAGGAAATGCCAATGGGTCCTCACATAGTAAGGCCTTAAATTTTACTGTACGATACTAAAAAGAAAATCCATAAGCCATTATATATCTGTAGTCATCACATCAATTAATACCTTTCAACGAACACAAAAGGCTCATGCAATGACGCTTTCAGTTCCATTGTTAAATAGTCTGAAAAAAATCCATAAATCTTTACACATCTGCAATCGTAAAATTGATATCGTGCAGTAAAAACAAACATTTTATACAAAATCTGTACACATTTATCATAGCTGGGCATCTGCCATGCTGAAGGAACTTTTCCTTCTTTGTATCCATTGAACTCACACATGAACTTATGACACTTCTAAACCTGACCTCTCCCAGGTGCTGCAATGGTGCATGCATGCACAAATAGAGTCCTGTAGGCCAAGTGTTGCAGTTTTGATACTAATACCATTACTGGATGATAAAATGGAACACTGAATTACAACATGGCCATACACAACTTGGCCATATAACTGGTTATGCTGGCAGGCATCCCACCCTTCTAAGCAATTCCAGAATATAACCTTAAGTACAGTAAGAACCCTTTTTTTATCACCCGTAATCATTTTTTATTTCTCAGTTGAATCTGTATGAGCTCCTCAGTAAATACAACTTCATTAAACTAAAATATGGGAATCAACAAACCTTGTTTTATAATATCTAGGCTGTGACCATTATGTTATTAAATCATGAAGGACACTGTTCTAGAGCAATTCTATTCAAACTGTGTTCCATGCAACCTGGTGTTCCACAGGCAACTCTCAGAGGTTCCAGAAACACATTTCCTTTATAATGAAATTGGTGAATCTAATTCTGATATTTTAGAATCTAATTTTTTATTTTACTTCCCATCTATGTGCATAATTGGAGGTGGGTTTATTTTCCGTGTAAATCGTCAAAATAAAATTGTTTTTCATACACATGCATAAATAATTTATTTCTTTAAACAGAATTTTATATTTTAAATGGTCTCATTTCAGGTTTCACTCAAAAAGTACACTTCTACTTCACAGTGGTTCCACAAATTTCAGATTTAATCCAAGAGTTTCACAGATAAAAAGGGTTTGAAGACCACTGATCTAGAGAACAGGGCTTCTTACTTTCTATTTATAAGCTATAATCTTGGAATTGTTACCGTCTGCACATACATACAAATACAAGTTTGAATAATATTAACCTGACTTACCACAACACAAAATTTTAAGCTTTCCATGATACTTATTATTTATGGGACTAAGGAACTACACATGCATAAATTAATATACACGAATTTGCACTTGTAGAATTCAGAATACCAAACACCATGTAGATTATTCACAAACATCATTCCTTAATTTGGCAAAATATCAATAACGACCTTCAATCTGCAGCAACATAACATGCAAGACACATCTGTTTCTGCATGGTGCAACATTACCTCTGCGTTAAGAAAGTGAACAAAGTGTACCTGTTGCCAGTGTTGAAATACATCATACCAAGCGCAAGTGTCGCACCAGGACTGGTGACATCTATGTTGACTGAGTCACCCTCCCGGATCTGGTAGCTTGGGGACTTGTATTTCTCCTTCTGAGACCCTATAATACAAACCAACAGACTTACATTACTACACTGATGGCACAGAAACAAGTCCCATGTGATTTCTTCAATATCTCCCTTGAGCTATTACACTTCCCATCCTTCATATTTGCTGATATTCCTACCCAGACATCTAGCCTTTCTGTTAATAGAAATACTGGCAGTTACAATCATACACAAACCTTTACTAGCAACAATTGCTTAAGGTGGGCTAACACAGCGCTGAAAGGGATGGGCAGGTATGCAAAGCTAAGCAGAACGGGGACAGCCTTGAGCCCACCATCACCACCATCCATGAAATATCTTTCTTTCATCCCAGTATAGACTGCAGTGCCTGACAGGTTTCAGCCCCTTTATCTGTGGGATGAAGGACTGCCTCCCAATGCAGCAGGACAAAAAATCTGACAGCAACTTATAATCACAAGTCACTTGAAAATGATTTTTATAATTTGGTACTTTGCCTATTTTCTCAGTTATTTCTGGGTCTCTGTGACTTAGATATGCCCTCGTTCCACTTACTTTTTATCTTAAACATGTGTCTCAGAGGAAGCCTGCTAATTAACCTCCACATTCTAGATCCATATCAGCACTAATCTCCTTTAATGACCCATCCATTGTCACTCTTCTATACAGGGTTTGCAGACATAGTGTACTTAATATTTCATTTTCTTTTGTATATTTCACTAATTCTTCTGCATTTAAAATACAGCACGGCAATGCAAAGCATCATGTAAATAATGGCTACTGTGAAGAAGGTATGACCACGAAAATGAGATAATTCTCAAGGAACTCAAACCCAGGTTTATTTGTTCTGCATGCTAGCTTATGACTACCAATAAATGAAACCCATAACAGAAGAAGTGACCCAGGCAAGTGTCTCACTCACCTGTGAGGGGACGGCGGTGACCCCCGACCATGTAGTAATGCAGTTTATCAGGCACAGCCAAGTCTCCCAGTCCACACAGTTTTGACCCTTTCCCCAAAACCACAAGTCCAAGTGCAAGTCCAGCTGCTAGTGAATATGACTCTCGATCCACACTGTTCTCCATCTCAGGTCCTGGTGGCCGTCCTACCAGAACACACAAACACAAGAATAAAAGGGATGGCAATTTTCTGACTTACATATAACATAATTACATTACAAAAGTTGGTCATTTCCAAAATGCATCCTCTTGCGGATTAAAGTTTATTATAATAAAATGTAACTGTAATGGGAAACATACTCTGCACAGTAACCAGGCCATGGGCTCTGGGTACCAGCCAGCTTCCTCTCCAACTAGTACCACAAGTGTTATTTTCCTTAGTGTGAAGTGGACAATTTGAATCTGATGACTGACCTCTAAACATGCCAAAGTTTAATACTGGGGACATACATATCCTGCCCTATATGTCTTCATGATATGATGCTTAACTCAGCATACAGACAAGTTCACCTCAAGCTTCTTCTTCTTCTTCTTCCTCTTCTCTGGACCTCTGACCCATTTTTAGGCCATGGCCTCCCCACTGCTGCAATCTTAAGACAACCGAGTTCAACCACTACAATGCCTTCAGGACCAACACTCTCACAAATCTTATGTCTACTTCAAACTGCAGGCTAGTTAGGCCTAAGCTGTGCAAATTCTTTCCTGATCGATAACCTAGCATTCAACTTCAAACATATTACGAGATGAAACAGTTATCGTGCATATAATTATTAACTGTCTCATAAAAAGAATTGTATTGCTTCTAAAATTACAGCATTTAATCTGCAAAGGGTATAATAGAAAAACAGAGCCCACATCACCAACATCTATTCAGGAAGATACTAATACTAATACTAATACTACATCACCGAAAGAAAGAGGAAGACAAGGACCTCTTTTCCATGAAAAAATATTTTTTGTGTAACTTGCTACACTTCATACAAAGCATTTGGCATTGCTGGAAATCAATTTACAGGGACCAGCAAAACTATGAATTCAAGAATCTCCACACAGCATAATTACTCACTTTCTGTAACAGAATTACAATTAACCTTACTTATGTAAATAAGCATTAAATTATTACTGCAAGTCTTGCATTTATATATATATATATATATATTCCACCACATTTGTAACAAATACAACCGATTCCTTAATGCCAAAGGTAATATTTGTGAACTGAATGTCCATGAAGGTTTGCATGATTTTACAGTGTGTGTGTTACCTATCTCAGACAGCAGGACCTCTGCAATATGCCTGTGGGCAGTTCCCTGAAAAACAAGCCCTACTCCAAGCAGTGCTGCAACTTGTACATTCTGTGGAATGTCAAGCTCAATGGATGTAGGAGGTAGCAGTGCCTCAACATGAATGCTCATCAGCTTTGTGGTGGCCACATCCATTGTGCCTGCAAAGCAGAAACACAGTGTCATACTTAGTACACCCAAAATACAGACTACATATTTTAAAATTCTGTGCTTCCTGACACTTGCAGAGTCTTTACACCAGATATGTGTGTACTCTCACAAGGCAACAAAGTAATGCCAATCTATAACATTATTTCTGCTACTGCTTGAACTGCCAAGTCTATTTATCCACGGTTGTGGGGCCACATGCAAACAGGAATTATCTTCCTCCCTGAAAATCAAAAAGACAAGCAGGGCTGGATTTAAGCATGTTGTGGCCCCTAAGCTGTTAAGGTTTAGAAGGCCCCTCCCCTGTCTCTACTCTATCGTGTATAGTAGTAGTATTTACAGTCATTAAAAATATAAAAACAACCAACAATAGTCAATAATAACAACAACAACAATAATTATCATAATTTTGCATTGCGATTTTAATTAGTTACAGATGCTATATAGTGGGACCCTAAGCTGTAGATTGTCTAGCTTATACATAAATCTGGCCCCGGTGGCAGGTTCCACCAAAACATGGGCACCTATCTACTGAACTACATGGCATCACATTGTCTACTAAAGGTATATAATTGGTGGTTAATGTGGTATTTTACTGAGCAGAAAATCGATGCTGATGATCCCTTAAACATTCCAGAACACAGCTGCAATGACTTTAACAGCCTTTACTTGAAATTCTTTGGTGTTGATGAATCTGAGTGACAATTACATTGTGGTATTCTGGTTACTATACCATGTCGTATCAGAGGTGATTAGTAATGTTCTGGAGGAACCTGCTACCTCTGTCTGCCTTGCATATTGACAGAGCAGCTACCTCTGAAACAACAGGAACCTCCTGTGACAGTACACATTGTCACAAACCAGAAGACAAAAATATAAATTTTTTACTCGTATGAGACACTCATATTTCATAACTTCAGTGACACTCCTGCACTCTGACTCACAGTGATCTGCCCTCGTTTCATCATAATCCACCATGTGCTGCTCTGATGCCATCATGGATACAGTAAAAAACAAGTTAATGCTAAAATTCATTCTGCCACTGACCCCAGATGCATGCAGATGGGAATGTGTCAAGTTTACTAATGTAATTTAAGTGCAACAGTATAGAAACTAATTCTGTCCTGGATTTTTGTATCCTCTTCCACATTATATTGTTAAATTCAAAACTGTGGTTCCCTAAGATGTGACAAATGATTCATTACAGCCTCATTATTTTGGACACTCTGTATGTGCCTCACCTCTCTTGGTAGCGGCAACACCTAGCAACAGCCCCACACTTGTCATCTCATGGCATTTTATCAGATACTCATATGTGTTCAGTTCAGCCAAGTTGTTCAAATGACCATTGAGACCTAATGCCATGAGGAAGCCAGCATGCTCTGTTGGTACTTCACTAGTACCCTGTAACAGACATCAGCATGATGTAGGAAATAACAAATAATCACAATCATGTCTTCTTGGGCTATCAACTGCAGGAATTCAGAGCAGTAGTCCTTCTGTTCCAAAATTACATTGCTGCTACCCAAAGAGAATGTCATGCTTCAATTGCTGTAAACGTATCAAGTTTTATAACTCAGGTAACCAGTATCACAAATCAGTCTTTCAATAAAGCATTAAATTACTTCATTTTTTTTTGCTGAAGGCAATAACCAATAAATAAATAAACCACCATTTAACAGGTCTTTAGCCTAAAAGTATTAATGGTCCGTTACAGGAGACAGAAAACTCTGGTGAACAAATTCTTTTCAAAAACAGTCAGAAAATACAGAATATAGGAAACTTGCAGACTTACAGTCAAAGGCACAATAATTTTGAACACCTTGAAGAAGAAACCCCTTAAAACATTCAGGCAGGCCTTTAAAACTCTCCCCCTTTTTACAGTTATCTTGACAGACCGATATGAACACTCAGTCCACTTCAATTCAACTTCACACATTAGTATTACAGTTTTCTGGAATGTGACACCATGTAGTCCAGTACATGGGTACAAATGTTTCTGAGAAACATGCTGCCTCCATCTTCAGGGTAGAAGGTGATTCCTACGCAGTGTTACATCCAAATTCCCATCCAGACAACCTCGAATTCATTCATTAACCCTTCCACAATGAAGGTCAACTACAGCTGGCACACAGTGACCATTTAAAATGTAAAAGTTTTATAAAGTCAATAAAGTCATCCCCAAGAACATGCAAAGTAATGACAGCCATTGGAATTCTCAGCACTTTCAGAGCACCCCAGGCATTTAATTCCAGCATGAAAGGTTCAACTGCTGAAACTGACCAGTAGCAACTACATTCATAGTTGTTGATAAAACTCTGTATTTCTGTAACCACAACAGCAAAATGGTTCACAGCATTAACTAGTCCACCTTCCTCTAACAAGTTCCACTGTAGTATTTCTGTCAAGATGCTGGAAGACCATTGCACCTTTCTTTCAGCAATATACTATCAAAAGTTCATCTTTAAACTAAAAACTCTGTAAATGACAGCAGGATCTCTATTCATATACCTAAACCAGCAACAGTACAGGACAATACTGTTACCATTTAACTGGAGGTTTTCCAACTAGGTCCTCAGCCTTATACACTATACCTTGGGTTTATTGAACACAATCCAGTTTGAGTCAATATTGGATGCATTGGGAGCAATGCGCAGGCCAGCAGCAACCCCATTGTGGAAAAGTGGCCACAGGTTCATGTTAGGAACCACTTCAATGTGTGACAAATCCACTGTGGTGCCCCTTGGGGGAGCTCGTCCTGTCAGGCACAAGCGGGGAATTGGTAACGTCTCTGTTACCACAGGAGCAGCAGTGCGGAGAGTGAACATCCCTCTGATACAAGAAGTATAGAATGAGCAGCATGACACAACTTACTGGGGATGGCTTGACATGAAATCAACAGACATGTACCGTACTGATCAGAACAAACCCCCCACCCCACCAATACTGACTACAAAGCACTAAAACAAAACGAGGTACTATTCTGTCATATTTTCTACACAGCCTCCAAACCCCATCCCTGAATTGGTCAGTATGGCTCACACAGCAGAGAAGAGCCTAGGTCACACATACCAGAATTTAAATAAAAGAAAGCTGCACATGGATAATTGGCAAATTGTACAGTCCGCACACACATTTAAGCTTATACTACACTTCCAGAATTAAGACTGTGACACCTTTTATAAAACATACAGGGAAATCGTGACCACTGGTGTTGTACGGTAATTCAAAAATACTAAAGTGCTACCACCAAACCTCAAATTTAAAATGTAATGTCACAACTGTAACAAATAAAATTTCCTAATACACACCCTTATACAAAAGTCCAGGCAGCAACGTTTGGCAGTTAACATAAATGTGTACGTAGTAGCTAGGAGTGGTGCTTCACAGCATCATTATCAAACTGTGCATATCACATGCTCCCATAGTGTGGTCCATTAGGTTCATTCAGGTGGTCCATGAAATATGCACACCAATCACATTGAAACATGCACATTTATGTCAAATTATACATTATTTATGTTTTATTTCTTTCTGTATTTCTGTTATTATGTAACAAATTAGCATAATTTTTGTGTTTACCACCATAAAACAAGTCTGTGAAAAAATCTATTGAGTAAGCCCTGCACAGTGCCTTACCTGCCAACAGGCAGTGCCATTGTACGAGTGCAAATTGCATATAAGTGCTTTTCTTGCTCCTCTATGAACTCATGGTCTGACACTTCAGGACGCTGTGTAATGGAAATCTGCACAGGCTGGGAGGATTGCAGCAAGCGACGCACCTCAGCCACCCGATGGTCTTTGCTGAACCGAAGTTTGAGGATCTGATATGATACGTTTATATTTCACTCCAAACCATAACGTGAGCAACTTACATATGTATAATGAACACATTTGTTTTCTCCAAATACCTCCTGAAAAATTTACTACAGATTATATTTGTGAATGATTAATACTGTTAGCCATTTTCTCAAAAGCTGCTATCAAGAAGTGCATAAATATAGTGCAAAGTCAATATTTCATGAAATATTTAGAGGAAACATGCAGTTCTGAGGAGAACTCAGAGCCTGCTTCTCTACTGCATTGATTTCCAGTTGCATGTACTTATTAGTCTCACTAGAATTGTCACTTTTTTTTTATTTTACTTTTGTGGAGAACGGTTTACTTAAGTATGAGTCATGTTCAATAAATAAGGTTCCCTAGCCTGTACTTTTGTGTTAATAGAGCATTTTATTTTTCCATTGGAGGTATGACTTGCAGTAAGGCTAACATACAACAGACGGTGCAGGAGTCAATCATATGCTACTCAGGGAATGCGTTCATGTGCAATACCAATGACACGGTCCCATGAAGAACTTCATTAAGTGATTTATCTTTTAGGGGCAAAACATGTTCCCCATTAAAATTCACTGCCAACTGACAGAGCTGTAAGGCAATAGGGTAATGAGAGTGCAGCATGCTAGAAAGTGGTACAGAGACACAGAAAATTGTCAAACAAACAGCAAGGATGACAACTGCGCCAGCTGACAAAACATATCACGGATGGATGTGAACTTAGGTGAAGGAACTGATTTTGGAAAACTTATTTTGGGCCACTGATGCAATACTTTGGGGACTGCCAATTTCACAATAATGAGGAAGTGGAAATGGCTGTTCATGAATGGTTGTGAGCGCAACAGCCCAATTTCTACCATGATGGGAGTTATCAACTTGTGCCAAGACAGGACAAATGCATCAATGTGCTTGAGCATTAGGCTGAAAAATAATGATACTTCAGTGGAATAAATAAACTACATTTAACTTTGCAGTAACTTATCATTTAAATCTTACGACTTAGAGAACCTTCCACATTGAAAATCCTTCATAAAGATTCTACATGCACTAAATTTTCCATACACATATAGCCTCAAAGCTCTGCATCACTGCCATGGTCATAATTGCTGACTTACATGCAATATTTCTCATATAGTATAGAGGTATGCGAGATCTGAGGTTCTCTGAGCAATGCTGATCAACAAGCAAGTCCTTTGGGATGTTACACTGTGCCAGCTGGTAAATATTTGCTGATGTGCTGAAGGACCACAGTGCCAAGGTCAAGTGGTCATAGAAGAGCAGGCACCCATATGATATTATAGCGGTAAGGGAGATTGGGGTGGTAACAGGACAAGAAGCCTGTTAGAGTGGTGGTGCTATGCACTTTACAGGGCCTTTGCAACCTGCTTATGACACAGCCTAGTGGTCAGGTGTGAAGTCCAGAAGTTTAAACAACAGACAAGTTCAGGTGAAGGATGCGAGAGTGAACTGTTCTGAAGAGACAGAGAGAAACCATGACATACTTCAGTAAAACTGCCACTTTCCAACTACGGTTTAAACCAGGTGCCTAATGTATGTGAGTAAAAACTGCTACACTAGCCAAACATCTCTGCTAGAACCCACATAAATTCAGTGAAATAAAAAAAATACCAATGTTTTATAGAATCTGCTGCCTCTTTGGGGTAAAGATGGCGACAACAGTCTCTTCTGAAACATTGGTACCTACCTATCGGACTACATGGCATCAAATCTCTGAATATCATAATCTTAATATCCACTGCTATGAGAACCTCAAACACCACTACCCAAAATCACCTTTTAAAATAATCATCTGGTCTCCAAACAGAAAAGTGGCATTCTTACTATACTAAAAGATCCGTACTTCCTGATCCATGGTCTCCATGCCATCATCCTGTTCACATTCTGCCACCCGAGCAGCAGCTGCTGCAGCTGTCTTCCTGCTAGTATCATTACCACTTGAAGATGGAGAGCAAGACTGGGGAAGGTGCGAGTACAGATTGTTACCACTGTTAGTACTGCTCCCACTGACTGCTCCAGCAGTCTGCTTAGACTGGCAGCACTGCGCAGCCAGGTCTTGTCGCACTATCAGTCTGTACGCTGACTCTGGCCAGTCAGATGGTGGGTCTGAACGACAGCTGTAGATGACATCATTGAGCAAGAGTGCTATGCCCGCTGGCAACGTCTGGACCTCCTGACGTGTCATACCTAGAAATGTAACATTACTGGATCCACTTGGTCAGCTTGTCTCCAGGTCAGGGTGCACACCCTATGATGCTGTGTTCATAGAACAGAGACTGGGAAAGTTAGGCCTTGTCTTTCTGTGTTACTTTCATAAAGTAAATGTGTGCTGGCAACAATGCAAAGGTAGAGCAACAGATGGAAACAGAAAGAAAAGAGTGGGGAGGATCATCAAATTCTTTGGCTTAATAAGCAAACAACAACAACAACAACAACAACAACAACAACAACAACAACAACAACAACAACAACAACCTCTTGCTCTGGAGTCTGTTCTCTGGTAATGTAATTTTGTTCTCTGGCCTAGGATTTTTCATGAAAGTCTAAGACACCAGATTTTGTTTGGTTTCTTATGGCACTTTAGTGACATAATTCAGGGTCTGATAACGTATTAGTCCACTCATGCTGTGCATACTGGCCCCAGCACCAGGTGGCAGAAGAATGAAGCAAAGTGCAGGGAACCTAACTTGTAAAATGTATTCAGAATCAAATACCAGAAATAATTTTTTTTTGAGAGAAGCTGTCAGAATATCCTGGATTGAACCCCAGGAGGCACGGATGACCAATTGGAATGGTTTCTATTAAAATTCTTTGTTTTATTAAGTTTAACAGAAATTAAACAAATACACGAAGCCTCCTCTTAAGAACACAATTACAAAAATTATGACCCTTTCAGGGCCACCAACATACCATCCTCCAACACACTAGTTGTGAATAAGTTAACTGTCTCTCCCTTTTTCTACCACTGGCTTTCCCAACCTCCCTTCCCACACTCTTTGGTCTAACTCACTCCTGGTCTCTTCAATTCATCCCAGACTTCTCTCTCATTTTCTTTCACCTCCCACACACATCTTTGAGCATCATGACCACCAAAGCAGCCACTAGAAGATTGCCCTGCAAGGCAGTGGTTATCACTTTCCTGTTGCTACTGTTCATTTACTCCCACTCATCTGAGTTTCTCTCACATCTTTTCATCTTCAGTACCTCCTAAAAATCTTTTTTTCATCTGTTTTCATTTTCTTGCATGTTCCACCTACAGTATTACTCCCACTGGGCCACTACTACTATCACCTTCCCTGTCCTTCCCCTCTGCAATACTCATTTCTTTCCAGACAGCTTAATGTTCTTGGATTACTCAGAAGATGTAAGCAACAAGTTCCTCTGAAATGTTGGTACCTGTTTACCAATATACATCACATCACATCCCACAAAACAGAAACTTTCATCAGCACCACTGACAGAACCTCAAAATCTTGGAAAAGAAACATACAAGTTTATTATGCTCTTTGTCCTGCATGTTTTGATGCACAGCTCTTAAGGAAATTTTTGTTGTATGAGTAGAATGGTCTAAATTGATTGTTAAATTAACTTCCTCATTTGTTCTACAGTTGCTCTACATTTGTTTACTTCAATTTTAGCCAAGACAATGTTACATCAACTAACCCACTGATAACTGTGGGCTGACTCCTACCACTTTGTGACACTATCATCCCTATGGGTTGGCTGCTACCACTTTGTGACACTATCATCCCTGTGGGCTGGCTACTACCACTCTGTGACACTATCATCCCTGTGGGCTGGCTGCTACCACTGACATTACTTCCAGTCCCTTGCGATAAAATGTTGCAGGACAGCACTCACAGCTGACTCATCATGAAGATAGACTGGGGAGTTAGAAAAGCCTAATGTGTGCCATCTTGATCCACAGAATAAATTATGGATTATTTGTAATCTGGTATCCAAGACACCATTACACACACCAGGCTGCAGGCTTTAGGGGGTGAAGAAGGTATAGAAAACTGCACAAGTGGTGGAGGGACTTCACAGGAGGGAAGAATGGTTTCCTGCCTCCTTCACCCACTCATGCTTTCAAAGCTCTTATTCATCATGAGATACTTGGTAGCATTGTCAGTGCTAGCTGCCGATGGATTTACAGTATTCAAGCACTGCTGTCATGCGGTGCATTCAGTAGTGAGTTGCTGTGTAGTTACATATATGCTGAAGCTGTCATGGGCAACTAAATTCAATAATTAGTCATACAGCTTGATTTTGAACAGTTCCTGTAACAATAACAAATAAGAAAATTTCACTCTCCTCAAATAAGTTTAGTTTCAGATTTTGAAGGCATTTACATATGGATCCTGTTATATTTTACTTTGACAGGTTAAATAAACGTCCAACTTACCACTCTCACTTATTACTTTCTTTCTGCAAGTATTATATCAATAAAAGATAAGAGGACTAGCCAAAATAGCTGGTTTAATGTTACAGGATACTGAAATCTTAACATACATTTTAATGGTGGAACTCCTCTGTAAAATTATCATTTTGATTGAACTGAAAGTCATTACAGTGCAGTAATGCAGCAAAAGAATGTAAATTACATACCTATCTCTGCCATGAGAAGCACAGCTCGGTATGGCATTGGGTACCTAGAACTGTTTCCAGTATCATGAGCTGACAGCACTTCATGGGGCTCTGCCCTGCTTCCGGGTGGAACTAGTGGTTTCACAAAGCTATCTAACTGCAGGTGAGGAAACTGGTAGCCAAGTGTCAGCAATGCTATTAACTGCAACACAACAAATTTTTATCAAAACAGGAATTCCAAAACTGAAACAATCTGCACTGGTAGCCTTCAAACTTAGGAAGGTAAAGGTACAGCTGTCCTGTAACATGCCAAACAGGCAGAGGGGAGGTGGAGGTATAGCTCTACTGATACTTGACCAAGTGCTAGAATGCAGTGGGAGGTCTGCGGCACACCCTGGCTGTTTTAACCCCAGAAAAGAGATCCAGTATCCATCGTACGGGAGGTTGGGTGGGCCTCAGGGCCAGTCCGTGTGGGTCCGGAAAATCTGCCCGCATCACGGTTCAAACCCCAGACCACCCAGCCCGCAGCAAGTCACCATACCAACTACACAATTCTGGCCGCCAAACTTAAGGACATTATTTATTCATTCAGTCTGTTTTTTGTTTGTTTACAATTTATTTAACAATGCTGTCAATCCCTTACATTACAAATGATAACACAGGAAATGCACATCATTTTAATGTAACATTGCTCATGGACTGGAAAGCACAGGAAAGAAAATTAAATGCGTTCAGGCAGATAATATGATCAAGTACCACAATTGTGCCATTAGAGTTTCCAATATTGCTACAAGTGGTGCTAATACCATAGTTGTGAAACATGGTCTCCCAAGTGTAAAAAGCAAAGTGTGTGCTCTGGTATTATAAATCATAATTTATGGTTACACTACAAAGGAAACCTCACACAGAGTTTGGCAGGGAACCACCAATAAAAAAGGCCACCTACAAGCAGTATAAGTTAGTCAGTGAATCTGATTGTATCTGTAAAGCAAGAAGCCCTGGTAGTGACCAGTTACTGAAGCTATGGTGAATGAAGTCTGTACAGCTTTTCCTCACATTCCAAGAAAATCAACAGGACAAGCTGCCTAACAATTAGGCATGCCACAGCTGACAGTGCACAAAACTGAACCTGAAGTCTGTTATACAAAAGTGCTACTGACACAATCAACACACTCCATAAGAAATACACACAGTTCACAACAACTGGTTTTACACCTTACAGCCCAAGGATAACTTAATTCTCTTCAAAAAGCCCAGAAGTGTAAATAAGTTACAATCACACAGAACTGTAAGTGCTACTACTTACCTGCACAATGTCTTTTGTCTTCTTATTGACATGACTGATGTAAGGAAATGGCTCTGTGTTTTGCCTGCATATCAACTGGTAAACATGTTGGAAGATACTTGGTGGATCCACTGGTATGAAGCTTGACAATGACAACTTCTTCAGGTCCAGCTTTGTTATCTGGCTTTCATGCTGCCAAAATTACAAATTATATGCATGTTGTTAACATATAAAACACAAATGAAGGTTGCTAAAGACTGAAGAATATGTGTCTTATACATGGCAGGAGGCAATAGTGTTTTTCTTCTTGACCTTATCCTTTTATGGGTTTGCCACCATCAGTTTCCTTCAAAATCTGTTCTCCCAGTCTCAAGCTACTAAACTTTCAGCTTCCACAGTTTAACTTAATTTGTATTCTCCACTTATACGAAGAGCTCCTTCACCATCATCTTCTTCTCGTGCCTTATTGTGACCAGCACAACATACTTTTCAGTAATCATATTTGGTATCAATGCCTAATTTTAAACACTAAAAAGCTAGAAAACAATACGAATCAGAAATGACTGTAATTGTCAGTTTGAGCATTCATACTGATATGGCACTGAAGAGGATACACAGACAGGAAACACCAGAATACTGAATGCTGTCCAAGAAGATCAGCATGCTACATGTCTCACCAATGAGCAGGTCACCAGGGGGCAGTGGAATGGGAAGTCCTTCCAGTAGTGCAGAACATACTCCTGCAACTGCAGATCACAGGCCAGTTGGTGCAGAAGCTGAGCTAGGAATGGCAAGCTCTCTGCCAGTAGCATGTTCAACTTTAGATCCTGCAACAAGGAGCAGAATTTGCCCACAGACATAACTACAGTTTTCACTTGTAGTGATTTAATTACATGATAGTAGATAACCAGATATGTAGGGCTCCAGAAATATGTTCGATCACCCACAAGGACAATTTAACCTCTAGCATATGGGCTTTTAAATGCCAGGTTTCTGCTGTCAGCCTAAGCAATATTCAAGTTGAACGCCTATTGCAGGACAGTGTTACTCCTTTTGGATGAAAGGGGTGTATATTTAATGGGACAATGGTGTCCTGTTTTTTTATTAACAGTCAACAACAAGTATGGTGTTATGCCTTTTGGATGAAAAGGGTGTACATTTAACAAGACAACGTTGTCCTGTTCATCCATTAATGGCTAATGAAAACCCATGGTAAGTACAAAAATGTTTGTATCAGAATAGGCCTACTCTAATACTACTGGCAAGCAGATTTTCATAACTGGCAAATACATGAAAGTTACATTTTTTGCAGCCCTGCTGTTTCACTTCTGTAAATAAGCACAGTCAATTCAAGGTCCCATGTACAAATTATCACAGAGGAATTTCATCATTCAAAACTACAGTTTGCCAAGGACAGTAATTCTTTCCTTCCTGGATATACTTTCAACAGCTTTTCCTTTTGCTAGATAGTGCACCTTTTGTGATTTCTGGACATATGTGGATTGTTTATTGGTGAAATACTACCAACTGCTTGTGTACTGCTAAATATGGTTGTGCTAGAAGGTAAACCAAAAGCAGAGAAGCTGGGAGTGAAAGTGTTAAGTATGAGATCAAGAAAGCTGAAAGGCACAAAATACTGCAATCAAATATAAGAAGAACAGAATTGTTAGAAATGTCACAATTTAATCACATGAAAAATGTACATTATATGTACCATATTTAACTACTTCCAAGCAACATTTAAATGTATGTGCTAATTACCCTCCAACAATGAGAATACTCCAATTCAAATTTATGACTATTTTTGCATACAATTCTCTTTAATTTGTACAAGATGTCACCAGAATGCTATCTGTTACTAGCAATCAGTTTCACAGTGGCTTGCAAAGCAATGTGTGAGAACCACACTTCCAGCACATGAAACACACACATTGTCACTGCAGGCAGGAAACACAAGGGAGAAGAACGCAGGAAGGATGAGAGTAATGAACATGAGGCACAGCATGACATAACATGCTGACACCGTTTGACTACAGGGGTCAGAGAGTGTATGAATACAGTAACATTACAGCCACTAGTAAAATTTGTATTGCCATGAGGGCAAGTCAAAACAGTTCACAGAAACAAGCAACCATTACAGAATGTATTTCAAAACGAATGACACTTGTGCAAATCAAAACAGAGCTGTGACGTTTTTCATGAATACACCGAACAAAATACTTTGGATTAGCCATGTTTTTTTAATCATGTGTGCATCTTCTGAACTTCATGATCACAGATAATCAGGATTCCACTCTACCACCATCTCCATCAGTTAGCAAACTGTGAAATAATTCTCCACATTTACAGCTCCTCCAGAGACATTTCAGCAAAACAACCCTGCTTGCTCAGAAGAAGGCAAGACCCCAAAGAAGATGTGTTGTTTGTACACAATCTGGTGTTAGAATGTAAGTAGCACTGTCTGATTCCACATCAAGCAGGATTTTTGAGGGAGCACGATAAGCCAAAGCTTAAACACACATCCCAAATTAAACAGTATTCCAGTTCTATTATGCCATTAGACATAATACTCCCACTGTTCGCTCAAAATATAGCGATGATTAGTCAACTACTTCACAATGATGTTAATTTTTGTGAGGGCATATAAAATCCTGATCCTCTGCAGGAGTTAATTCCCATCACTGGTTAAAGTGCAAGCTACCTGCATTATGGGCTTGAAGGGTTCAGTAAATGCCTGTTTACTTATTATGTGACAGAACAGAGACAGCAATGAACAATCAGGTATTCAGTCCCCAGTGCATTAAACTGCATTCCAGAGTAATGACAATACGTACCTCATAGAGCAGGTGCAGAGAGAACACAATCAGGGGAATACTGCTGAAAAGTATTGCATTGCTATTGATCTGTGGGACAGGTGGTGGGCTGGAAGATGGGCCTATAGCCTCAACAGGTTGCAGGCCCAGCAAACAGGCCAGTCCATGGCCCAGTGCACGGTGATGACCTGACAGCAGCAAGTAATCCCAGTCTGATTCTGACCCACTGTCTGATGCTCGCTTCTTCTTGGATAGGACACCTGATGTTCCACAACCCTCTAACTCCTGCTGATGCATTACAGGCAGCTTGTCCACATCATAGCCCAGAAGTTCTGTTCATTGACAAATAACTCTGGGTCAAGTTCATAAGTGTATGTGTCAGTACACATAGCACAATCTTTCAATATGTAACACAGCTTGTTAACTATAATGAATACATAGTTAATAAGTAACTTCAATCATCTTATAAAAATATTACTTCCCAGTACTTCTGGAGTGTTCCAACCAATAACCTATATATGTGTACGTATATACTGTAGACCCTCAAAAGAACGGAATAATAGATGGAGTAGGTGGTCCAAAAATGCCGATTGTCCAGTACTTTCAAATTTTCTGTCTGCCTGTGCGTGCGTGTGTGTGTGTGTACACACACATACGTATATATACATATATAGCCTATAAACTTGCCAAAACGGTAATACGGTACTGTCCCTATAACACTAATGCATAGACATAACACTGTACACAACTATCCTGTTAGAACTACCACTTTGGAAGCCATCAGTAATTGGAATTTAATAAATTTCAGATAAACGTAACAAATCCACAATTCAGGTTTTGAAAAGAGCAATACAGCAAAGACTGAGCACGCATCTGTGTCCGCCACATAGCAGCTGCTTCGCTAGTTAACAGTCAAGGCTGCTGATTTCACATATTCCCATTGCGAATGAAAATATTGGAACCAACAGATTTCATCCCTTATTTCCAAAATCTGTACATAAGAGGTCCATTAATTCAAGGGTCTACAGTGTACATATATATATATAAAAGGACTCTCATGCTTGCTACATGCCCCGTCCATCTCATCACTTTAATATCTGGTGTAATGTACAAACTATGAAGCTCTTCAGACTGCCATTTTACCCACCCTCCTGCTATTTCCCTCTTCTCAGGTCCAAATACTTTCCTTTGTCCTGTTCTCAAGCAACCTCAACCTATATCATCCCCTTACAGTGACAGACCCAGTTTTGCACCTGCTTCTCTCAAAATGAATGATATCTTACCAAGCAGTACCCCAATAAAGAGCTGCCACTCTTGAGCTGGTGAAATATCCTGTGTACCTGGTGCATTGCGCACACCATACCACTTGATGAGAATGTGCATGGCAAGATCTCGCTGTAGCACTTGCTTCATGATGCTCAGACATTCTGATACTGCAATGAAACATCCAAACTTTTATTCGGCAGAACAATTTATGATGGTATACTTCTAATTTGTAGGAATTATGTAGGGTTAATGATGTATTTCCAGACTGTAATTGCTTGTACTTTCTCCACTTTGTTAATCAGTGCTTTTGTGTTTCATGTTTGGTGCTTGTGTTGTTTCTGTTTATGTATGTAATTATTTCAATTTCACATGTTTGCTGGTTTTACTGCAATTACGGTACTTGATTGTAATTAATCTGTGCACGTATCCAACATCATTCTGTAATGATTTTAACGATGAAATACAAACTAAACTAAACTAAACTAAACTAAACTAAACTAAACTAAATTAAAGTTTATGAACTCCATTCAATAAGTGCATGAAACCATCAGCCATCTAACCTCATGTGCCCCAGCAACACAATTTCCTAGTCCAATGTATCCCTCATACCATTTTTAACATTACGTTCCATGTTACTTTAGGTAGTAGTAACATATACATAACATCTTATCACTCCAGAGTATGTTCTGAGGATCAAGAGACAGAATCAGTTCTGTCAAGAAACAGTTCCTAACTCCACACTCATCCAATTACAAATACTGTGGTCTTTTGGCTCTCAGTTATTAATTCCAGGCAAGAAAATTCAAACCATGCCTGCCAAAGGGTTAAAGTTATATTAATTTTCTTCCTGTAATCATATTCATGATACTGACAGCCACACTGCACTGGAAACAAAACCAGCTTTTGGAGCATTGCAGAGATGTTCTGGTTTTTTTTTTATCTTGCAGGTCTGTTATAACTAAGAGCATGGAAGTATCCACGAGACAACAGCTAAAATACATAGTTACCAATCTTTTAAAGGATCATCGCACCATCTTCAGGGTCAAGCAGTCCAAGACAAATGACTACTTGAGACCGATGATAAAGACACTATGGTCCTTCAAAATGTCAGCAACTACTTACCAATCAGTAACGCATAACATCCAAAAAGAATTTAATCTTCAGGCACACTGCTCTCTGAACCGCAAGTCTAATAAACAATTACAACTCACCAAGTGGACTGGAGCACAGATGGGGGAGTGAGATCCGGAACAGAGAGCCATCACTGTATTCCTACAACAGAAAGTAAAAGTATATACCGTGAAACACACACTGAAGGAGTGCCGCAAGTATGGGCAGTTCTCATTTTATGCCAGGGTTACATTCCTGAAAAAGTTGTGCAAATTGAAATTGCACAAATTTAACACAAAATTCCCGCTGAAAACAGTACATTTCCTGGGGTTTAGAGGGCTGACAACCTCGTCTTATGTTGTGTATGACTATACCACTAGTGGCCATACAGACCTGTAGAGTACATATGTACTGTGTATACAGTACGTATACATTTCTATACAGTATACATACAAGTCTACGCAATATATGTATTTATTTTTAACACAATAAGAATGAAAAAGACTCACATCCATAGTTTTTTGGTATGGTTCATTCAGATAGGACTGTGGTAGTCTTGCTATACAAACACTTTAGTTTTGACATACCAGCATTATCATGATTTGTATGTGCACTACACTGTGAGCAAGTCTAACATTACAACATACGTGAACAATTTGTTCACTTTTTTCAAGTCAGCTTATTAGATGTAATTCCTCTTCAATACTGAATATCTTTCACTGATTTTTCACGTGGATTGCACTAGATGATGTAGATTTACATTTCTCATTCATGGTGCTAAGAAAAGCCAGTGTGTTTGAAGACAAAACTGAATGAGCCATGTGATTACATCACCAACGTAATCAATCCATGCATGTGACTGATGGCGGGACAGTGATGTCACTTTCTGCTAGCCTCCTACAGAAGAAACGTGTGGCCATGGATCGTCTATGCCAAATCGCATTATACCAAAAATTATTGCGTAAATTTGAAAAGTGGTGCAAATTTTCATGTCGCATTAAAGCCAAATCACACAAAAAGAAATCACGTAAAATGAGACCTGCCTGTACAGGTGCTAAATACAACAAAGTAATCAGATTTATGAATCACAAATAGAATAATGTTTTTATATTATACATCAACAAATGTTTCATATTATTGAAATCCAATGAAGAAATGTTATAATAACTGTACACTTTTTATTATAAAAGACCACAATGACACTGGAAAAAGAAAAATGTTGTAAAGCTAACTTCATCAAATGCAATAAATACACAGAATGACAGAAATACCAAATTTGCCTTCCTTTACATCTGACCTTCATTAAACAAGTCTTTATATTTTTGCATATAGTTTTCCACTTAAATTATTCTAGGCTATTTATACTACAGCCAAAGTTTCCTATTGTGAGGACTACCGTTTGCGACAAAAAATGCAGCATTTAATGCAATATCAAATTAGTCATTCATACTATACAAAACAGTGTTGTAAAAACAAGCATATTATTAAATTTCTTTACTGTAAAAAAAGTTATAAATGCAATAAAATATCATGTGAGTAGGACTAAAGAGAATGAATGGTGTTTCTGTCATCTGTTTAATTTTATATATACAGGGTATACACAAAAGAATGGTGCAGTTTCAAAAGCTAACAATAAATTTATTTCTGACCTTACATGGGCACAACGTACACCGTCAGCAGCGGCAACTGTCCAAGTTTCTCATGTGCTACCAGCAGTTTGCTTCTCATGCTTACTGCGGGGCTTTGGGGCCAGTTTCCAAGATGGTGTCGCAGCAAGAGAAAGCATTCTGTGTGCTCCGTTTTGAGGTGTCCAGATCTGTGAGTTTCGTGCACGGTTTTCTTTGGGGGTTCGTTAAAGATAGTGTTTACGTACCACCATTGCCCATGTCCCTCAAGGAACTTCGTGATCGGATAACGCATGCACTGCAGACCATTACAGTGGACATGCTACACCAAGTCTGGAATGAGTTTGATTACCGTGTGGATGTGTGTCATGTGACCCAGGATGCACACATTGAAGGACTGTGATTAACGCACGAGAAACTTGGACAGTTGCCGCTGCTGACGGTGTACGTTGTGCCCATGTAAGGTGAGAAATAAATTTCTTGTTAACTTTTGAAACTGCACCATTCTTTTGTGTATACCCTGTACATGTGAACAAAGAAGGAAATAGTATTTACAAGATCACAACTGAACAAGAAGGAAGAGGAATTTTATGACATATGGATTGCAGAGAAATATACTCTTTAAAAAGATGTCTTCTGTAATAATTTCTGTTCTTCTATGACCACTAGTCCCAAACCCACCTTATGATGGTCTGGCAGAATATTCACATGCTACTCCACAGCCTCTTTCAACAGCAATTTCCTATAAAAACTGTTTCTTTTTCCTCAGTGCATACCTCACAAAGCATACAGCCTTTCTCAACCCCACAACCATGGAAATCCAGCAGCCATGGCAATGAAATGTGGCTCATTCATTCACTCATTCGTTCATTTACTCACTCACTCACTCACTCACTCACTCACTCACTCACTCACTTACTCGCACCATGGGTATTATATGTCTACAGTCACATGACTGAAGGATTCCATAACATACATGAAATTTACACTTGTATTTTTAACTGCTGACTCACCATTATACATTGGTACTATTAAAGAAACACACATTCTTACGTCAAATAGATTGAATTTGCATATTAATGAACCAAAATATGGACCAATCAATAACTTATTAAAGAAAAGCTTACTATAATGAGCCTTGCAGTGTCCAGGAGGGTCTCACATACAGACATGTTCCAACGTGCACAATTCTAACTTAAATTTCACATTAACGTGATTTCATATGAATTTTTTAAAATGTAACTTTTATAATAATGAAAAATAATAAATCAAGAAATCTGGCCACTATGCAAACAATAAAAAATATGATTATTAAACTGATATGAAATTTAGATATTTCTGTAGAAGTATCACGTTGTAGCTGTTATTGATACTACATGTCTCAAGTCTCATACAAGCTACTGAAATTAAAAAGGTTTAAGAAGACAATAATAGTGAAACAATGCTAATGCAGGCAACACATGGATTATCTTACTCACATTAGAAGTGAACCACCTGCGTAATAAAGATATTTAGACCTCTCCACATAATTGAGATTACTCCGCAACATGGACACACCACAGAGTGTGTATATACGGGTATGTACAAGCATCTGCACTCTGATGATCTAGTCAGTGAGGCTATACCCTGTGATCTACAGCAGCACAATTTCCCATCAGACCTTAACCCTTTCCACTTAACCACAGTCTATCATCCACTTTACATGCTGCTTGAAGCACTACTCTTCTTCCACAAGTTCTTCAATCAATATTTCTCCAAATTTTGTCTTGGCCCAGTTATTCAAAGTTATGTTTTGGTAACAGAAGCCTGGGATAGAGTTCTGATATTTTATTTTTACATGATGTCCTTACAACAACATGCAAGTTTTGGATCTGTTTCTTGGTGTTTGTGTGGCATGGAGTGGAAACATCTGAGATCACAACATGGGCATCTATTCCCTGAATCAGTTTGGCATTATGTCAGTTGTCTGTTTGTTACTTGCTTTATTTCTGTAATAAATATTGTTATTATTGTTACATAGTAAACTGACTCTTATATGGAACTATGCAAATTTTTACACATCCCTTTAGCTTCTACAGGCAACCCCAGGAAATACAGGAATAGCAAGATAAGGGGTGCCATGGCACATCATAAAAGTTGTATAAAGATTAATAAATAATTAAACCACCACCATATATGGACGTGTAGAGAAGTTTACAACTTAATTTTGATACTGTAGAACAGATTTTTGACATACAACGTTTATGCATATTTCAGAAAATGTGGTCATAAGGGCAACAATTTTCACCTACAGAAATCAATTTTAGTTTTCAGATAAACATTCTCATGAACAACATCAGCAAGCTGCATTGACATAAATTCTGTCCCCACACCTAAAAATGAAATAATCACATTGAAATGCACAGTGTGCATGTAACTGTATCTCAGACTGAAATAAACAGAATTTATTGACATTAAAGCTCATATAAATTTCAGTACAAATTAATGGCAGTGAAACAAAATGAATAAAAAAATGAGCAAATTCTGAGTAGACAGTCACTATTGGGAATGCCAATATTGTGCACTGGGAGACACCTGCATAACGTTTGTACCTTGTCTCATGTAATGTTGCTGTCTAATGTCTCTACCCTGAGACACAAAAACCTACCAGAGTTACACGGTTACCAACTGCATCTCTGAGTCCTGCTAGCTGTCCCTGTCGAGGTGTGGATAACGCAAAACCTCCTGCCTCTTCCACAGACAGTGCAGTATTGACACCATCATGGGAAGCATGAACGGGAGACAACATACACACCTCATCATCAAACCGGGGATCAGGGACTGATAATGATCGGCTCGTGGGCAATAGGCTGCTCCTCCTGAACAGATAAGGATCACTAACAGATTACTTAATGCTGCATCAGTTGCTATAGCTATCATATTCACACAGTTCTCCAAAGGTTTTGGACAAAATCTGAATATCTCACAGACAAGTCTTCTGGAGTAGGATGATAATATACAGAGAGCACATTCTTTCAAATTGTTGGTACCTATCTACCACACTACACGGTGTCACATCCCAGAAGAACACAATCTTCAATATATTCTTAATTTGCGACAATGGTGCATTCATTACATAGCAACTGAGCTGGACACTATCTGTGATTTACTGTATTTATTTATTTATTTATTTATTTAGGTTTATTTATTTACGTATGTATTTATTTTCATGTAAATTTGTTTCATTTATTTATTCATTATTATTTACTTGCTGTTCGTTTATTTTACAGGTTAGTAGCAACATATAGGATGAACCCTGAAGATGGCACTGAACTTGAGTGATAGCCACCAGCTTATCACATCCAGATATACTTGTTGTTTTGGTTAATATTTTCAAGATTAATGGTAAAAGCCAGGGTTGATCCCAAAACCATCTGGATAAGCTTGCATGACAACCACTGGATCACCAGAGCTCTTTTTTTATTAAGATCAATGACAATAGTCAGAAGCAAATGCAAAACATTCTGAATACTAACTTTTAAAACCACCAGTCCAGCAAACACATGTTTTTAATTGCTTTCATTTTAATGGTCAGTGGTATCAAACAGGATTAAATTCCAAATGTTTTCAATACTAAACTCCTGTGTTAACCACTACATTACAAGTGTCAGCATAATAACATATGATTAGAAGACAGAAATATGGCCAATATCTGAAAAGTCAAATACATTAACTATACCTTACACCAGTATTTCTGAACCTTCTGAAATCCATGGACCAACTAAGCAAAGTCTCTTGGCCCTGCAGACTACACTTGCCTGCCCAAATTATCTGTATTAAACAAACGTACTTACACAGATACACATTTTATTTACATATTTTGTCATATATCGCATGTATTTCTGTCTGTTTAAGTACAACCTGGTTACTTTTTTAAGTTGTACTCCCAGAATTATTTTCAGCATTTGTACATGAAACAATTTATGAACTACATAGCCTTATACACAGACATCATAATAATTATACTACAAAATGCCTTAAAACCATGGGCTGGCCAACTGAGAAATCACGGTTTGATTTCTGGCAAGGGCAAGAGATTTTTCTCTTCTCCAACATGTTCAGACCAACTGCGGGGCCCATTCAACTTCCTATGCAATGGATACCAGATGCATGTTCCTCAAGGGTAAAGAAGCTGGGACATGTAACTGACCACTCACCTCCATCTAGTGCTGGGGTTAATGAGTGACGCTATACCTTCACTCTTTCAAGAAGCCTTTACAGCATGCACACTAACAACTTAATCTTTACCTTTCAGAAAATGCCTTTCTTGGTTTAGTATGTGAAAGGCAGCCCACAAAAAAAATATGTTCAACAAAACCTAGACAGATTAAATGAAAAATGTCTGCAGACTGCAAGTGGTCTGCAGACTACGCGTTACAAAATGCTGCCTTAAGGCATCGAGTAAGGTCCAACACAAATGCACTTTAATAAAGCTTACACACCTGGGAAATGGTGAAGCAAACTGTGAGCCAAGATTGAGTGACAAGTATGAAGAAGTTGTCAGAGCAGATGGAATTCCAGCTACATAAACTTTACCAACTAGATTCATCCCCGAATACAGCACAATACCTCCACTCAACTCCACTGCTGCAATCATGTTCAGATGCTGCAACACACAAAAACAGATAATGTTATAAGCATAGAGGAACTTGGAATCAAAAATTCTCAACTCACTGAAATTACATATACTGTTCGACAAATCATTCTCAAAGTGAATGAAATAAGATAACCAACAAGGTACACCTTTTTAGGAGACATTTATTTACAAACCAACACATACATAATGGTCTTAAAAATCTTCCTGCTGTATTGGTGTTATCCATGAAGATGGCTGTTAAGATGAAACATGTCAAATTTTAAATAAACATTTCCCAAAAAATACATACTTTGTTGGTTATATCATTTCACTTAACCTGTGTACACGGTAACAACATATTACCTAACATTCTGAAAGAGCTGAGAGCTATCCTGTGGAACAGAATAAATATACTAAAAAACTGGAACTCAATCTGGTAATATATGGGGTTAGCAGAATTTAAAAGATCTTCAATAGTAACACAATCAATTAGCACAAAAATGTTACGTACGCCACACTGAACTTTACATTTCTCTATCAGTGAAGCAAGAACTATTTTATATGAAGATTCAGATGACCGAAAGTGTAAGAGACATGTGAAATTTGAGGTTTTCATAGCAATGCTGCTGAAGATTCAAGTCTTCTAGGATGTTATCCTGTGTTGTTCCTGATGTTTCAAAGAACCAGGCACCCTCAAAACATCAGGAACTGTTCACCAAATGACACAGTGTAACATCCCAGAAGACTTAAAATTTTCAGCAGTACTGCTATCAGAACCTCGAATCTTGCAGTACACACACCTATGGGCAGGCACTCTTCATTGCAATGCTTGACCCTAAAGGTGGTAGCACCAAGGTCTTTCAAAATGTCAGGAACTGTTCAACAATGATACAGTATAACATCCCAGGAGCCTTAATTCCTCTGCAAGGGACACCTGAAGAATTTCAGATGCTGAAATTACTAAGAATGTGTGGAGGCTAAAATGTATTTAATTCAATATCACTGGTCCCTGATATAAACCACATCTGTATGCCTCACAGAATTCTCCAGGTCTCTTGAAAATTTACATTTATACAACAGAAATTTAATGACTTATTAAATAAAACAGACACTGACTGGAAGAGGGGCTGCATCCTTGGCCGTGATGTTTTTTACAACACCGAAGATGAGTTTCTGCTCCTTATTTGCTTTCTCAAGTCTTGCACAGAACAGCTGACTAAGCGTAGGAACCAGGTAACATAAGTATGTCTGTCCCACTAGATCTGAACTCAGGAACACCCTCATGGTAGGTCCGCATACCACCTCCCTACAGAAAAAAGTTTTACAGCGACAGTGTCATTCCATACAAAAATAATACATGAAAGCACAATTTTTAGCTTGAACCACTCAGACGTCCATAAAACCATGCTGAATTTTTAAACTCTATGCTGACAAAAAGAATTCCTGTACAGTTCCAGCTCTCTGTGCGTAACAACAATTTAGTCAACTTGGCTTCAACACTGAAAAGAACAACACAATTACTGTCTTCCTGGATGTAACACTGCATAATTTGATGTGATTATACTCCTTGCCATGACAGTCCCAAATCTGGAAAATAATGACATTCTTTAAATATTTAGTACACTCTGTTGCTGGAATATGTTGAGTCACAATGAAGAACTACATATATATTTCACATTAGTTAGCAAATATTGCCTGCAATCTGTAAGACACTAAACAAAGAATGTTTTTCACTACCAGGAAAATTGTACCTGCCTGACACTTCATGAACATTCATGCAGCAAACTGACAAACTGAGACAATTAGAAGGCAGAGTCAAACATTAACATTAATTTGTTAATTATTCCATGTGCAACAATCTGTGACATATGCAAAGTGTATCATTTGTCAAGGCAATCGCCCCCTTTTTCAATACATATTATGTAGCAGTTCACAAGCTTTCTTATCCCATCTGTGAAGTTTTCAGTTTTGATCGAAATGACATATGCACCATGTCCTTAAGTTTATCATCACTGGCAAATTTTCATCCATGCAGGCTTCTTTTAGTGGCCCAAACAGGTGATAATCCAATGGAGCTTTGTCCAGACTATATGTGGAATGTGGAAGAAGTTCAAATTTCATCTACCTTACTGCTTCAACAGTAGCTGCCATGGAATGCACATGCACATTATCATGGAGCAAAAGAAACCCCGTGGACAACAACACTCTGTGTTTGTTGCAAATTGCCAGCTTCTCCTATTAAGTTTAGATGTTTTAACATCTTCTGACTACAAAAAATGGACCACAGCTCACTGTTCTGCAATGGTGCAATTCAAATGTGGCGCCACCATCTTTCAAGAAAATTTGTAAACAAACACAACACCAAATAAATCTGACACTGACTCTTCAGAACAATGTGTGGCTAGTTATTAAGACAACAGCTAAGTTTCACAGTGTATCAACTGAAGTTCCTCTACAGGCAAATTCACTTTACTTTTTTGATTCTCCTTCATATCTTTAGATATTCACTTACGATATTAACACCAAAAAAATGCAGTGCTTGGTTAGGTGAAAGGCATGCGTGCGTGTGTGTGTGCGCTTGCACATGCACACACAAGCACACACACACACATATCAACAACATGCTAGGAATGTACAATAAATGATAAGGATGACAGAGAAGTAAAATATCACGATTAAAAGTATCGATCTGGAAAAGTACTGTACATGACAAACATACAACCACAAAAAACATTAAGATGGCAACAAAGATAAAACAGAATATGTTAATGAGATGACACAACAGGGCTGAACAGAAACTGACTGACACCACCACATTCTGTCAACTATTACTTTGTACAAATCATTTTAGTTCAACAGCAGCAGCACGCTTAACTCACAGTACGCCAGAATGATTGACGAACACTTTAGTGACATGTGTTAATGAACCTTGAACAAAGAAGTGAATGCAGTCTCACCGAGGTAATCCAAGGTTCTCAGTCCATATGTGTTCTAAACACAGTTCTGGAAACACAGGTTTTGCCTCCACTTGATTATCCACCAGGGTCAAACTTGTCATCATCCTGGCATCAGGTGGTGGAGTGCCAGAACCAGGAGACCATGAGGATAGTTGATTGTGGCACAAGGACCGCCACCCAAGAGGAGATGGTGTAAGAGTGACACGTGTCAAGTTACTAACAGAAACATTGGAGGACTGGCATCGGCTGCAACACATAAGCAACCACAAAGTGTAACTTCAGGCAACAAAATAAACAAGTTACTGAATCTAAGCATGGCATAAAAATTCTGGCACATTTGCTCCCTTAGAGGTTTCAGTTTCAATGAAGTAACAGTCATAGCAGCAGGCTCAATCACATTTCAAGTAAATATACATTAATATACATACCAACCTATAAATTCAAATGGATGAAGCTTAATTTGATTGTCATCAACAAGATGCTTCAGTAATCTTCACATTTGGAAGAGCTTGCTACCTACAAGTTCAGCAGTGTGTGCACTGTGTAACATGCTGAGAAATTCACTATTTTGCTTAATTACCTCAAAAACCACAGTGCTTAGTGGCAAAGTCTACCAGAAATAAAATATGTGCTTCACTGTTCTCTACATCCCTGCATATAAAACAAACCCCGTCACTTTTTTCCTTTATTCTTTCCTTCTCCTGACCCATTTTCAGAAAAAAGTCTACAGAGAATGCGTAACTTTTTGCATGATTAATGCAATACCCCCATTTTTCAGACGATCAATTAGGAGAAGATTCTTGCCTTATACTCTGGCGAATACATTAACTTCACATGCTACTTCTACAGAATTTTAACATCACTTTCACCATACAATTTTATACTTCCAAAACAGCCTCATCTACTGGAGTTTTCCTCCAATTATACAATTTACTATTAACCAGACCATGATTCTTCTACCTAATACAAACTAGTTCATGATTCAGGCTCGGCCTATTACATCATGTACACTAAATACCCACCTGATGGCAGCCATGGGACTGTGTGAACGGGACAATTGAGGTGACGAAGTGAAGCTGCTCTTGTTGCCATCAGCTGTTGTGCTGGTAAATGCAGAATGTGCCCTGCTGCTACCACTACTACCTACTGCCATTATTGATGCAGATGAATGGTTCAACGAAGTCTCCACACAGCTACACATGGCCTGACATTCCTGTGTACACAATCACATCACTCTATTAGACTGACAGTTACAGTAATTTTGAACACCATAATAGACACAGAAACGTAACAAAGGATATCAAATATTGCCTGGATCAGTACACACATGCTGTCTCCCCGCAACCAATGACTGAACTTTTAAGTTTCCTGAAACAGATCAACATCAAATCTAGGGTTCCAACCCTTGTTGTACCACATTAAATACTCTAGTCTCAATATTCATCAAAAGAGTTTACATAAATATTTTAGAGAGTCCAAATGTCAGTGTTTAAAGAGCGATGCAGTAAAAACACCCAAAGTATGAAGTGTATGTGCTCCTTACTGAAGCTGGGCAGGGGTAAACACATATTATGTAACCTCAAACAGAAGGATGATGGTAAAACAATTCAACAAACCTACTTCGCAGGCCAAGCCCTACACAGAATTTGGCTACAGGTCCACAGTAAGAGAATCAAACCATCAGTCTTTCACACATAACTTCCTACTGTATATATACCATTTAACACTTGCAGAGAGATGAAAATAACTTGTATTTCATGCACTTTTTCACATGCAAAAGACCACAAGACAAAATAAATAATAGTGGCACCACTGTAAAACTAGGATCCGTCTTTACTGCCAAAAAATTTTAACTCAGACACACAGCTTTTACCAAGCTGAGAAACTTAATGTATAAATCCTTTTATTACAACTTTTCACGTCAAATATTATGGAAATGTTACAAGATGGTATTAAAAACTCACAGTAAGAGGACTGAACCTTTCAAAAACTTTAGAGGTTGGTGAGAAACCTCTTACTAAGTGGCCACTTGGAAAACCAAGGAGATGGGGTAATAATGTTAAAATGGGTGTTAAGAAATTCAGTCATGAGAATATGAGAAGGCTGGCACCTCAGGATTGTGTCCACTGAGACGCTTCACTATAGCAGTGTTCAACTTTCCTAGTTTCCACTAAGAAAATGTGTTATTCTAACAAAAATCGTTCAATAATGTTGTTCAGCACATTAAAATTCTGTCCATAATTTGTCCTGTTGACAATAATTTGCTAAACTGAACCCAAAACAAACATCACTCTTATAAGGGTGCTTGACGCAATGCACATACCTCTGGTAGTGCCTTGCGAATCTTCCACACACTGTGCAGGCCTGTTCTGGAGTCATACAGCATACAGATTGAAGGTTCCTCGCTTGTGAACACAATCTTTTGACATGGGTCTGACACATAGGACAATTCCCCTACAGTATACAGAGTACAGAGTAATAAAAACAAGTCAGTGAAACAGCTGCAGAGCACGATACTTCTGGCACATTTGCTCTGTTCATGTCCCTAGAGTTTAAATTTGTGAATCCCTTTAAAAAACCTAAAAATTAATTATTTTAAATGTGCCTTTCCATGTCCTACACAGCACACACTATAACTTTTCTCCACATCTCAGCAATAGATTTATAGTTGATCAGGCTTGACTGTGAAGCTCTTGCTAGAAAATGGAAGAAACTTATAGTAGGGCCGACTCTAATAATAGCAAGAGTAAAACTACAAAGTCACGTTTTAATAAAGTACTACATTGAAATAATGAATCAGACCACCCTTCAATGCAGTCTAAACATAATCATGACTTTATTTTGTTTTTCAAGTGTTACAGTTAGGTCATCGAGTGTTTCTCTGGCCTCTCTTGCTCTGCTGCATTTTTTATACCCACCTCATCAACGGCAAGATTCATATTTTTTGTACTGATCTAATATACAGTAGGATATTAACATTAATCTATGTGCAGGCCTCCATGTACAGTGTTATTTCTGTCCAATTTTAACCAAAAGCGAAATGCATTGACAAATTTTAGCAGCAATCCCCCATACAAAATTTCATAAAGCTTCATCATTGTGGGAGCATAGCTGTTCCAGAGGGACAGACAGAGGGACAGGCATCTCAAAGTTAATAGCATATTAAGCAGATATAATAATGTAAGGAAAGAGAATTGACATGCAACAGTCACAGCCCCACATAAAAGATATGCTATGAAAAGAATACTCTCAATATTTTACTTATGCAGTGTACTGATTCCAAGATAAAAAATGAATATACATAAACGGCTATAAGATGGGAGATTCTTCATGGCAACTAAGATCCCTATTGTAGTCTCACAGGCTGTGACAAGTGTTATAGTCTATACCACTATGTCAGAACCAAAAAACAATATTTAATTACGACTGTTTGTAAGTTTTCATCAACTATAAACACAGTGAAAACTAGCCATCACAGCCCAATCAGTAAATAAATTAGTTACGTACTGGATGGCCCTGTGTTTGACTGACACTAAAACGTGGAATTCTCTTCACACCGTAATCAGCTTGTTTCTGCGAATTGCCAGTGCTTCCAGTTCCTTCTTCAAGGATAGGCAGGCAACTTCATATGTTCCCAAGGTCAAAAGACATAGTTTTTCCTTCACAGCCACTACAAGCCTTCATCCAAACCAGTGCCATAGTTTGGGCACCATTAGTTTCAGACATATAAAAAAATTATAAAACTACTGAGTCTTTATTTAAATTGATTTTCAAAATGCATGTTAACAGAATGGCCAGTCTGCAGCCAGGATTCAAACCAGCTACTGCTCAGATGCATTATCAAAGTGTGAAACCATTCACTGCAACTGTTACAGCACTATTACCAGTACACTGGACAACTTACATGGTTCTATGAGACAAAGTACCTGCACATAACAACACATATTTTCATGCATCATACCAACCATGTTTGGCCAGCACTGGTGAAACCTCATCCAGGGGATGAAGGAGTGCAAAAACAGTAGGTAGCTGGGGTACATTCCCCACAGTACTGTGTACATCAGACACAGAGCTGCTGGAAACCTTCTGTGGCACTGTTTCTATGACTCGCTCCAACATGATGCCAAACTTGGTACTCCAAACATTAGCCACCTGAACAGGTAGAGCAAATGCCTTTAAATATCGACTGCCTTATACTTTTGCAGCATGGTCTTCTGAGTTATGACACCATGGACTCTGATATGACAGTCCCAGTGTTTCAGATAAATATATTGCCTCCATCTTCATGACAAAAATACGCCAAGTCAGAAAACTGACTTACTACAATTAAATAAAACAACTAAAAGTACAGTGCTTATGATAAATTTTGCTTTCACCTTTTGCTTAAATTTTGCCTAGAAAAACATTCCATTCATGTTAGTTTTGGAATAACGAAGGGGCCTGAACCTCTCCATAAATATTCAAATGACACTAAATTACATTTAATGAGAAATTCCAATTGTTTGGATGGTGAATTATAAACAATACAGAAAACAAGTTTCAAGTCTTCTGGAATATAAAGCCATGTTGATCAAAAAGCAGTTAAGGATGGTTCGGAGGAACTTGATTTCTCCATCTTCGGAGTATAAACAATCAAAGAACAGCACCCATACCAGTTATTACAGGTAACATTTCATTTGGTGAGGATTATGACAGAAGCAAGGCAATGAGAATGGTGGCATTATTCAGTGGCCAGAGTCACAGGCAGAAGACACAGGAAAGTTAAGGGAAGCTGACAGTACAGAAATAAGCCACTGAATTTAGGACATAATGGGTAACAAAAACTCAGAGTGTGTCTGGGACGTAGTTAGTAAATGAGGTCACAGGGAGGTAAAAATAGTGAAAAGGGATGAGGCAGATAATCCCTACCCATTATATCCTGAACTCCATCACTTCCTTTTCATACTACAAGTTCCCCTCAACTTTCCTTGCTGATCCACCTACAGCCATGCTCACTGCATAATACCACCATTCCTACTGGCTAGCTACCCCAGTATATACCTATATAATGTACCCATTCTTTTCTGGCATGGCTACAGGCTGCTTATATCCCAAAAATGGAAGCTACAAGCTTCTCCATAACACTGGTAACTACTTACTGACATGGCATCACATCCCAGAAGATTTGAATTTTCAACAACAGTACTCTGAAAGCCTCCAATCTGGCATTACAAATAACACTGTTGCCATGCATAAAGAAATATTTAGAAAACTATTCACCTAATACACAGAAAAAAGGGCATCCCTGACCTTAAAATGTCACTCTTGAAACTTTTACTTCCAGTAACTCTGCTGCTGGCTTCTCTCCCAGCCCAATAACTCACAGCAAGAAAGTGAACAACAAAAAATGTACAGTATGTCCAAAGAGTCAAAAATGTACCACCTACCAAGAGAGGGAAAAACTATGTGCCCAATGTGCTTTCTGAAGAGAAATATTTGTTATTGTCACGATGCGTTACTATAAAACTTCGGTCAATGTAGACAGCACAAAGCACCATCAGCAAAAACCCAAACTCAGATACATGAGTAAGCATTAAAACATAAATGTTACCTGGAACTGCAGGGATGAAACATAGTCTTCACCCTCACTGGTGAATACCTTCACATTATTAGAGTCAATAATACAGACACATGACAGAGGTGCACCTGAAAAATGGAAGAATCCCACTTAATATTTTTAATGGTCATGTTTTCGTTGTAAGTTTATAAATAAGCAGAACATCAAACACAACTGTTTAAAATCTACATTCAATTAAAACTCGCATGTTGTTTGTGAATTCTTGGTACATCCATACTGTTCCCAACCTCAGATTATATGTGAATTACATTTTAACATCACATATTTAGAACATTTAAAATAGAACACATAGCTAGAACCACTCCACTTATTCTCACTGGACTAAGTTAAAACTTTGTAAGTTGTTCTACCCTCAGACCCACCTACTATGGCTGGCTGTTGTGCCGTTAGCAACTTTTCTTACACTTTTCATTTCAGTTTTCTTCTTTCACCCATTCTTGTTGGACATTCATATTCACCACTCTGATCAGTGCATGGTATGTGAGATAAATATAATCTAACACTTTCATAAGAGGATGGATAAACATGAAACTCATGTGAAACAGATTATTTATTTCATTTTCAAGAATGCATGGCGAGCAAAAAGTATGCTGCAGATAGGTGGATCACTAGTGGCATATCCAATACGAAAGACAGCTATACCACCACATTTTGGTTACCAGAACATCAGTGGTAACAGGGAACAAAACACGAAGGCAATGTTTATCTGTCTCCATCACCAGAGGAGAGTGGCATGTAGCAATCCAAATGCAACAGATACTAAAGACTAACACCACTGATGCCAAACATCCATGCAATTTCTACCAGATTAGCACTGCAACAGATACACTACTCCCTCACTGTTGCATGGAACAACGTTTCCCATGCATGACATATAAATGCTGCACATTAAACATTAAGAATCTGAAAATATCTTGTCTAGCTTATGTTCTACGACACCTTTAGGTTCCTCTGTAAATATGGACCCACTGCTCTCAAGGACAGGTTTGTCAGATGCAGAAGTGTGGAATGTGCACCACAGAGCATGTCTGACAGGTGTCTCACACGTGTAGCAACAGACGACCACCCAACTGCCATCAACACCCCGGCTCCAGACTGCAGTCTTTCCCTTTACATACAGCTCCTCCTCACACTCTGAATCATCACCCTTACTAGCACAGATGCGCCACCATTCTGATTCCTAAAAAACAGCCCCACTAAATTGTCACATATATTGGTGAGAGGGAAAGCTGTCAAACTGAAATAAAAACCAGAAAATTCAAAACAAATATTGCAGATGACATTGTATCTAGTCCTCTCACTGTGGAGAACACCATATAGAACTTACGTGATCAAACTGTATTTTGGCAGTCCATACCTTGGCAGTGTCAGATATAGCCACTTGACTAAGACGGTGAAGCAGAAATGATTCTGGATGCAGCTGTGGTTGTGTAGATGGCAACACCACCTCCCCGGGATGTCTCTTTATTTGCTGCCGGCCACATGGCACAAACTCCTATACAGTTATTAATAATGTAGTTACATTCACTTACATACCTACAGATACATTCTGGATCATTCCATATCACAGCCATTGACATAACTACCTTGGATTTGAGTGAAATTTTCTAGGCTTATAGAGTCTGATCTGTAAAACATAAATATGATGTTGTTCCTTCCCGTGTCAGCTACTTTCAAGTCACTACATGGTGAAGTATTAACTTTCCTTAAATTTGGTCATGTTCTGATTCACTAAAATGCTTATAACTATGGTCGTCATTAAGACGTAGGCTGGGATAGTGTACTCAGTATAGCAACTCGCTACAGGCTGGATGGTCGGGGGATCGAATCCTGGTGGGGGCGAGATTTTCTGCACCTATCCACAGACCAGCCCTGGGGCCCACCCAGTCTCAAGTACAATGGGTACCGGGTCTTTCCCGGGGGTGAAGTGGCTGGGGCATGGAGCTTGTCACCCCACCCCCTTCTAGCGCCAAAAATAACAAAAGGGTAGAGCTATACCTCTACTCCCCCTTGGGCTTTAGACCTTTATAGGGATCCCTTTACCTTTTTACCTACTTAAGACAGACAGCTCTTTCTCATATAAATTGAAAGCTCTCAAGAGGGCCTTTCATTTGGTATGCACTCAAAATCTTTTACAGCACATGAACATTTTCACCTTTGACCTTAATTTATGAATGATGTGTTGAGCAAGGTTTAACTAGGATGTTCCCAACACATTTTCTGATTCTTGAAATATGTAATATCACCAACATTCACAAGGACTTTTTCCATTGTCACCAATATTGAAAAACAAACACTACATTTCAGAAGCTACTAGCTTGTGTCCCCAGGTAGCTTCCAAAACACAGTGTTTGTTTTTGAATATTGGCGACAACAGAAAAAGTCCTTGTGATTGTTGGTGATACTACTCATGTAAAAGCACTGTCAAAAATGTACATGTTATTTTAAATACATGTTTCAAAAATTCTGTGTTGGGACATGACTGGGCTTATGAGAAACATACTAAATTATCATAAGTATTTTGGCAACGTCACAGTTCTTGACAATGGCTTGATGTCACTTACTTCACAAACTTCTCTCAAGACTTTTTTCATCGTCCTTAGATTAAAACCACTATGTTTCGGAAGAGACTTCTTCCTCCCTCAGGTGATACCAATAAAAATCCAGACACCCACACGCTGGCCCTAACATACAATCCACATCAAACCAACCCTGGTATCTCTCACAGTTGGTCTGATATGGATTGTATGTTACGGCCAACACGTGGGTGTCTGGATTTTTATTGGTATCACTTGAGGAAGGAAGAAGTCTCCTCTGAAACACAGTGGTTTTAATCTAAGGGCAATGAAAAAAGTCTTGAGAGAAGTTTGTGAAGTAAATGATATGTATTTTTGTTGGTCAGGTGGTTAAACATTACAGTATGCTCCAACATTTAAGAAGACAGGCACGTAAAAAACTTGGCAGACTTGCCCATTGTTCATTTACAAAATATTAACTGTAAGGGTAGCAATTTACAGTCAGCAACACCTGGTTTCTAGTTTCTTAGTGGTACAAAAGGAATCCTTCTCACTGATAACATATCTGCAACCTGCTGCAGTTTATGGGTCCACTTTTCAAAGCACTGTTGAAGCTGGAACCCACAAAATGCTTGGCAGTAGAAGATAATTAAATGATTTAATGGGGCCAGACAGATGCAAAAATGTTCGTTGAATTTCACTGTCATTGACTTTTGTAACACATAAGCAAGCAAATGATTTTTTTTGCTACATTCGCAACTTAGAAATGCTCCATCTTACACTTGATACTCATCATCTCGCAAGTGTACTATAAACATGATATGAAAAAATTTACTTCTCAAAATGTTCTTGTCTGAACTTGGTTTCCTGAAGTACGAATGACACAAAATGAATTTGTTTATACCTAGTAGTTTTCAAAGTTTCCTGAAACACCCTTTGTACATCATGTTGGACATGCCATGGCTCAGGTCGCTACTTGCCAGCCTCTAACTATGGCAGTCTGGGCTTGATCCCAGACCAGTTACATGTAATTTGTGGTAGAAAGCTTCTCAAGATTCTGTTCCTCAAAACTCAAACAGACCTCTTCTAGGTTACACAGTATTAGCTGTTTCTGAAGATAAGACTTACTGCCTTCTGACTTAAAAGAAACATAGCTTTATCTGTTGCAGAAGACAGTATTCTGCCTGGGTTTACATACACCAAATAAGAGCCCCACTCAAATGGTTCCAAATGGTCCAAGAAATGAGTTCTCTTACTTATGGCCAGACTTACAGGTGTTTTAGAAAGTCAGAACAAAGTGAAAATTAAGGAACCCTTCACATTTCAAAATGTCATACCTCTAGAATTAATGGACATCCAGGGGTAAAATTTCAGACATCACTTAGAAGACCCAACAAGCTAGCAAAAGTTTCTTGGGATCAGAGAGTGTAATGAAAATTTTGCCCTCAAATTGCATTAATTTGAGAGGAATGGCCCTGCCACCTATACCTAAGACACCTCTGTCTACAAAATGTAACATACCTTCCACTACTGAATAACGAATTATATCAGGGATCCTGTTATTTCTGCACGTTATCGTTTTATGACAGGTCAGGTTCAGTCAGGTTAGGTTGGGTTATGTTACACCTTGGATTACAGGTAGTAAGAGCACAATAAAAACGGAACACCCTTTTCTCTCAACAAATATAAAGCAGAACTGTATGACCATTGATAGATTCTGGCGTTACTTGTAGCGTGCAGAACGGTGAGGAAGAAAACAAACGAACCCACGTTACGGCAGTTTTATCAGAATTACCTGCGGCTCGGAGGCGGCAATCATTATTTCCTTCTTTACATCCAGATTTGCTGAGAAATTGTGTTTTCAGTAACGAACTAGCTCCCTCTTATAGTTCACATGGGCCAACAACGAAACAGCTAGGTATCCAAGACACTCTTCCTGCACAACTGAATGTAGTGACAATATAAGTACACTCAACTTTATTTAATGTGCAATACACCATCTAAAACATTCTCGAAGTACAGCACTTAATAATACATATCACAAAGTATCACAATACTCATAACCACATTTACCGCTGTACGGTACGACTACGTAGTGGCGTATTGGACAACTAAAAATAACAAAACGCGCTCGGCGTTCCAGGTGCACCAACCATAACTAAATTCCCTCCACGAAGCACACTGCACAAACCTTCAAACGCACAGAATACTGTACTCAACCAACAAAGACAGTCTTATTATTTTTTTAGATATTATATATTACAGTCTCTGTAAGCTAGTCCAACATATTTTCGATTCCCTCCTGGGATCATTATCAGGGACTCTTGTGACAGCGTGAATTACACAAACACAACTCGAAACATGTTGGACTAGCTTACAGAAATTGTAATACATAATATCTAAAAACATAACGGGAGTGAATTTGTTGGTTGAGTATTGTGTGTTTGATCAGTGACAATGCATGGTATGAATAATTAAAATTCAAAGGCACGTTTCTTCTTTTAAACACGGTCAGCGTCTTCTGAGAAACCTGATACTTTCATGTTTTTCTGTTTTCGCCAAATGATAGAAAATTTATGTGAATATTTCATGGGGGTAAAGGCGGCCGGTGTGTAGGGCTCACAGCCCTACCACCTTCATGTGCCGATTGTCTGGAAGTCTGAGGCCCTCAACCGCCTGGAACCCTTAGGGCCTGTCCAGGCCTTTAATGGGATCACTTTTGCTGTTACTGTACATATTATGTTCTTCCTCAAAATCTGAGACCACATTTCATATCCATACAAAACAAGCAAAGGAACTGTGTATCCCGACCTTCAGTGTTTTTGAAAGTAGAGAGGATTACAACATTTTCTGACCGGAATAATAAGCATTTACATAATTTATTGTTCCCCTAAATTCATCAGAAACCTTGTTCCTGGACACAAACTTTATATATTCTGCAATCTCTTCTTACATATTTTGATTTTGTTGTTGATTTTCATTTAGTGTCATGTTTATAGAGGGCCTACTCACTTTTATTATCTATTTACTTTAAACTAATTTCTTAACTGAGCTGTATTATTTTTATGTCGCCTTTTATCATTTAAGGTCTTTTTGAAACATGGATGTCTTGCTTCAGTGCACAGTTCTATTAGCATTCTCCACTGCCAGAATGGTTCATCAGTAGAAAAAAATTTGGAAAACGCGGTCTTTCAACGGCGTTAGGTCTACAGTTGAATTCAAACTTAGTATAACCCCCCCCCCCCCCCATGATGAATGGCAAATCAATTCATATGCTTACAACATAGGACAAACTGCTAGTGTTCAGTCGTTCATCTAAAAAATTAGGTTCTGAACATTTCGCATGAAAGATCAATACAAAACACTCGTGCTTCACGGACCCAAAACCAAACATGTAAGTCATCCGTGCTTACACATCGTGATATGGTCTCTATGGAAAGCTAATATGCCAGCTCGGAAGAATAAGTGAAATATTTGTAGTTGTATCATCTTCACGTAACTGAGAATTTACGTTCACGAATTAGTACGTGATAGAAATAGCACTCTTTAGCATGTCAGTGACTCGTCTTCTTTGCACAATTACTTAGCATCCAAATTAGCGAGAAGCAAATGCGCAGATAGACACCTTCTCTAATTCAGAGGTCGAACCCATCCTTTGGATGTAATCTCCTCTCTAGTTAAGATCACAGAATCGGGCAGGAGGGGGAAGGAGCGAAGAACACCCAACGTCATGTAAGATATTAAGCTCGGTAAACCGAAAGGCCGCCAAAACAAATACCTACTCCACTACTTTCAAATTTAAATTGTTGTAATCAAGAGTAGTACAAAAGAAATGAAGCGTTACGTGCGTTGGTGTAGCACACGTGTCGTGGCAAGTCGTTTCATCGGTGCGGTCACCCTAGCCCAGGCCTGCTCAACAATTAATGCGTTGGGAGCATCTCTGGCAAAATTTTGTCTGCATGCGGGCAACATAAAATGCAATACACAAGATAAAGAGTGAGTAAGTACACATATAATTAGATTTATGAATTACCCTGTATTTGTCTACACAACATACGCAATAAAATGTACTGATATTAATAGGGAAAGCATAAAAATGTAAGTCTCGACACAGGCTAGGGCGTCGCTATTTTTAGCACATTTTTACAAAATGAATTAGTAATGTTATGTGTTTATTCATGAATAAATAGCTCATACGTTTCAAAATTGCTTCGGCGTGCTATCTCGGATTTGACAGGGAAGGGGTTAAAGACGTGTGCCAATTTGAAATGTCTCTACGGGCAACGGAATGAGCGGGACTGCCCTAGAACGTGTCCATTAATTTAAATGTGCGAGATACAGCAGTTTAGGTGTTCATTAGACCATGAAATTTACCCTTGCAGTTCTTATGCAATAACATAAAGGTCATACATGCTGCAGCATGTATGTGTAATTAGACGCGGATGCACAAATTTTTCAAAAAAGCTAGGAGCCACCTAAAAAATCCTAAGGGCACACAGGTGATATGAAGCAAGTTCCACAGTGAGAATCCACAGTTATTCGGCGCCAGCATACAAAATTCAGGCGCCTGGGCGACCTGGCGCCCGCGATTTTTGCACCCCTGTAATTAGACATTACACGAACCAGACAACTAGCCTTGGGCTGAGATATGTGTTGATTCAACTACTTTCCACTGGGCAGCGAAGTCGTCACACGGTTTGTCCTAACAGTGTAAAGAAACTAAATATAATCTGCAAAGTAGGGAATAACCGCATATTGCAGTACTGACTATTGGCGGCGTTTGTACTTCCGTCAATGTAGTGCACGTACCACCCGTACTCTGGTAAGATGCTGAATACATTGTCAGCTGGAGATGTCGTAGTGTTACGCCACGTGTAATGAATCAACATTGTTGTTTGCTTTCGTTTATCAGTAATACACATGACAGCTGTACATGCGAAATAGTTCCTCTGCAAAATGATAGAACAATTACAACAATAGTGACCTCTGTTTCTAAGGTCTGTATTATGCGGTGTCCATGTTGTAACTGCCGCTGGGATCAATGAATTTCGTGTAACATTTTGTGTAATTAGTACGCCAGAGTGTAATCACATGGATTTGTTTTGTTGCATTACAAATGTCCACCCACAGATATCCTAGTACAAGCCGTTGTCGGTAGAGTACACGGTTGGCGTCTATTGCGCAACGGGTCTCGGGGCATGTAGTGAGTTTTACGCTGTGGTGTGACGTCATTGACAAGTAAGGGGGCCGCGCTTCAGGCACTGGCCAATGAGAGTGTCGCTTTTGATCCATTTGACCTAGCTGCAAGTTGTAGGCTGGTGAATGTATAAAATAGCTGTGTGAAGGCGCGCCGTAGCATTGAGTAGTTGTTCTGCTTGTGAGTGAGTTGTTGTTGCTGATTGTAAGGCAGTCTTTAAAGCCATGGCGTTTATGATGCCTGTAGTGAAGAATGACTGGGACATCTACAAGTCCAACAGATCGCGGCGCAGTTCTGAATGTTCGAACCCGCAATCCTGCAGAAGTCGGAAGGTTTCCGAGTGTTCTAAGTCGGAAGGTCCTAGCCTGTCAACTTCCCCGGGCAGCGACTTCATTGTGGGGTCACCGGCACACCGCTCCATCCCCATGGCGATGTCGTCTCGCCAGTACTCTAGGACGTCCTCGCGTGCCTCCCAGTCGAGCCTGCAGTCACCAAGTAAGTCCACTTCATCGTCGCCACCTAAATCCGGGTCACAGTCTTCGCTAAACAAGTTCCACAACCGCCTGGTGGACAAGTTAAAGCGTTCTTTGCGAGGAAAAGATTCCATTCCTGATGGTTCTGAAACGACAGATGCAACACGGACGTCTTCCTGAGGCATACTAGCCGAAGAGGACTCTGAGATCCTCCAACCACCGGCACCATCTATGAGACGCAGCAGCTCCCGGGCGACGATGGCGACCACGACTCCAATCTTGGTGCCTGCCAGAACTCGATCCGGGAGCCGTGAAACAGCGATCCCTCAGCGTGCCGCTTCGTCGTATCCGGGTACCGGGTTCATGTGGGGTGGAAGCAAGTGTTGACAGTATTACAGACTGCGACAGGAAGATAGGAACTGTGATATGTATAAATAGGTGCAAGACTACTTTTCGTATGTCAGTGTTGGTTGCAGGTTGTACGTTGTTGAAGGGAGGACGAATACGGGCTAAATACAATCTTCTAGCATATACTGGTATATATTATATATTAAATATATATTCAAGTAGATTATTTCAGTGAGTATGAGGACATGTGTTCCTTGTGTTTGGTTCTTATGTACCAACGAGGAGTAAACTGAAACTACACTGTGATTTTGCTTGAATTTTGTTGCTAATGATAGAGATGTCAAGCATTGCAGACATTCCAGTAACGATTTTGTGTACGCCGAAATTCGTAATTCTTTGTTGATGTAGAAGTGCTTTTGAAATACGCGTATAAAACCAGTTACAGTGTGTGTGTGTGTGAATGTGGAAATTGGAAGGACCTCAACACAAGAAGTACTGCAGATTGATCCTGACAAAAATGGAAAAGGAACCACGTTTAGTTAGCGGGTAGAGTTCGACGCTTTCAAATCAGGTTAATTCATGTATTCTTAGATAAAAGTTATTTATTTTGAATTTAATTTTGTAGTAATAAATTTGCCATCATATCAACAAAACAATATATCGTTATATGCAACAAATATAGTTTTGTTAATGGTTTATTTTTACTTCAATCAAGGCCGTAGATAGACTTGATGGTGGTAAGGGGGTTATTGAAATCTGTTTTTGGGTGAGCTTTTTTTTTTTTACACGTGCGGCATTCTCGAATTTCATATTGTAATATTTTGTTTGGAGAAATTTCCTGCACAGTGACCGTTTGTTTGAAAGACTGCGGAATTCGTTTACTTCCGCCCCACCCAGTCTCTAAAGACGGCCTTGATAGAGTAGTAGGATTATATCCCGGAGTGTCCTGAACATCCCACATTTACTTTTTTGTGCTGTAAAAGTTTCGGACCAAGTATTAATATAGTTCTAACCTAGCGATGTATAGTCTATTTTCGGCGATTTTGTATGGAATGGATCCTAAAGAAGTGGGATTGGGGGGGGGGGGGGGGCAGGCAGGGATTGGATTGATCTGGCACAAGATAGGGATAGGTGGCGGGCTCTTTAAATGTGGTAATGGGCCTTCGGGTTCCAAAAAATACAGGGAATTTATTAGTTGAGGATGTGTTAGCTTGTCAAGAAGATTTTGCTCTAGAGTTAGTTGGTATTGAATACGACCTTGAAAGCAGTGTCTGCCCCTGAAATGTCACTTCATTGGCATCTTGTTATTGCTTTACTTCCATTTTCTTGGTCCTTTCACTGACATCACAAACGCATAATTTGTCATGAGAATGTGTATGAAATGATATTTTTGTCCTTGTGGATGTATGTAATTTCATAAACGCCGAAAGTGGCGATCGAATGGTTGGCATCCCTGGTTCTTATTCAGGAGGTCCCTACTTTGATGTCCTGGAGAACACTGGCAGTTGTACCTGAGATCCATTATTTTTGTTAGCCCAATGGAATTGGTGGGATATACCGTACATTATGCCACTACTGTATCTTGCCCATACATATCGTTTTTGATCTGTTTAGACCAGTAATTATTTGACGTTGTGTAATGTTGGAATTCGAAAGCGCTGCCAGTTACGGTTGTCAGCGAGTAACGAAGATGCATTGAACACCTATTTGGGTCGATTCTAGTGATGGAAGTAGCCTTAAGAAATGTAACAAATGAACTATATTACACTTGAATCTGGAATACGTATCATACCTAATACGTCGTTATAATAAATACCCTCTTTTGAAACCAGGAAGGAAATAGCAAGTGCCTGACTGTATTGCCGGCCTTCCTTTCATTCTTTTTTGGTTTGTGTAACTAACAGCTGTTAGGAAAGCCCGCGCATTACACAATTTAATTACGTTCTTCATGCAGTGGTGCTTTCCTCGAATATTCGCAACTGGGGAAAACCAAGATACGCAATGTGCATGTACATTGTGTGGCCGGGCAGCACTAAACCTACGTAGGTTTGCATATAAAGCACCCGACACTTTTTCCCCATCTTAATCAAATCTGGTGCTCTCGACAGATTCTCATGAATTCCTCTATATCAAACTTCATGAAAATTCGTCCCGTGGGAGCCGTACTGCTACACGCAGAGAGATGGGCGGACATGACGAAGCTATTCGGCGCTTTTCGCGTCTTGGAACGCGTTTAAAATGGACGATGAGGCTGGACGCTGAGCCGTCTCTCTGCATCGCCAAGGGGAAGACAGCGTCGACGTTTATCTCGACTTCTGTGTACGTGCTAATGACGTTCTGGAGCGAACATGGGAGGATGTCCTATCGTCACTCACTGGTTGTGACTGTAAACAAATTCAAAGGTGTGGCTGCTTCCATTATCCGTCACTGGAACTCGACATCCTTCCATGAAAAATGTGCCATACTTAACGTCTAGTCCGATATTTTCCACTATGCTAGGTCCAGTTGCATAGTAAAGCTGAACCCAGTAGCTGGAAGAACAACGATTTCTCACATCTGTGGTCTATCTTATTTCATGCACATTTCGTAGCAGCTGATGACACGTAAGAACTCCATTTGTATGATTTTAACCGTATCCATTCCATGGTGGATATTCAGTATCTGATATACGGGACCAACTCCAACACAATGTGTGATGAATATATTTTATTTTAACCCTTTAAAGACGAAGCGTATCTGTTTTATATAAGGACTCAGTGCGTACCGCGCTGTAAACACTCCACTTCGGCTATAAAAACCAATCTCTTAGTGTTTTGTAAACCAAAAGTTGCTGTTTGTTCTGAGATCCGTACAAAACACATAAACGCAATGTGGGCACCAAGTAGAATTTTTTAATGTTAAACCTGGTGGTACCTAAAGTTACCGCTAGGCTTTAAAAGGTTAATTTAAAATGCCACTTGTAGAGTCCAACATGTTTCGATGAGTACCACATCATCTTCAGGGACACAATTCGCAGTAGAAAATTAAAAACATTATGACATGCCATCTTGCGTAAGTTCAAAACTATACCACTATTGTCTTTATAAAAGTATTTCAAATATGTTAAAAATCACATGAGGCCAAGGTTCCGTTAAAAACACTTGTTAAAAACACTTATTAAAACATTTCCGTCGTCACCATTTCATGCCGTTATTTCACATAAGATGTAAGTAGGCATGATAGTCTTTTGTATATATTAGATGTTTGTTACACTGAATATACACAACACGAACCGGTACAAGTATCAGGTAGTGTGTGTTAGCACCATACGAGCCGTCTTCAGAGCCGTAATATGGTGCGACTGTTATATGACAACAAACACAAACTGCTGTGGTTAGGTTGTCTTGGTGTGTCGTTGTTGTGTCTTTCATCATACTTTTAAGGTGAGATCAACTGACCTTTTTGGGCTTAGAAACTAGGCATAATTTTTCGTATTTAAATTAATGGGACTTGGGTTTTCGATTTTCTAATTTTCACCCAACGAACAGTTTTCAGCGAACCAGCGCCCTTCGTAAACCGAGAGATGTCTCTATTTAAACTGTGTAACAGAAGTATTAAGCCCTGCGGATATTTTCGTAGCTTCTTTATAACAAACTCTGGGCAAAATTAGAAGTCTTAAATTTCAACGTCCTTGCCATCCTTTCCTGAATGGTCCAATATCGACATGCTTGAGGGGCTTGTTTGTTAGTACCTGCGGCATCTGCTTCTCGTTTGGGGCTTCGTCAGCACGTGAAAGTGAAGGTAATGTCGCCGGGTTTAATTAAGTGTGGGGAGTGGAAATACAGCACGGCACTGTCTTAACCATAGCTCTAGATGAAGGTGAGGGGCAACTTTACGACACGGTTATTCGATCCCCCAGCACTCTCCTCCCCGTGCCCTTTGGAAACAGTCGGTCTGGACGGTCTGGGGGAAGGTAAAATCTGTTGCTAATGAAAGGAATCGAACCCGGATTCTTTTACCTTCCAGCCCGTAGCCTAGTCATTATGCAGACTGAGCTATGCTGACTGCTTCTGTGGTTACTGTTCGTAAAGGCATAGGATGACTAAAAAGGGAGTGTCAAGTCACACCCTGTAAGGGCCAAAATCAGCTCTACTTCCGGTGAATTATACAATTAGATGCTCCTGAATCAAAAGAATGATCACGCACTTTCTCTGCGATATAAATAGGACTGCATTCCTGCAAAAAGCGCCAGACATTGCCCTGTCAGAGAAGTCCTGCAGGACCGGTTTTTTCCGACTTACTGCAGAAATGCAAGTGTGCGGACATACAAAGTTCAGCAATGCGAGTCATATTTGTAAATTCCTCACGTTAAAACATTCAAAATGCATATTGCATTATTCAAAACTGTAACATGGAGCTATACCATATTCACTATAAGGTATCTGACCAATCTCAGACGTACGGCCTAATAGTTGCTCAGCTGGTCGCAAAATATTCAGCCTTGTATTACATTATAAATACCATGGTGCATAAATCCCAACTCTGGACCCAATTATCAACCAAACTATTTAAGCCCACATCCTTACAACTAGTTTCTTTAAGATTATATTTTAATGTTATCCTCCATTGGTATTACAAGTTGTCTCTTTTCTTCAGACCTTGCGACCAAGATGTTGAATTTATCACCTCCACTACGAGCGGTAATGCCCCGCAAATACAATCCTTGATCTAATAACTATAGTGCATTTACGTTCAATGGCAAGAACAAATCATGATGGTTTTTGTTATGTAAATTTCACCAGTTGCTTTCTCTTTTGGCCGATCCCGGTGGTTGCGCGCTTTAAGGCATAGGTCTCCGACCGCTCCCTTGCTGGGATTGCGGGTTCGAATGCCGCTGGGGCGTGGATGTTTGTTTGTCTGTTGTGAATGTTGTATGTTGTGCAGTAAGAGATCTCTGCGACGGACCGATCACTCGTCCAGAGGAGTCCTGCCGAATGTGTGTCAATGACTGTGATCAGGCGCAAGAGTAACCTTCTCTATCTAAAACGAGTAGGTAGAAAGCGATCAGACTAAAACAAAAACCCTCTCCTGCCATCCAGCTGTTCATCTCAGCGCACTCAATACGTGTTCTTTTCTTCCAGTTAAAGACAAGAGTTCCACACCCGTTGAAAACGCACTAATGTGTTGACCAAAGGAAGTTTCAGTATTCAACTTCGCGAGGTTCAAACCAAAAACTATCAATATTCAGCTTACATCATGAATATCTCTACTGTATGTCCACTGCGCTGTCACTATCTTGCCTGCTTTACATTAAATCAGATGAACTGGTTGGCTGGGAAGGCAGTGTAACGTTCTAGACGTTTCTGCACTTCACTGGATGAACGTCAGGCAGTCAGTAACGCGTTCATGATAAGATAGCCTGTGAAAGCACTTCCTAGAAATCGAGGGAGTGGGAGCATGCGGCTCAAGTTTCCACTTACTATATATCACGATCAGAACAGGAGGAGCCGTTTGTCTTTTGCTGCTTCGTTTGCTTACTTCTATCGGTATCTCCGACTGTATAGAGTCGATAAAGTGATAAGTGAATAACGAATTGAAACACAAGTGGAATGAAGTGGCCGTGGCCTGCTTAGAGTCACTGTCCCGGCGTTTGAATCAGTGTGCTTGGCCTCTGCCCCTCATCAGCTCGAAACCACATTTGTTTTCTAATTTCTTTCTTTCTTTCTTTCTTTCTTTCTTTCTTTCTTTCTTCTTTCCTTCCTTCCTTCCTTCCTTCCTTCCCTTTTCTTTATTTTTGTGGTGTAATTGTACTAGTAGCGTTGGTTTGAATGACAAAATGTGGAAATTTACGGAATTCTTTGCATTAAAACCGACAATGTCCTATCAGAAATGACCCTTGGACTGCTGGGACCGAGTGCTGGGCTATTATTCACTACTTACCGTTTCACAATAAATTTGCACCTGATTTAACATAAGCTTGCTTGTTTAGCACTGTTTTTTTAACACTGTTGGTTACATTACAACAGTGAATTCCTTATAAGCTTTGAAGTTGTGATGGCACAGCATGTTAACATTACTGGATTCTGGAATGTGTACCAATGTTTCCGACACATTTCCTGCGTACATCTCCAGGCACTCGCCCACCATGAAGATGGTGGAGGCCAACGTCTTCCAAAATGTTGGTAGCAAGCTACACGGCGTCATATTCCAGAATCTTATTCTTAAGGAACTTGTTGACTACTGACGACAAGTTCAGTAAGTCTGTCTCAGAATTACACAGAAATGGTGTAAGGGGAGTTAAGCAAATTCATTCGTAGTCTCATTTCTCCCAAATGAATGCCAGGCCGATATGTTGTGCACAGAGACTCTTATCTGCTGGTAGGGGTTTCTGCATTAACACCATGTGCCTGACCCGGTTTCAGTCTCTCTCAGTGGAAATTTCCACGCCATGGCGCGACCAATGAAAGCTTGGAGGACTGGAGGCTGGCACTATCGATTGTGGACACTGTACAGCGCTCATGAAGCGTCCTGCAGCAGCCTGGCTGGAACGTCAACATGTCGCTGGCAGGAGAAGACACGTGACGGAGTTTATGTGGTTTTATGTGCAGTTTAACGAACTGCTCCACTTTACCCCGTTCTGGGACGTGACGCCATGTAGTTTATTACGGGCAGGTACACATTTCCCGGAAAAATGTATTGTCGACGTTTCCGTGTAGAAGACACGAGTTTGGCGCATGTATACCAACATTTCGGAAGGACGTTCTGCGTCCATATTTAGAGTGTGAGATCGTCGAAACGCGTCTTTGGAAACAAAAAACGGAGTTAAGTGCAAGGCCGTGGACCAGAATAATAAATATTGTGCATGGTAATATAGCCACTCGATATGTATGGAATAAAGATAATAGAATAGAAGAATAGTTTTGTAGATGAATATAAACATGTAGAATATACGTTGTGCTTCCATCTCCAGTCCACAATGAAAAAGGAGGCCGAGAAATTGGTGCTTATCTATCGAACCACACGGCGTCACACCCCAGAAGTTAATGCCGTGAGAACCTCAAATCTGGCATGCCACCAGTTGCTGAAAACCTACTCTGTGAGTAGGTATTCTAATTGTCTCGCCCTTCCATGTTGTACGATGATGCTGTATCCTATTTCAGTACCATCTCCTTAATGCTTCATATATGGCCCGACCATATCGTCCGTCTTGTGGACTGTGTACATGATCCTCAGTACGTGCATGTTATTAGCACGGCAACAGATTATAGCACTCAGTTACCTTGTTACAGCTGCAGTCAGATCACTACCCTACGACGTTTAGTTTGACACTGTAACAACTGCGTGCTGTAGATCACAGTCACATTATCAGATTAAGCACAGGGAAAACTTTGGGTCTTATCCTTGCTGAATTCTAAAACTGGGCGGCGGCAAAACCTCGTGAATGTGGTGTAGGGTGTTTTTTTTTTTTTTTTCGTTTTTTGGACGACCGATAAGTGCCTGCTGGACGCTCAGTTAGTGTTACGTCATACGCCGAGTTTCGGGAGGTTTAACTATCGGTGAAGGAAGCGAGAAAAACATTCCCTGTGATAATAACGTTTAGCAAGCCTAATAAGACCTCACTAGTGTTACAGCTGAAAATGTTGCCTTCCTGACGGAATGCAGTGAGTACGACTGCGGAAGACGTTGTTTACTTTCTGGTGTTCTTGCTTGGAAATTGTTGAATTCTCACGGTGGATGTTGTTTTTCAGTTCTTCCAGAGTGTGAGGATTTGTTTTATACAGTTTATCTTTTAAGATTCCCCACAAATAAGAGTCACAAGATGTTAAATCAGGGGAATGAAGGGGCCAAAGACCGCGCCTAATTACGCGGCCATGTAAGGTCTTTTTTCCAACGGGAGTGTAAATTCAGCTGTCGGCGATAACAAACGCGCTATACATGATCGGGTTTGTTGCTGGTAAAAGCATCTGTCAGTGTTTCAGTGACGTAACAGCACCCTTCGACTCAGGTGCACTGTTGCACAGAGTCTGTTTTTGGTGCAGCTGTATCTCAAATATGAGTCTGCAGGAAAATGTCGCAGAAAATTTGTCAGCTCCAGAGACGGGAGTTTCGAAAACGTCTGCTCGAAGGACCGCAAAATTGTCACAGCAGCAACCGTGTAAGACAACGGTAGCTCGTGCTTTGAAGGAACATCATCCAGTTGCAAGAACACATTTTTGTAATTGGTTTCTTCAGTCTGTAAACAATGGAGTAGTTGATGCACAGTTTTTTTCTGATGAGGCCTCGTTTTCCGTGCGTGGAGAGGTAAATTCTCAGAACAGCCTATATTGGAGTGCAGAAAACCCAGGACATACTCACGAACTCCTCTTCGTGACGAAGAAATCGGTGTTTGGTGTGCGATGAGTGCGCGGCATAAAATATCAACAATTTCCGGAGAAGAACTTCAGAGAGTAAACAGTAACATTTCCCGCAATTGTGCTGAGTGCATTAGGTAAGGAGGGCAACATTTTCAGTATCTACTATAGCACTGGTGAGTTTTTATTAGACTTTCTAAAGGTTATCATCACAGCGAAGGTTTTACTCTCTTCTTTCGCCGACTGGTAAACCTCCCGAGACTTGGCGTAAGACGTAACACTAGCGGAGCGTCGGGCGGCCCCTTATTGTTCAAACAGGAAAAAAATATATATTTGCCATAGGTTGGCGGCCGATGAGCTTGGGTCTCCCTTATCTTGCAACGCTGCATTTCATCTCAAGCTTCAGTTGCTGTGGCTGGGGCCTGTAACGTCAATTTATAATGGCAGACTAAATGAAAGAGGCAAGTGTTGTATAAACAGGCCAGAGACGTAGAGCTTGGAGTTTTCAGGTATTCAAAGCGGGAAGCAGACGCGGGTAGTCACTTTGCCACGTTGCTAAGTATCACAACGCACTGTCAAAGCTTGTTGTAATACAGGAGTTACAACTTTGGACTGAATTTTGAAGCCAGGTTATCAAAAAAAAAGACGCTATGTGTATAGTGTCAGTTAATAACAATGGCGCCGCTAAATAAACTATAAATAAACAGTATCTCTGAAAATTAGTTGCCCCCCCCCCCCGTGTCAACAACATAGGAATAAACAGGTAATTGGAAGCAGGAAACGATGTGACAACGTCGCGAAATCAGATTCCGGGTCTCTGCCTGCAACCACAGGCGATCAACTGTGGCGATCTCTGTACTTCACACGATTACCACACCGCTAGTAAAGCGGAAAGTTATCGTCCATTTTCACTATGCAGTCAGGCATTACCAATGTTTCGCTGGAACGTACGTCATCTTCGGGGCAGAAGAGCAAGTCTTGTAGGTCTGTGGATTACCACACCATGTAGTCTGCTATGACTACAAAAGTTGCAGAGGAAAACCTTCAGGTTCTAACCGGCCGTTGTACACGATTAGCCGCTATGCGAGCGTCATATCACTCTGTTCCGGGGACACTCATTTCACATGTGGCATGTGACACAGTATATGACGTCAACATGTTATCGGACGCAGGTGAAGTGCCGGAGTCTGTCTGAACGGGATGGGCGGCAATTCGGTGGTTGCCGGAGGGACTTTATTCTCCTGTCCACCAAGAATAGCGCAGCGTCCTTGAAGTGTAGCACAAGGACGCTGATGACCAGCTTGTATGGTTGATCCAGCAAGGCAGGCTCCGTATATGGAGATGTCGTCAGCATGGCAGCTCTTGTAGGGACAGAGGTAACGCTCTTACCTTTTAGTCTCTACTGGAGAATACCAATATGGTGCCTGGAAACAGGCTGCGACCAGCTGTGTGCACATCCGTAACACTGCATCATTCAAGGCCATGTGTCCTCCTTCTGCATAGTTGAAACAGTCCCGTTACGTAACGGAACATTAAAGTAATTGAAATTCTGGACAAAATCTTCCACGAGCAGTTGATATCGGAAAGTTTACGCGCGTCTTATCCGGAAACATTAACTTCCAGTTCATAGGCTTACATCTTACTGTTCAAATGTCATATCCTCGAATGATCTACTCGTGCATCTCCTAAACAGTCTGGTCCCTGATAGGTCAACTAAGTAATTAACTAGTGCGATACAGGAGAGTCTTGAGAAGCTAACAGTCGCTTAGGTGGTCAAGAAATGTTATGCTTTTTATTGATTACCAAACGAAACGCCTTTTATGCGACGGAACCCGGACCTTCGCGGTGAGAAGCCGGCGACTATTCATCTGAGCGACGACACCGAAAGTTGTCACTATGCAAGCCAAGAATGCTTGTGGAAATAGAATACAAGAACGGCGGGCGCTACAGTGACCCATGTACTTCGACCATGTTGTACCTTTCGTGCAGGACGCATGTGGGAAGTATGTAAGTATAGTTCCACTTATTGGCAACCTTGGCACGTGATGGTGGATGGTTAGCTTCAGAACCCGGCCATTTTATTCCTGGGGAAAGAGCTCCCAGCACCAACTGAACAGGAGGCCGGGTCCCACAGACGGTCTGGACGCTTTGGACAGGAGAAACGTCCTCCGGGAAATGAACAGTTCATCGGTTGTCCAGCCCGTAGTCTAATGACTATACTGACTGAGCTATCCTGGCTTCTCATGTGTACTTGTGCTATATATAATTGTCTCAGTTTTGTTGAATTTCGTTCTTAACCCTTTAAAGCCTTGCGGTAACGTGACTTATCACCACGTTTAATATCAGAAAATCCCACATGCTGTTCACATTGCTTTATATGTTTTGAACAGGTCCCGGAACAAACAGCGATTACTTCCCTCTACAGCATTAACTGATTGGTTTTTACAACCGAGACGGAGAATGTTTACAGCGCGGTACGCACAGAGTCCTTACATAAAACAGCTTACGTTTCGTCTTTAAAGGGTTAATAAATGGTATAGGCCTACACTGGAAAGGGGCCTGCTGCAACAAATGAGTTATTGAAGATTGAAGTCGTTTGGAATACAACGCCGTGAAATAGTTACCGGCGTTTCGGAGCAGTCTTTTGCGTCCATGTTCAGGGTCCCATTAGAACAAGAAGAGACTGCCCGAGTCCTGAGCCAAGTAGTAATGACAGTGGACATAATTTACAAAGTTACTGTGTAGGTCTCGTGTCTAATATTTTGAGAGGGGGGGGGGGCTGACGACACACCCCTTGTGCTGTGAATCACTCTTTGTACCAGTTAACGAATCGCCAGCAGATCACAATATTGATTGAAATAAAGTGAAATTCACGAAAGGTAATTTTTAACCACAGGTCTGGTTTGGAATAATTTTAATAAATAAAAAGCACTAAATGAATACGCAGATAAAAATAGCAGCGTGTATATATCGATTTCCAGATGGCCTTGTCATGGCCGCTTCCTTGTACCGACTGCGGAATGTACAATAATGGTACAGGTGCGCCATGAGTTATACAACACGTGCCATGATTCGAGCCTTAGAAATTCAGTTTCACCGTCACCAGCAAACGGTCGCGTAGACAGAGTAAAAAGCATCATGTGTGTATCCCGTACATATTAGAGATATCCCACCCAGGTTCAAGTATATTGATGCTACTACATGTGCAGTAACAGGTTTACATTAGTTAGCTCTTTGATTGTTAGGGTGCTCAGAGATATGAGGCAGGCAGTGCACACACCACATCCACAGCTGACATGTAAGTACACTAACAACCAATAACCGTGTTACATTTTACAGTAACCTAAAGATGACCTGTAAGGGTGGCAACATGTCGCACTAGATCATTTAGCATTCTAATTATTATGTTTACTTGTAATAATACAATAAACTATTGTTGTGCAGGTAAGCAGCCATTACTTCTCTTTCAGTATCGATATTTAGATAAAAGAGAGTCACCGGCGTCTCGGAAGAGCGTCTTCAACAGCACAGCGTCATATCCAAGACCACTTGATGGAAATGTTGTCAGCCCCGCCATCAGAACTTCAAATCTCATCATTTTTTTTTTACCTTACTTGACAGCTGTTTGTTAAGAGAATAAATCTGGCTTTAAATACAAACATAAACAGCAGTACGCTGACTCGAATATACATGTAAATGTAAACACCATAAGTGTAACATGGCTAATAACACTGGGGGATGGGGGGGGGGGCCATATTGACCATGGGTATTAGGAACTTTATTTTACAGAGCAGTCAAATTTTAAAGACGGGAAAATTGGTCCCACAAAACGCAAGTTTCTCATTCTCTTTTTTATGTCTATTTTTTTATTTGCCATTATTCAATTCAGTAACCAAAAAAACTATTCCTAGGATGAAAAAACATTGGAGGGGGCATTTGCCCCCCTTGCCCCCCCCCCCCAAGTTACGCCTATGATAAACACATATCTAACTAACTCCATGGAGCAGAGGCCTTCCCGAGAAGCCAACAGTCTCCCAGCTAGTCAAGAAATTCCCTGCATTTTATGGAACCCGAAGGTTCACCACCGCATTCACAAGAGCCCGCCACCTGTCCCTATCCTGAGCCAGCTCAATCCAGTTCATGCCCCCCCATCCCACTTCCCGAATATCCATCCCAATATCATCCTCCCATCTACGCCTGGGTCTCCCAAGTGGTCGCCTTCCCTCGGGTCTCCCCACCAAAATCCGGTATGCACCTCTCTCCTCCCCCATACGGATAAACACATATACAAATATAAATATATACAGTATATACACGGGGGGTGGAGGGGGGGAAAAATTTTGGCTCAAGTCAACAGTCAGAAATTTACTCACCAAATATGTTTTCAGAAGCGATACCGCGCCTGCCCACGCCTTTGTAGTTGCCCTGCACCGGCTTTACCAGCACACAACATGCAACACATAATGTGTATAATACCTGCTTTACTGTTCTACAGCTGTGGAGAAATCAACAAAGAAAGCGGGAGAAACTAGGCGCAAATAAATTCAAATATTTTCAGACTCGTCGTCGGCATTACATTTTCATTCAACAAAGATGAGCAACCGAATGCGTTTGTTGAGCCTATAGTATTACATAGGTACTAGCACAAAGCACCTTTAAATGTCTGCGGAAAATTTTTGCGGTTATAAAAATCGTTGCTAAATTCGAAGCATAAAATTTTCTGAAAAATAAGACCATTCCTTTGCACGCGCTTAAATAAATTTAATAAAAAAATGCACAATCTCAGTAATTTCAGAAGTTCTTTATGGGAATTCAGCTCTATTTATACCTGTAATAAACCTGGATATATTACAGACATGCACTAAGCGATACTGCCATCAACGGATGGACTATATTTGGCAAAGTTTAACACCGCAGTACCGACTCAAACATACCATCCACTCCCGTTGATTGTTACAGTCTTGTGGTCCAATTCGTAACTACTGTCGAATACAAATAACGTCCGAATATACTTTTTATGTTGTCATTATACATATATCATAACGCCATTTCTACGTAGGCATTAAACTGTAGTCGTTTGAAATGCGGACGACTTACAGCGTGGGTTAGTGGTTTGCAACAAGGCACACCCATCATTCATCCACTCTGTCATTAACAACCTTCTCATTCAACAATACGGAATACGACGTCAGCAGTTGATATGCTTGTGAAAGTTGTTGACCTGGCTGTCCGCACGTTACCACAGGGAGTGCGTGGCATGCTACACACATTGCGGGACATCCAGTCCCGCGTAGAAAGACTTTCAAAGCAATTATTTCCTAGTAACTGGCTGTACAAGAAGGAAACCCATATACATATAGTCGGTTTTCGCTTTCTGTGTGTATCCTAATACAGATTCATCAAAGAAGATGCGGTAATTGCACTGAAATCAGTGAGTTTGATGTCACAGAACACGTTACAGTTGGTTTACTGGTCACTGATACCCCTGAGCAAGATGAAGAATTAAAGGAAGAAGTCGCAGTTGCTGTGGAATGCAACACTACAGAAATCGTCGCAGCAGTTATGGAATATTTCACATTTTTTGTTTGTAAATTTGTATGTATCCGCAAGGAAAACATACTGAATACGTCACAACGTCAGTAAAATCTCACGTTTGTTAGTTACGTGGTATTGGAATGGTGCTGTAGGCGCAATGCACGAATAAATGGGGTACGTGCATGTAAATCTACCCTTCCTTTTCTTATAATGATGGTTTTGTACGCCGATCCCAGCGGCCGCGCGGTCTAAGATGTGGGTTTACGGCTGCTCGCGCGGTGGGATTGCGGGCTCGAATGCCGCCGTGAGGATGGATCTCTGTCTGTTGTGTGTTGTGTGTTCTCAGGTAGAAGTCTCTGCGTCTGGCTGATAACTCGTCCCGAGGAGTCCTACCGAGTGTGGTGTGTAAATGAGGGTCGTCGTGAAGCCTCGATAACGAGGAGGCCCTGACCAACTAGAGGCTGTTGCGCCATGGGGCGGGGGATGGTTTTGTACATGTTAACGGATTTACTGATTGTCGTGCGATTAGAATAGAAGGACACGTCAATGCAAAGGGGCCGCGGTGGCGCAGTTGGTTGAGGCACTGCACTACAAACCGGCAGGTCGCGGGTTCGATTCCCGATGGTGTGGAATTTTTCATTGGCATAATCCTGTCGGTCGCACTATGGCCCTGGGGTCGACTCAGCCTCTAACAGAAATGAGTACCAGGAATATTTCCTGGGGGGTAAACGCGGCCGGTGCGTAGGGCTGACAACCTTACCACCTTCATGTGCCGATTGTCTAGAAATCTGGGAGCCTCGACCTCCTGGAACCCTGTGGGCCTGTCCAGGCCTGTAATGGGACTGCTTTACCTTTTACCTTTTTACGTCAATGCAAATCGTCGTTCATTCAACGATTTTAGATTTTGTCAGTTACAAGAGATTTTGCGTGGAAATGCAGGATCACACCGGGATATTTTCATTATACGAATATACACTGCTGAACATCGCCAGTTTTGTGAGATATATTTTATATATAGGACGTTTCGATGATTGCCTCTACATCCACCTTCACGTGATTCGCTGCTGTTATATTGAAAGATTTGTTTTTACTGTTAGAATATGAGATTTTATTACCAACCACTGCACAACAATTCTCTTTACTCCTACATGTTTCGGGTAACCATAATCGTCATCATCAGGGAGTCACTCTTCACAGACGCGCGCAGCGTACAGTATGTCAATGGATGGCAATAAAAGGTAAAGCAATCCCATTACAGGCCTGGACAGGCCGTGGGGTCCAGGAGGTCGTGGCTCCCAGATTTCAGGACAGTTGGCATATGAAGGAGGTAAGGTTGCCAGCCCTACGCACCGGCCGCCTTTGCGGAAGTCGGATCAGAACGACGGTATTGTCCACTATTCGGCAGTGAGATGGCTGTGTGAGGAGAGATGCAGAGGTAAGCAGATGTTTTAATTTGCGAACTTAGATATTTTCTTGTCACAAAAGGGCAAAACTGTACCACAGTTATGGAATGCAAAATGAGTCACGCGTGTCGCATTTTACTGTGGATATTAATATCTTAATGGGATCAAGGTAAAGGTAAACTGGACATCGAAAGGCCTTCTTCACATTAAAAATAAAAGCTGTGGCACAACTCAATTCTGACGAGAATTCTAGCATTATTCAAAACTGACGTAAAGACACGAGCAAAGATGTCTGTGTCCACGCCAGGAAGGCATACAGAGGGAGCAGAAGGTCCGGTCATTCTTAATCTGGGCGCTGGATGGGAGTGAGTGTGCAACGAAATATGAAAGATGTAACTGAACTACGATTCGAAGGTGTCACGTAGGTGGCTTACGAATGCAGGGTCGTCATACTATTCTAGCCGTAACTTAAAATATAGTGTGTAAGCTCGTACCTGCCTACAACAAAACGTAATTGCAACTGATAAATACGCCTCTTTATTACCCAGCGCCTGTTTATTGTCCATCTCAAACTCAGTGACATATTTTCAATTCTAATAGTCCTAACCCATCGATAGAGTAACAAGTGTTCCCGTCGTATGCCACAGGCGAGTCTGTCTTGAACAAATACGAAGGCTTTGGCCACGAAACTGGGAAGTTAAATCCCCATGTTTAGGAGGTCCAGCCCTCGGTCCCATTATTTGTAAGACCAGGAAAAAAAGAGCACGTCAGGGTCACGAATATGTGACGCAACACACTGGCGCCAGCTGTCTGGATCACACGCCTGCGTGACTATGCTAGCTTCACGATATCACGTGGCACCTTCAGCTAGAAGCACTCTAGTACGTGGCAGTGTATGTTGTTTCATAATTCCCCCGTGTTGTTTTATCTGTGAAATTTCGCGTTGACGCCATATTCGTTCATGCTTCTACTAAGTCATTCTGTCAGTAAAACACACCGTAATAAGAGCATATACATTTTATTTCAGAGGAACTTCGAAATAAAAGTAACCGTATGTTATGTATGAGCAGTGGATGACATTCACATGATGATCCGTGTGTTAGGAAAGGTGCGTGTGAGACAGGAACGATGTTTCTCTTCATCATCATCATCATCATCATCATCATCATCATCATCATCTTGCTCCTCCTCCTCTTCCATCCGAAGGACTGGTTTTACAGCACTGCTACGATGTTCATAATGTTTCAACATTATCTCACCGTCTATTTTTTAGGCTTTCCACATATTTGTCCTGTTTGGAATTACATAAGTATTCTGTCTTACACCCTTTTTGGACAGTCTTTCCAACGTCTGATATTTCTGTATGTCTTATGCCGTAAGTTCAGTTTGCAATAGCTCTCTGATTTTTTTAGTACCATGTTTACGCCATAAGTTGCTGCTACGACCTAAAATTTCCCGTATGTTCAGTTCGCGCCTTGTAATTTGCTTTGCCTCATCATCCAAGTTTCACCTCCAAACAGAAACCTGCCTGTGGTGTGCAGTCATAATAGAACTTCCTTATCTTTTTTAAAAAATAACGTTCACTGTTATTCCATTTACGTCGGTACGTATACAGATTGTTAAAAACAAATCACTTCTTATAGCGAGTTAAGGAAAGAATATTGGCCTCTTTAATTTACAAAATGCGCTATCAGACTACCCGTGTTTGTTGTATTGCAAGGGTCTTCAACTCCTTTTGGCAAAGGGCCACAACCGATATTGTGGGCTGATTCGCGAGCCGTATGTGTGAAAATCACAATAAGTGGTGTACGTAGCCTCCGACATTATTTTGTAATTTTTAAAGTATATGTGACTTTCACAAATGTGGCTGCGGGTCGTATAACACAACCTAGTTGGCCGCGGTTTGGACACCCCTGTTCAATTGGCTGCAGAGAAGTTAGGCACGGCCTTGGAGGTGGCATTATGAGGCGTGTTTCGTTTACATATGACGTCTGTCTTTTGTCTGGATGCACTCAATGCCTTGTAAACATAGCGGATATGAACTTCATGGTAAGGTGGGTCTTCGAGATGGGGTGAAAGTTTTGACGAAAAAATCTCTTGCTCCTACCGGGATTCGAACCCCCGCCTGTCCAGCCCGTAGCCTTTTTAAGATGTTATCTTAACATTCGTGATTTTCTCGAAATCAGTGCCCTTAATCCATTTAAAGGCAAGTGACAACTATATGTACCACTCTTATACTCCATATCTTGCCACACAGTGTACTAGTGTGTGCGTATCATGTGATTCTCAGAATAAACAGCGATTACTTCCTTAAACAGCACTAACCAGGGGGCTTCCCTAATGAAAAGGGAGTGTGTTCTCTGTGAGTTAGAAACTGAAGTTATATGTAGAATTTCGATGAACATCAGTCTTCAAACGGTTAATGTAGACAATGTCTATTTTATGAGAATATTCCAGTTATTACGATAAATATTTAATCTCTTGGATTACACCTGGTCAAAAAAAGTATTAAAGTTATTGATGTTCGTGAAGTGGATAATACTTACTTGTCGTATTTGTGCACTAGAAATGTTTACATCAAATCTATTAGAATTTGTCAAAGGTCTCAAAGATAACAGTACACGTGAATCTTCAAAGTTGTTGACAAAAGTCGCCTTTAAACTAACTGTCAGTTAAACAACTCATGATGAAACTTGGTATAACAGAACTGTCGTAAGTTCCATAGACAATTCTGAAAGGACCCAAATCATAGATGCGTAAAAGTCTATTTAGCCTTAATTTGATTAATTCATTTACGATATAATTATAAAGTGTCGAAAGGTACGATGATAAGTATGTGGAAGGAAACGGTTGTAGCCTATTTTTGAGGTACAGTTACGGGATTTGCCTGGAAGTACCGATAGACGCTATACGGCGCTTCAGTCAGGTGTCAGATTGAGGCTTTCATGACAGTCACATGAAGACTTCTGTCTGATAAGGTAGTAAGTTCCGCCGGAATACTGGTAGAGTTGTACCGGACTGCACGGCGTTACATGTCGCAAGACAGTACTCTTCGTTTCCTAAGAAGGTTGCTTTGTAAAGGACGCATACTAGTACAATGGAGAAAGGAAAGCAGGAAGACCGAAAATGTGCAGGGCTCGGCAGGACACTCGACTATGACCTGACCCTTTGGAGCATAAATACATGAAATATGTCTGCATCCAGTACAGCGTACCCTAATTTCATTTGGCCATGGAACCATTTCGAACTCGAAAAATTGTTGTGGAACCCTAATATAGTTCTTATATATGAAGCTAAATAACTAGAACACAATTAAGCAAGGCTAAAAAGTCATTTTCAAAAATGAACCTTAAAAACTGATATTCTAATTTTCAAAATAGGTCTTGCAGCAATTCATATATGAATGGTAACGGTAAAGTTCACCCTAGAACAGGCCATGAAAGCCCAGAAGGGGAGTAGTGGTATAGATCTACTCTTTCTATAATCTCGGCGCAAGATGGGGTGGGTAGTGAACGCCACACCCCGACCGCTTTAACCCCGGGCAAGAAAACCGGTACTCTTTGTGTAGGATGTTGGGTGGCCCCCATGGTTGGTCTGGACGGGTGCGGAAAATCTCGCCTCCACCGGGATTCGATCCCCTGACCGTCCATGCCGTAGCCAGTTGCTATACCGATTACGCTATCCCAGCCCATACAATTCAGATATACTTCAAGCACTTAATCATCGTCCAATAAAAGTGAAAATATTTTAAGTGAAGATGATGATAATAATTTTCATTTTTGTATTTTAATGGAATTTTCCTGCGAAACTCTTTATTTTCACCTCACGGCGTGGTTCCGCAGAACACCATTCGTAAAACACTCTAGAAGAAAGTATGTGCGTTCAATGGAAGCCCGTCTGAAATGGAAACTGTAACCACAGCCACACACGGTGTAACACCACCGTGAACTGTGGGTGTGCATACATTGCCTAATACACTGGAATATAAGACTGTTTGTAGTCTGAATCACTGCGTTTCGTGTTACATAGGCTGCAACACTATGTTGTGCAACCAGGTGCAACTCAAATGAGACCCAACAGAACTTTCTTGTGGATGGACTATCGCCTTAGGCAGAAATTCCCAGAAAGAAAAAGAATGCCAAATTGCAATACTCAGTCCAACAAAATGCACTATGTCGTTCCTAGATCTTTTATGTTACAATATCTCGTTGAACACTCGTACATGTTTCGATGCCATATAGGATCATCATCAGGGATTCACAATAAAGTAACACTTCACAAACCTAACTATGAATCCACATACACAATAAAAAGATGTACAAAATCAACCAGTTAAAATTTAGGCGTTTGTTGTGTAATGGATTCTGGTATTCTGTGTCTTGGAGACTCTGCGTGTGTGAGGAAGGATAAGACCTTATCCTTCCTTACATAAGACCTTATCCTTCCTCATACACGCAGGCAGTCCTGTTTTCTAAGGTCTCCCTTAAGTTTCCCGCGCAATTCTTCAACTTCATATTTCCCAGCTGCGACTTACAACTTCTTAAAAGTTCGTCCTATCCCATTTGCATATTCCTACACCAGTATTTTACTACATGACATAGCATTGTCCCGTCCCTATTCTTATTATCAAGCTCACATTCTGACGATCCATTAACCGCACTGCTTGGCATTCCTAACAATTTATTTCACAGTCTCCCGTACTTAAATGTGAATGTGATACCAAGAATTACAGTTGCGGGCTGGAAGCCTCTTTAGATAGTTTTGTCTGTCAGTATAGTAGGCATCGGTGTTGAACATCCCAGTGCGGAATTGCAGATGGTCACTTCGGTAACAGCACACATGCGAAAGCAGAAAAATAGTGACGTAACGCGTAGTTGAATTTCAGATGTATTATAATGGGCCTTGGGGACAACTTGGGAGACCTGAGGGAAGGCGACCACTTGGGAGACCCAGGTGTAGATGGAAGGATAATATTAAAATGGATATTCAAGACGTGGGATGGGGCATGGACTGGATTGAGCTGGCTCAGGATAGGGACAGGTGGCGGGCTCTTGTGAATGCGGTAATGAACCTTCGGGTTCCGTAAAATGCGGGGAATTTCTTGACTGGCTGAGAAACTGTTAGCTTCTCAAGAAGGCCTCTGTTCCATGGAGCTAGTTAGTTAGTTGGGGACAAGTTTTGAACCTGGGTCATGGAGACAATGCTCTGTAGTATCGTGCGAACATACAATAATAATAATAATAATAATAATAATAATAATAATAATAAGACAATGGTCTTTAACAGCGCCTGCTACTGTATGTAGTTAGTTGCTTTATGCGTACACTTTGTAACTCATTTATCAGTAACTGTAACAGAATTGTAAATATCGTCATTTAATTTAAAGGACAACAAGAATTAGTCAATCCGGGAATTTAGTGTACGTTCCCCGTACTTCGGACATGAGCAACAAGCAGCGCCTGCTCTGATTCGCTGTCAGGTGACGCAGTGTGCCCCCGGGATTCTGCAATGTCTGTGGTTAGAAGAGGAGGCCTTGCCGATTCTTATCTGGCGCCTGTGTGTCGGATGTTTGGTAGCGTAATGGGGAGCCTGGTGAAATTTGATAGAATGTGACAGAACTTTCTAGGCACATTACGACATGGTAAATAACCGTCCGATAAGATATACGGGCGTTCAGCGCTGCGTTTACAATGGTATGAGCGTAGTTCCTCAGGAAAAACCACTGCTATCTCTGAGATGGTCACAAATCGGCGTGGGGAATTCAACAATCTCGACGTTGCCTTAAGCTTGCACGATGACGTGACGGTTCTGCCTAGCACTTACATACGATATGTCTAACCCGCCAGTTCATGGTATCGTGTTCTGCCACACCATTAACACACGGTTCATATTTTTGGCTGCATAACGTACAGAAGTTGAATGATGTACAGCATAGACAATTCGCTATTGAGTTTCACAATTGAGAAACCTTATTAAAATACTTTTGTTATCGCTATCTTTAAAATGTAAAAACCCTGTCTATGACAGTCTGGAGTGTTTGATTAGATGAATGAGGTAATAAACAAGAAAGAATTCCGACAGAAGGAACGGAAGACAGAAGAGGTGCAATGATAAAGAAGACAGAATAGGGAAATTTTATGAGATCACTTCAATTAATTTATTCTCATTATTTTTCCATCAGATTCGTTTTAATATTACACTCCCACTTTCATGTCAGTCTCCAAATGACCTATTAGGAACATATTTTCGCAACTAAGTCCTATTTCATGTATCCACAATCCAGGCTACACACCTAACCCATCATAGTTTCGTTAATTTCCCCTCTCTATTAAGTGCACAATTCATCATTTGTCGACTATTGCCTGATCAGATCCATACTGATATTTATAGAGGGTGATGGTCATAGTGCCGCATTAAGAGATACATTTCAAGCATCAACGCTGTTTTCAGAGTTACACACAAAACACTATTGGCTTCTTCGGGTAAAACCTCAGTCACACAAAACAGTTTCCTTTTTCGACAAGGACGGCATTCACTACTCGTACATGTTTGCGCGTAAAGAGCGACACACAGTCCCTGTATTTTCAAATGTATACGTTCAAATTCTAGCACAGTTTCGGCGTCACTACCATTTAGTCTGTTTTCTGTATCTGATATTCTTTTACCATTTTGTATTTCTGCGTACGGGTTCTTTAACGCAGTACACAATTGGTGTCAACGGTCTTAACCCTTCTACTCGCAAGTAGAAATTCTCATATTTGAATTTCCAGTAGCAGTGAGTCTGTAAAGCGGAGATACAGTGCCCAGTACAAATAGCCGTCAGTAAAAGTGGGGGTTCGATTCCCGGCAGAAACGGAATTTTTCGCTTCTCTGAGGCTTTCGGACTGGCTGGGGGCTCACCGGATATTTTTGTTCAGTGGGTATCGGGGGATATCACGCCGGGCGGAGGGGTAAGACGACTGGGATGTGAAGCTGACAGTGAACCCCATCTAATACCGAGTTTAAGAACGAGTGGATCTACACCTCCATTCTGTTATACATCTGCATGGGATGGTGCTTAATTAAGCACAAGGACAAATTTATCTTCGCCTATTGCTGTAAGTGTATCACGAAAACGCCGAAAAACTGGACACCGATACTTCCCTTTTTTCTCCATGTTAAGTGGTAACAAATTTATGAAAGAGTTTGTATATAAAATAATCGGTAAGACTCCCTGCTTGCGAGACCCGCTTATGGCAAGGTTTCAGAACATACAAGACTACGCCTCAAAACAAATGCAAATCCGTGACTGGAAGGTAGCTGGAACTTGCAAGTCCATTGGCCCTTGCAGATGGCCTCTGTGATCGGAAAATCTTGCATCTCCTAGTATACACCCTAGATTAACCCTTTAAAGACGAAGCGCATCTGTTTTATATAAGGACTCAGCGCGTACCGCACTGTAAACACTCTCCACTTCGGTTATAAAAACCAGTCTGTTAATGTATTATAAGGCAAAAGTTGCTGTTTGTTCTGAGATCCGTACAAAACACATAAACGCAATGTGGGCACCACGTAGAATTTTTTAATGTTAAACCTGGTGGTATGTAAAGTTACCGCTAGGCTTTAAAAGGTTAATATACATTAAGATGTTCTTGAATCTCTTGTTCTTACCTGCGTTATTTAAGGACGCTATCAGTTGCTAAGATTATTAAGCAGGGATGGCCATAATGCGGCTCGCGCACGTCAATGGTGCGACTCATGTAAGGTGCCTGCAAAAATATAATACTCACGTATTTTGTATGCATTTGAGGCTGTCCGTGAATTTTATTTTAAAAGATTTGCTAAATATACGAGATACATAACTGCAATTAATCCACTGTAGTTCAATGAAAAGAAGTAAGGCATCAAATAAGGAAACAACTGACTTTTATATGTTGTACACCGTGCATATTACAAGATAATTAGAACAAACCAACAATTATGCGCAAGATTCACAATGTCATATTTTCACTGACATTATCCCCTGAAGACGATGGCATGCCCATTGAAATATGTAGGGATAATGTCAGTGTGAACATAACTTTGTAAATCTTGTGTATAAATGTTGGTTTGTTCTAATTAAGGAACCAGATGTTTTTCTTTATTAAAACATTGTTCTTGCTTAAACTGCCTCCTGACGTGCGACTCGCGAAGTTCGTCTAGCTAGCCACGCCTGTAACATAGCGTCGGACAAATCTATCAGTGACTCCCCATAACCTTAATAATTGTGTAATGTGTTTCTAAATTCGCTAGCAGTTAAGAGTCCACACTGTCAACTGCTAGCTGTAGCAGAGTCTATTATAGTTGTGACCTCGAACCCGCGAACTTAGCATAACGTTCTGTCAGCATTCAGAAATGGAGACACGATCTTGAACTGCTTGCAGGCGACCTAAGAAAAAGAAGAAAATGGGTGCAGTCAAGGTGGCTGCCCCAAGGAATATGACGGTCTTGTTCGAGACAGAAATGTGACCACGAAGTAAGGGTTGGTTACACCGCCGGAGCATGAATTCTGAGGCCGCCGTCACTACATTCCTGCGCGAGTGAGACCGATGCTATTTTGGTGCCGTGCTGAACTCTGCCAAATATTGCAAGTCTGGCCATATGCCTTTCACGTGACTTTGGCCCACCTGATGGGCTGTTCGGAAGAGATAACGTAGGACAACACGCCCCGCCCCCCCCCCCCCCCCCCCCCACTTCGCTTACCCTGCTGCGTAGCGTGAACACCGAGACTTACAGCTTAAGTAGCGTAACCTGGTGGCGGGGGGGGGGGGGG